>JBAMIG010000025.1:14689854-14723373 GCA_037177335.1 Kiunga ballochi
GTTGTGTACAACTTGAGGCTAAACAGATACTAGATAAACACTTGTAATATTGGTTGCTAAATGGGTTAAAATTGACAACTTGATACATTTTAACCTAAGGTAAAACCATACCATGTAAAAAATGTTGTTCCTTTATAAATTTGTTCCACATTTATTAACCTGGATGATTCTTTTAAGTGTCGGTGTTTGTTTGCGGATTTAAATTAAAGTATTTCTCATAAGTATTTTTAAGGTTTTCCTGTTTATTTATCTATTTCTGTCTGATATTTACAAACTATTACTCTAGGAATCTATAATAATTTAGTGGGACCCGTCTTTCACCAGAATCACTGAGAAATGAGTGTTCTGCAGGAGGAAAATGGTGAAGCTTGCTGGACTTAGTAACCAGTAACTTCTGGAACAATTAATAGTAACTGTGCAGCTCTTAGAGATTTTGTTACAAATATTTCTGGGACAATCTTTTAGATTGTATAAGTTTATAAAAATAGCTGAAAATGTATAGAATTATCCCTCAGCATCTTTTGAAGCACAAAGCAGTGTTAGTCATTTTTCCTCCAGGAAGTAGACATATTTGCATTTAGCTTTATTTGTTTATGCAAGTGTAAAATGTTTATTTTTTTTTTCTAGTTTCATTACAGAAACAGTCAAAGTGGCTGATGCTGAAACATTTCTTTGTATTTTGAGGCTCCATAAGTTAATACAATAAGATTATACCCAATCACCCAATGGGTGAAGTGTGGATTTATTTATAGAAAAAAGATATGATCCAAATAGTTAAACGGTGGTCCGAGCTCATAAGGTAAGAGCCACAGTTCAGCCTAAAAAAAAGATTCAGCTTTCATTCCCTCACAGATTCCCAGCTGTGAAGGGACTCCTACTGATCGTGTGTGTGTGATAGGATAAAAACCATAATAACCTATTTAAATCAAAATGAATTACAACCCTCCTACGGTTTCATTACTATATTCAAAATATCACCTGGATATATTTCTGCCACAGAAATGCTGCTTTTGGATTCATCAGTTTTATACTAGTCAAGCTTGTCACGTAATAAATCTTAGACTCCTTAATTGAGCCATAAAATTCTACGCATTTTGACACATCCTTTTCTCCCCATGTGTCTTCACTCCACATCCATCTGGCCAGCTGTGTCCCACACCTGGCAGCTCTGAACAACTGGGGAGTCATTAAAAATGAATGAAAACCATTGAAGAGAGCTGGAAACGAGGAATTAATCCAGGCCCGTGGATTCATTTTGAAGACTATTACTTCTGTTTTGTGCGACAGATAATGACGACGCTCGTTGAAGCGAGCGGGAGGGGCAGGGGTGGCGCGCACCAGGTTTCCATTCATAGCCTTATTCCTCTTGTTAAAGCCTGTCGTTAACTTTCACCCTGCATCCCTGTCATTCGCACGAGTATTATTTAAATTTTTATCATGCTCCGACAAAAAGTCACCTTTCACTTTGTGTTTGTGCACGTTTCTGTGCACTCGGGGAGCAACACAAAACCTCAGCCTCCTTTTTGAAAATGCAAATAGGTTCTATTTGTGGTCTCCTGTCAGAGTGGGAGACCGTATTGAGGGAAGTTTTTGTTTGTGTGGCTACATCTGTTTATGCATCATGTATATGAATGGAGTTCCAGCTTCCCTTTGTGCATCTGTTCAAGTAACGAGTCTTTCCATTTGCTGTTTGCTTCTGTGTGTCATTGATAACTGTGTATTTTGATATTTATTGTGTATTATGTCAGTATTGACAGATGGATCCCTGTGTGTGCAATGATTTGTTTAAATACCAAAGTATTTAATTCAGTTGGGTGTCCAGTGACGGCTGCAGGATTGAAATGGAGGTTAATGTGGGTGCAAACCAGCTGAATGTGTGAGAATGTGTATTTCTTTGTGTTTGCGTATGGGATAGCCGTTTTTTTTTTTTTCACAGATTTGCAGCAAACATGTTTGGCCACATATCTCTGAAAGCACAAAGCAAATAACCTTTTCCCTCTCACTGTCTTTTCCCGATTTTTCCTCCCTCCTCTTCCCCACGTTTGTCTCATTTCCTTTGTATTTAGGAGAAGAACAAGGACAAAGACAAGCGATTCCGTCCTCTTTACGACATCCCCTACATGTTTGAGGCCCGCGAGTTCCTGAGGAAGAAACTCATCGGTAAAAAGGTAAGAGCCATCTGAATCTAATCGGCTTCTTTGAATGAAGCAACAGTACTGGACAGAAATACTTGAGTTGGCTATGGAAGTGCTTCCCACACTTATCCCTTTAACTGACAGCCAAATGCATTTCTAAACTGGATGTCTGTTTCCTTTCTGTCTCAGTGTGAATACCAGGCACTTTGGGTAATGCCCTGGGGTTTGGTGTTGGCCCGGACGCACCCTTTAAACAAGCAGTGTTGATTTCCCCTTCTTGTGTCTATTGATCCAGTGGATCAGTAGTCTTGGGTTGGCGGGAGCCTTTGATTTACTCACATCTGACCCAGCGGAGGCCAGCACTGAGCTAAACCGCCATCCAGATGCTCCGTGGGGGCTTCAGCAATGCATTTCTATTGAATTTCTATAGATCAGCTAATGATTGGTTGTTGACTGTATTTGTCTTGGTTAACTTTGATTAGATTTGAAAAACATTTCATCACAAGTACTGAAAGTGATTATGAGCTCTTTGCCATATATGGCAGCACAATGTAGGTAAAGTTTCTGCTAGAGGCCCCTGTGGTGCATGGGTAAATGTTTCAGCTAAAGTACAGAGGTGCTTTTGTGTTTTCTGGCAGTGGAAACATCATGGACTCCTCTACCTTGGCTATTCAGTAGTTTGTTTTTGCCAAATTGTGAGCAGCTGCTACATGCAGAGGGGCTGCATTATAATGAGAACATGATGGAGTAGGTTGCAGATATGTTCCTAAAACTACACCTGCAATTGCAGATTCAAGGACTGAAAATGTCACATTCAGGATTACAATTGACATGAATGGAAGACAAATGGTGAAAACTAAATGTACAGCGTTTACATCCTTGTAGTAGGTGCAGCAATCATGCTCCTTGCATGCTTTCATAATTTTAAAGCTCGTTTTGGAGAGGCAGAAAAAACGAAGCCTGTTAAAACACAAAAACATGCTCCCACAAAGCCAGAAGAGTTCCTTCAAGCGTTCTGGGTGAGAGTAAGATTCTTATCCCTGTCTATGCCTCTCATCAGAGTCATTTTAATCATCCTCATTAATGTTGTTTTAATGGCATGAAATTCTGCCTTAAGCTGGCTTTCGACAAGTGAAGCGGGAATAATGATTCTGCTGTATATCTGTGGTGTTTGTGTTATGAAATGAGTTCATGTGTAATGGGCATATGGAAGCTTGGCCTCACTTAGGTGTGAAAAGATGCAGCCGTAGTTTAAAATTGTGTGTGTATTAGATGATTGTAAAGACTTGTTAGTTATACATGGAAACATAATAACTTGTGTTTGCATGGTATATAAACATGCAATGATCTGTCCCTGAACTCTGCTCTCTAGTTTTTATTTCTTTGTGTATGGCCAAGATGCAACTTGGTTCCAAGTGACGCCTCTTCCAGGGTGTACGTCATACTTTCGCTTGCGTTTAGTTTGTCTGTTTGTAACATAACTCAAAAAGTAATGGCTTCATTATAAGATTTCCAAGAAATTGTTAAACAGAGTAAGTTTTTAAGTAAGATTTTTATCCAAGGTTTTAAATTTATTTTAGTCAAGTTGGAAAAAAATGTTGGTTTATACCCAAGAAGTATTGGTTACACAAAATTGAGTAGAATTCCATAAAGCGAGTTAATTTTCTCTTTGTATGAGTGGCTTAGATCGCTACCAGTGTCTGCGATCAACCTAAATGACCATCTGTGGAAAAATGTGACACCTATGAGGAAGTGCCCAAAATGGCACTTCTCCTCTCATCCACTAGGGGCTCCAAAACAGAGCAAATATCCATAGACTCCCAAGTTAAAAAGGTTAACGTCACAGAAAAAAAACAGATATAAACATGTTTAGTGCCTGTTTAAAAACACTTTCAGGTTAGTTTACCTTCATGAGAAGTTGGAGGGGGTTGAAATATTTTATAAGTCATTGTGTAGATCAGGGATGGGTAACTCCGGTAAGTGGCCTGTAAGTGTTGCTGCAACACACCTGCCACACATCAGACTTAATTAGCAGGCTTGTGCATGCTTAACATCAAACCCTGCACAAATCTGCTAATCACCCATTGATTTGATTCAGGTGTGTTGCAGCAGGGAAACTCCTTGAGGACTGGAGTTACCCATCCCTGATGTAGATGTTGCTTATTTTGTAATTTGGCCTGATTAGGGGGTGTGCTTCCTTTATCTGCGGCAGAAGGCAGAGTGTAACACAAGTGCAAGGTTTTAGCCAGCTAACAGCGCGCTTTAGCTTTAGCTTTAGCCCACCTATGTCTGTTGGATCTGAGTTAGCTCGGGTAGCTCTTAGCTACAGGTAGCTTGGGGTTTGATGAATGTCAATCATCAACTCCATTTTTTTGTATTTTCCGGCTAAGCGGCTTTCAAGCGACAGTATGCATTTTAGATATTTAAAAACATTATGCAATTTGTTCAGATAATTTTGTTACTCAGTAAAATATGCAATATAAAGTTACTGTTTTAAAAACATGGTTCATTTTTGTATAGATGCCAAAAAATATTATCAAATGGCTGCTTACAGTAGCGAATTAGTGGGTTTTGGGAGGTTCTCCATATTTATTAGCAGCTCTTCTCTGTGTGAGTGGAAAGACACGAGGACTTTTGTTTGGTCTTGCTGCCACTCGGTGTGACTTATTTCTCTTTTCAGTCATTTGCCATTGTGGTCATTTTCTTTCAAAAACTTCAAACTACGAGAACTAAGATGCACACAAAAAAAATCCTCATTAAAAATGTGCACACACTCCGTGTTTCTTCTGTAGACTTCAGTGTGTTTTAGAAGTTGTCTGAAGTGTATCTGTGCTGCACTAATTCTCAAGTAGATTATGTTTATTAAATGGGAACGCATTGCCAGTTATGCAAACATCAAGAGGAGTCGGTAGACTGCATGATTTCACTCGATTGAGTCAATAGGCTTGTTGACCTTTTGTGTTGGAACGAATGATCCAATCCCAGTTTGGGCCGTTCTAAATGGAGATGAAGCCGTACCTTTTTGACTTGCTCTGATGTGAATGCATCAAGCTGCAGCCGGAGGTTTCTGTCATCTGTGTCAGTGTCTAGTGCTGGTTTAAAGCAACTTTGACTGCGTTGTCATTGTTTTTAGTATGTGATCGGCACAACAAACCTCAAAGACACTCCATAACCAGGTGACATTATCATTTACTTCATGTTTAAGTGCTTTCTATTTTTCTTGCCCAGTCTCGTCTCTCTGACTGAGGCCCTGTTTCTGTCCTTCCATTCCTTCTACCATTTGGTGCAACCTGTCAGGTTTTCAAAGGCAAAGTGACTCTCCTCTTTGTTTTATAAAGCCATCAAAGCTTTGGTTAAAAGGCTAGATGGTCACTACTTTATAATAATAATAAAAAGCAGCTTTTTATTCTCCTCTCTGGTTTTATTTACCCTGCTACAACTTTTTCAAGATGTCAGCTGGTAAAATGGTGAAAAAAATGTCCATTTTATTATCGAATGTGATAAATTCCTCTGGGAATAAAATGAGGGTTTCTTAGGTGTGTAAATCAGTGTGTGTGTGGGGCTATAAATCACTTTTTTATTTTGCGGTGTTTCCCCTTTAAATAAAAAGCAATTTGGTCAGTTTTACACATTAACAAGGGAAAGTGTGTGCCTTTAGCTTGACTGAAATCAGCTCTTTGTGTTACATTTGTATGACATTTCTCTTCTTGCTCTCAATCTTAAGTGTCTGAAACCTTTCCTCACACGCCTACCTACACACACACACACACACAGTATATGCTGGGTTATTAATCCGCATTTGATTAATATTAATACTCTATTTCCCAGGTGTGTGCTTATAGGCTGTTTGAAGTGATTTAGGTGGAAATGGAGAGGCCCTGTCTATTTTCCAGCCGCGCAGCTACCTCCCTCCTCTCGCTGCAAAATCAATAAGAGAAGAGCTCCAGAACGTTACTGTGCTCCCTTTTTCTTTATTGTTAAGCAACAAGGCTAAAACTCTGAGTTAAACCTTCTGTCACTATGTTTCATATTTGGAAATAATTACAGAAGCTTTAAAAAATAAAACAGTTGCAGCTTTAAGCAGAAAGATGTCGTTTGGATAAAATGTTAAGAAGCTCTCTATGGGTACCGTATATTTTAAAGTTCAGTGCTTAACCTGGCAGGATCAGAAGATGATAAATAGTTCCCCGGCCGGGTGTTTAGTTTGGATGCAAGCATACAGATCCATGTTGCACACCAGCAAGGAGCGAAGTGTCGACCCACTTACTGGCACGCTTTGTGCAGACAGATTTGGAGCAGTAAGCATTTGTAGAACAGTTTTATTTATTATTTTTTTATTTCTATTTGAAAAAGCTCCTCTTATTCTTTTTCCTCTAAGACACTAAGCCAAAGATTTTTTTACCCCAGTAGCTGGCCGGTTGAACTTAACGCAGTAGATTTCAAAAGAAATGCCATCATCTGGTTTTGGCATTTCCTGAAAAGAGTAGAAAGCTAAAATCACTTTTAGACTCTTACTGTAAATGTAACCTTAAATCACACAATATACATGTTTGCACATCATGGATCCGGCTCAGAGTACAGCGAAGCATGCCGTTGTAACAAGGCCGACCTTGCAGGTGTTTTCTTCCAAATACTGGGAACTGCCTAAAAGTGCAATACATGGATGAACTGGGAAACTTGATTTTTTTTTTCCCCCTGCAGACTTACCTTCTGGGACGTGACGGAGCATTAACTACCAGCCCCAGTGTGCTACAGCTCAAAGCTCTGATGCCACCGCCCGGGTTTAGGAGAATAAATCTATATTAAATGCGTTTTTTTCTATTAAACTCTCTATTTCTCATCTCTTTAAGGAGAGCATGGTACTTTTGATCTTTTATACAGCATATCTAATATCCATATTCAAAAGACTGCCTCTTTTTTTCTCCGTTTCCTGGCATGTGGAGTCTCTATTTGATAACTCTCTCAGGCAGAAAGGATCGGCTGTTCTACCTGGTCTCGTCTTTGAATGGGAAACTTCACAGCGACTCCAGTAGCTGTACCTCAGAGCATATTTCATGCTGACAGAATCCATTTATTAAATGTTTTATGGCGAGAAAAAGGCAAAATATGAATATTTGATCGTTTTAGCTCATTAGAATAATTATGGAGTATGTTTGTTTGTTCTTTTTTTTTCCATTTGGTGTTTAGCTGAAGGTGTCAGTGTCTTGGAAAAACGTATCCCACCATATATTCAGAAACCCCTTTTGAGTTATCCCTTTACAAAAAGGCTAAAAATGCACCGAGGCATTTTCCCTTTGCCTCTCCTTTCTCACTGTCACTCTGTCTGTCTCATACAACCCCACCCCCATTGAAATGGCAGAGCTTGCATGGTGACATAATCCCAAAAGCTTGATTTGGCTAACTTTATAAGTAGTGCTTCTTGTGCGCCTGGGTCTCAAGCCTCAGCAGAAAAAAAAAAATAGTCGAATGAAAATGTTGCATTAAGCCACTTATCAGGGTTGAGCACATTCGGATAATCCTGCATGCTCAAAGTGGCTCCTGTTATGTAGCTGCTTGTGTAGCACTGTTAGCAACAGAGTTTTTCCCTCTTATTGGCGTGCGTTCGAGTGAGCCGACGTCTTGTGCACAAGTGTGTTTGCGAGGGTTTGAGTCGATTTTAGGGGAGGAAAGCTTTAGGTGTGTGTTGAAGCAGATGCAAAGCAGGTAAGATGTAAGCGTCTTTCGGTGCCGCAGTTGGAAATTTAGACGGGGCTCCCTCTTTGTCCTCTTTTACACTCCTTTTTGGTTTGACTGTGGCAATGGTAAAGATGCTTTATTACATATTTCAGTTTTTTTTTTATTTTATGAAACACACAAGGTTTCTCCACCAGCTGTGCACGTGCCCGCATGTGCATTATTTTCATTCTTGCACAGCTGAACTGTTGCTATATAATTAACACCAGCTACCCTGCAATATAAAATGTGCCTTTTTTCATTTAAAAATTGGTCAATTTTCTCTTTTTTCCCCCTAAATTGTGCATTTGCTTTCAGATCATGCCAGAAAAGGAAACCAGCAGCCGGAGCTCTGTTTGATAGAAGGTGCTGGAGACAGTCGCTTATTTTAGTTGCAGCAAATATTATCCTCCTACACTTTTTTTTTTTTTACCCCACTAAATAAGCAGTCCTTCAGTCTGTTCATGTCTGGAAAGCCACTCTAAGCCACTTCTAGCCTGTAATTACCGTTAATCACAACATGCTCTTTTCAAATGGTAGACTGTCATAAGTAATTAAATGAGTTGATGGAGGTATTGTTTCAGAAATGTTTATTTCATGTATTCTACTGCACAGCCAAAAACTGATGCATTTATGTATTCATGCATAACATCTACAGAAAATGCTTTTTAGTTCTTATGCAGACAAAACGATCGGAGCAGACGAGGGGAAACGATCCCTTTCCCCATTGGCTCAAACGCATTAAATCCCACATGTCTCACTGTTCTTATCACTCTCCCACTTTCTGATCTGTCCACTGCCTCTGTTCTGGGGGGTCCTTATAGATGGATTTGACTTATCAGGAGATATCTTGGATGGCCTGTGGAAAATGGGCCTAGAACTCCCCCTAATCCGACACTGTTGGTCAGAGTTTATATGCTGCTGTCACCTCACCTAATTTGGTTTAAAGCCTCTCCTCAGATCTTCTGGTTCTGTCTTGCTTCTTTCATTTCCTGATTCATCTCATTTCCATCTTCTTGCTCGACTGATTTCTTGTTCTTCTCTTCAGTCTTCCATGGCTGGATGTGTTTATAAAGCACAGTGTAACAATATAAAATGGACAGTTATCATGCTTCTTTTTATTTAGTCTCTTCATTTAGTGACTCCACCTACTCTGCCTGTACAAAGAAAACAAAAGCCGCCTCTGATAATTCATTTAGCAGCCTTTAGCACAGATTACAGCACACATCTGCTGCTGGATTGTTCATTTCTTGTGATAATGGGAAAGTAGTCTCCACCACATCCCGAGGTTCTTAGTGGGGTTAAGGTCTGAACTCTCATGTTCCCTGAACCCTTCCTTCACAATTCAACCCTGATTAGCGACCTATTTAGGTATTTCATCTGATAAAGTGCTTTAAAACCATCTGATTTGTATTTATTGATTAGGCTAACCAATAAAGTAACAGCTCCACTGATACCTTTCATTAGGCTAACTTGGGTTGAAATTAGGGATGCAACAATCTAAAGTTTAAGAATGAGATTAAGCGTACACCAAAACTGATCCGATGCCACACTGCTGAACAAACACCTGCGGAAAAGGGTGATGATATTGTTTTGTGTTTAGACATAGCCATCTTGGACAGTGTGGCTCAAGATGGCTTACCATGTTGTTGTGCCTCCGTGTGGTTTATTAGCAGCTTGTCCCAACAGCTGTCAGCACCTGCTCATCCAATACAATGAAGTCCACTAAAGGCCCTGTGATGATGATTCTTTTTCTTACTTTCATGGGGAAACTTTTAACCTCTATCCTCCATCTTTTCCAGACTCAGTTGCTTCATACCACCTCCTTTTTGTTTATTCATTCTAATAAACTCTGCTTCTGTTTTCCTGGATAAACTATCTGGAGACGATTAAGTTAGCAGTCTATCCTAAAGTCTTTGTGTCGGACTTCTAATGTTTACTGTGCAGGTTTTGTGCGTATCATTGCACGTTGTTGTTCAATGTGTTGGCTGACGTGGTGCAAAAAGGTCCAGATGGCTGATGCTTGAAGACAAATATGAGCGTCTGTGTGCTGCATTCTCTCCAAGTTCACAGTATATGATTACAAATGGATCTGCACGTATGGATCAGATCTTTTATCACCCACACTTCCAAATTTTTAACAAAATTCCCTCTAAAATGTAGTTAAAAGCTGCATTTTTACCTATTTTATGCATCACCTTCCTCCTCCCATCACACTCGTCTGACACGGTTGACGTACAGCTCTTAAACAGTCGATTGTGTGCACCGGTATGGCAGCTCCCCCCGCTGTTAGCGCTGCCGGCCTGTGTCTGGCCCCAGTAAGCAGGCTTTCCCTGTCACACGCCCGTGGATATATGCACGCGCGCACAGCTGAGTGACAAAATAGTATCTTCAGGGTGGGTGGATTGCAGTCTATCCCCAGGGAGCTGTGTGGAGAACGCATCGTGTAGGGTCATTTGGGTTCTATCGCTGCTCTTTGTGTGTGCGTGTGTTGTTGCAAACACCCACAGTGTGTTAATACTCTTCCTCTAGGGACTTCTACGCTGCTGCCTGATGTGATTCACACTGACTGGGGGGTGACCTTGAGAAGTGGGACAAATAAAGGGACCCACACAGAGACTGAAAGCTCCTACACTAATTATTACTATAACTGGTGCTGCCTTTACTGCTCTTGCTCCTGTTTTTTTTTTTCTTTACTTTTTTGACCCTTGACTTATTTCCCCCCCCCTTTAGGTCAACGTGACAGTGGACTACATCAGAGCAGCCACCGGTCCAGGCGAGGGCACGCCTGCTTTCTCAGAACGCACCTGTGCCACAGTCACCATTGGTGGAATGTAAGTAGCAGCTTTAGATGTTCATGATGGTAGCTTTTGTTGGTGCAGTTATTGCCAGTGTAGTGATAACAATGGGATTATTAAGCATTCATTTAACATCACGCAAAAAATGTAAAGTCATATAAAATCTGCTCCTGGAGAGCCGGTGTCCTGCAGGGTTTAAAGTCTCCCTGCTAACTCAGCGGTTCCACTCAAACAAATCAGAGGGATGAGCTTAAACATCGACTGTCATTCAGATTCAGAAAACTTTATTGCTCCCAGAAGGCAATTTATTTGCAACATTACACGAGCAGGTTGCACACATGAGATGGTTTGAGTCAAACCAGTTTAGCTTAAAACACTAAACACCTTATTATGAACTTTTCAGCAGTTTAATTGCAGAGAGCACAAATTAATTTGGAAAGTGGTTTGTTTTTTGTGCTGGTGCAAAAAAAACCGACACCCTGAAGGCATCAGGACAAAATCAGGAGTTGGAGGTTGCTGCTGATCCAGGATGCATTTAGCCGCCTTCAGCACCTGCTGCAGGACTGCAGGTCCTTGGTTATAAAGCGCTTTCAGGTCAGACATATACCAAAAAAAACCAACCTTTTTTTTTTGTTTTTTAGAGTTGAAGCAACGTCCACACAGGTTATTCACATTTAGTTTGATCTTTTTTTTTTTTTACTTTGATAAATTTCCTTATGTGTATATGTGCGAATGTGTCGTAGGTGTAAATAAGCTTCTCCCTGCATTTCAGTCACGTTGGGATTATATTACTGTTTTCACTATTTCATTCTATTTATTGTTGCATTTATTTATTTCTTGTAGTTGTTGTACATTATTGACAAAAGCCTGCTGTACAGCATGACCAGTCCTTATACGTAACACACCTAAATCCCAGGAAAAACTCGCCTGAGCGTTAGAAGTGCATTGATATCCAAAAGAAACGAGACTCAAACCCAAAGCAGGTTGATGAGAAGGTTACAAAAAACATGAGCAGCACTTTTACCTCACGCGCTTCTGCTCGTTTCCTCACGCAAACATCACAACGTGTCATCAAAAAGGCTGATTACACAGATCATAAAGGTCCTTATAGTTTCCATGAAGATGAAGTGTTATTCTCTCTTTTCATACCTCTGTGAAACAAAAACAGCTGATGGATTCACGATGCATTTATCTGCCTGATATCTGTTAAAACAACTCGGCTTCACTTAATCAGCTTCCAATTTCACACAGTTATTTTATCACTATTACGTTTTCTATTATGTTCTGATGCAGTAACGCACATCCTAATTCTGGGTATCTACTCGTATCCACTTATTTTATTTTACAGACGGGGAAAAAATGTCACGTATGGTTAATCACAGATTGTAAGCCGGAACCAGCAGCGCCATCCAGTTTGTTACAGATGGTGTAGAAGATGTCAAAGAACAAGACTTCCTTCTATCTGATCTGAGACGACTGCATCATTTTAAAATGTTTTAAAGTTTGCAATCGCAGTAACCTGGAAGTGGCTCTTGGTTTTTTATTAAGGGTCACCCCAAGAGCAAGCAATTATTTTCCATCCGCAAACGAAGCTTTGAAGAAATCTGGTTTATCAGGTTGAAGCATTTTTCTACACTGCATGACGGATGTAAATGCTGTTCAGAGGTTCAAATTTAATCAAAACCCCCTAAAAGCAAAGCAGCTTTAATGCCACATCACATAAAATAAGGCTTTAGAAGTCTGTCTTTGCTCAGGAACAGTTGAAAGCTGCACTTATCTTCTGGTTTTCTCTGTCTGTATCACTCGAGTCACAAAGCAGCACCGCATGCTCATATGGAGACAGAATCCTTTTTATCATCAAACTAGCTGTCTCGTATCTGATACTTGTCTGCTCAGAGGTCAGGATCTGGCCTTGTAAACATCCAATTACCGTACAATCGTGCATTAGCCGAGTACACTGGCCGCTCTGTTTTACAGATAACAGTTGGTGTAGACCCCATGGATGCCCAAGACGGAGGCTGAGGTAGAGGTAGAGGCGAGATGACTTTGTGTCAGGCTGGAATAGTAGTCTTAACTTCCTCTCTGTGGTCAGAGACCTGGCATTTAGCACCTTTTTTACTGTGGGGGGGTGTTAATACCTATGAAACAATCACACTCCATACACTTGGGGGATGTTTGTGTGATGCCAGACTGTGTGAAACAATAAGGCCTATATGGTGGCTTGTTTTATCTCTTTGGTATTTTCTGCATAAATGAAAGAAATTGCAGATATTCTCTGTATTTGGTTTTATTTCTTACTGTTCTCATCCAGCACATTTTAACACCATCTGTTTGCAGAGGTTGGACATTACTGATAAACACCAGGGCCCTCATTTATAAAACTTTGCGCACAAAAACAAAAAAGTGGCTACGCCAAGTTAAAAGTCTGATCTATAAAACTTTGCTTACGCACAGATCCACACAATTTCTTTAATATATCACAACCTCTACAAGGTGAATTTGGTTAACTTCCCCGCCCCGACACACCCACTTTCTACCAAGCACATCAATGCAAAGCATTCATGCGTATCTGTGGCGTTTTACGGTTAATCGTGGCCTCTGAGACGACACGTAAACGTTACTCCTCACAGACTGAAGTCTGTTCTTGTTGATAAGATGGACACACGTCAGGAGATCCTGTAATGGGTCGTAGTTGTGGTGTAACAAGTGGCACCAAGTTGCTGCAGTGTAAATGTTAGCGTGATGAAGACGTCTGTTAAATTGATGAACCAATATTCCAACAGGTTATGTAAACTTAGTGGATGGACATAAAATACTGCCTTCCCCACCAAAGAGATGATAAAATACTACCCAGATTTACTGGCACTTTGAAGAACATTCACCACGTTAATGTTTCTCTGACTTTGTGTGCATTCAGTGAAATAAATCCATTTCACTTTGCTTTTTAAAAAAAGGTACATAATTATTTCAAAGAGTTGTAAGTTTTTATTCTTCATCCTCAGGACCTGGTTGGCAGTGTCTGCTGGATGTGATTGGCAGAACGTAGTTTCATGCAAGCTGGATTTAAAAAACGTTAAAGTATTTTAAACAGAAGCACAAATAAGATGCTTTTCTTTGCAGATGTGGAAATGAACAAGGAAAGGATAAAAATGAATTGTTCAAATTCTATTATTTGCCCTTGGAGCTAAAACTATTATGTAAGCAAGCAAACCTACTTAAACCAGTCAAAATACTGGACCCTATATCTGAAATTAAACCTGGATCCTTTAAGACTGAAAGTTGAAGGTGATATATGATGCTTTTAAATTCTTCCAATTTATTGTCTGTATAAAGTAGAACCGCAATGCTTTGGTCTGAATTCCTGCTTATCCTCGCTCCACACACACCTTATAACCCTGTTCTGAGGTGCGTCTTCAGAGCAACACGTTTTGGTGCCGTCTCTTTAAATGTGAACAAGGCCTGTTAAGCCCCGCCCCCTCAAGGTCACAGGAAGTTCAATTCTACCCTGTTCTGCCATGTTTGTATCTTGATAGCAGCAATATTCTAATCTCCCAACAAACATTTTTTTGGTAAGTTTACTATAAATGTCAACGTGTCCGATTCACCACATTGATTACCTGGAAGTCCATGACCTTATTTGGCAGAACAACAGTAAATACTGTGATGTAATAGATTTTTTTAAAAATGTAATGGAGAAAATTAAACTAGCTGAAAAATATGACCACAAAGAATATAAAGATTTATGCGCAGCATCAGGAGAGAATAAATTGAGACTCTCTGCATTCCTAAACACTTAAAACTGCACAAAAAACTTGTATTTAAAGGCTAAAAAGGGGATTTTGCATAATATGTCCCCTTTAGGTTTGGCCTTTTTGGTTTATTCAGACTAAGTTTGGGAAGAATATCTCTGGTTTGCATTAAAACATCATTTAAACTGAGCTTGTTCTTACTTTCTGCCCAAGTAAATGCCCTATGTTTTACCAAAAAACATTAAAAGTGCCCTTTGAGATCAGAACCACCAATAAATATAGACACACATCAGACGTAAACATATGATGCATCAGGGCTGAATGAGGTGCTCAAAGATAAAAATGTCTCGGCAAAGCTTTTTATGTCATTTGCCATATCTTTATTCTGCGTAAAGGAAGTGTTGAAATAACCTTTTTATTTCTTTGCCCCTCCCCCTTTCCCTTTTCTCAGCAACATAGCAGAAGCTCTGGTCAGTAAAGGCCTCGCCACAGTCATCAGATACAGACAGGATGATGACCAGCGCTCCTCCCATTATGATGAGCTGCTCGCTGCAGAGGCAAGGTGAGGAAGACTTCTCCCACCAACTCACACAACAGTCTCCCTTAACACACAATTTATTCTCTTTCAAGCAAAAACCTGAATTAAGAAGCAAAGCCTATGACCCACGCACACGCAACACTAATCCTTTTGATAAACTTGACAAATTAGTCTGAAACGTGGAGAGAATCAAATGACCTTGAGTGTTTTTCTTCTTCTTCATCACTCAGGTGAGGAAAGTTGCTTGTAATTTTTCAGAATGTATTTCTGCAGAGCTGCCATCATTAGTCACAGCCTATTGCAACCGTTGTTTAATTTCCTGAGGAAACATGTCATTACTTTAAAATATTTACTCATGCATGTATAGGTGCTCGTTTTCCTCCCCCCATCTTTTTTGCATGCCTCTGCACACGTACACCTTCCCAGGAACGAGATGCTAAATCAGAGGCTCTCTTTACGCTGGCCCTATGTATATAATTATATGAAGGTGCAGTGGAGAGATTTAGTACAAGCTTTATTACTCTGCCATAGATTAAGATCTGCTTGCTGTAGGTAGAACAGATGCAGCCTTTGCCTCTTTTATAGGATTAACCCTTTCTCTTCCCTTTCCTTCAGTGTCACTGGCCACCTGCCCTCTTTTCCTCTCCCGCTCTCCTCCTTCTGCACATTTTGTCCTTGTTTCTGCACCTTGGCTGTTTCCGGTTTCGCTCTCCTTCGGCTTTGCTCTTCTGGGTCTTCTCTTTTTCATTTTCTTTGTCACTTTTCCCCTTCTCTTTTTCACGCCGCTCTCGTTCTCTCCGTCCCTGGTGGGGTCTTATTAGAGCTGATGAGAGGTTTCTGTCTATAGCCTTGGTTATATTTTTAGTTCCCATTGCACAAAGCTAGTGGCCCAAAGCACTTCACGGACCCCCCTCCCCCCCCTATGTAATCCACATCTATACAGTACGTGCCCACATAAACACACACGCTCTATCTCAGTGACCCGTTAGTGTCACAAAACGGCAGCAACCTCAGGTCATCTTCATCTCTTTTGGCCCTCTGGGTTTTCTAGAGCATTTCTCAACAAAGTGTTCTATGAAGAAAGATCTCATGTCTGTCCTGATTTTGCATTTAAGAGCACAAGTTCTCCATTAATTCTCTAGGTGAGGAGGTCTATCTTCGTCTTTTCAGTTCAGCCATGATGAAAGTTTGGGGAAAGAAAACTGGATTTTACCTCCAATCTGCACTTGCTTCATAGTTTCAGCTGTTATGCTAAAAGCTCCCTTTTCTTATAGACCTTTGAAAATGGGAGCTCTTAAAGTGTGTTAGAAGTGCATTACACCCACAACCTTATTCCTTTTCTGTTAAAACACTTGAACTACATTATAGATGTGTGTGTGTGTGTGTTTTTATTTGGTTGTTTTCGAATGCAGGGCTATAAAGAATGGGAAAGGCCTGCACAGCAAGAAGGAGGTGCCCATCCACAGAGTGGCCGACATCTCAGGGGTATGCTTTTCCATTTCATGTATTTCTAATTGTAAAGTGTTATAGTATGGCTGTTTTTTACATGATTTGGATAATAGGATAAGCATCTATGTGCAGACTATAATCAGAATAAAATCTTTTAAAATATGAATATGGAGTCATTTCCATAAATTCTCTTCTCTGAAAGACACGTTAGGCCAGTAATTCTCAGAAGATGATCTTTAATCGTCCACTCATCCCTATAAGTGCCCTCTAAAAATAAACTGCATTAATAAAAAACATCAGCGGTGCTTGGTTTTAGCTTGTTTACGCGTGCCCAGGGGCTTGATTGAAGCATCATTTGGCTAATGAAGTCTGATTGGGAGTGCTCATCGCATGAACATTAGCGTGGGAAAACCATAAAGCCTTGCAATAATGGCCGATCGGTTACACATTGTTTTTGAGCATGTGCACATTTAACTTTTTATTTTTACTTGTCTTGTTTATTGTTGAAGTTTTTACCACCGTTGACCTAGAAAGGAAGCATCTTTGTTTCTGTCACTGGAACGCTCTGAAGGCCTTTTCTGTCTGCATGCAGCTTTTTAGAAACGGAGTATTTCCATCATCATCTATAAGCGCTTTAAATTGCTTTAAAAGGGTGATGGCCTCCGCTCAGATGTGCAGTTTTCTCTCAAGTCTGGTTACAGAGCACCTCGGGTGTTAATGGGTTAAAAGTAAACAGCAGCGTGAAGCTGGAGTCCAGCATTTCTCTGCAGTGGTGCTCTCAGGTGTTTGTTTTTTTTTGTTAGCGTTGTCGTCATTATCTCACCATGTCTCATTGTGTCAGCAGTGCAGATAAACGATTAAACCCTGTGAATGTAATTATGACGGGGGATTGTTGTGCTGACGGGGCAGCTCGGATATTTCATTGGGGGTTTAGTTCATTTTACACTTTAAACATCCTCCATCTAACTTTGTTGGCGGATCGGACCATATTGAATCCATGCAGTAGGGACCTGAGGGTGGTTATGAGCTGTGATTGTGTGTTCAATTATAAATGAACTTCGTTAGGAGTGAGAGGAAGAAGGGATGTGTGGCATTCTGCTTAGAAAGGAATAAAACGGGAGCAACTGAGAAGATTATTTCTGTAAACTGAAGAAAATGAGACAATTTCCACTAAATGAAATCAGTAATAATGGATTAGATTTATACAGCACTTTTCAAGGCATCTGTATGTTAAATGAATCATCATTCACTTCACATTTACACTGAGACATGTCCTTTGAAAACATGTTTAATAATCTCACACAGTCTGCCAGCGCCTGATGAATTAGATGAGAAAGACTTAGACTGGGAATGAGCTTATAAAACTCGTTTGATAACCTCTGATGACCTGAATGATCCTGTTGTTTCAGGATTTTTAGGTTTATGAGCCTGTTTTTGCTCTGAATTAGTTTGTAAATGAACTGTGCTAAGATACAGGTTAAAAAATTAAGAATATCCTGCATATTTTCTTTTATTTACCCTTTTCTACATTTATGGATGTGGAAAAAAATGTTGCTTCAATGTGTTTTGTAAGAGAAAAACACGACAACATGCAGCAGTGGGAGGATTATGTATAAATGAAGTAAAATATTAATGTTTAGAAGGACTGGATCATGTCAGAATAAAGCTTAACCCTATTATTCTCAGACAAATCTGACAACTGACTAAAACATAAATGCTATACTGTGATGTGATTATAATAATGGTCCGATTTTAACGCCTGGCTAAGTGAGAAGTGAAGACTGGATGTGATCAATTTACTGAACAGTGACCTGCTCCTACATGTGGGTGGCATACAAGAGGAGGAGAGGAGGATAACCTGGATGGGATATGATGGGCGCCATTAAAACCTGTGGTGGTCTACATTACATTACACGTCATTTTTGCTTCTCCAGTTAGCACAACCATGTCGTGATTCGGAACCCTGTCTAGAGGCTTTGCCAGAAACTGCCAGTATGCGAGCATGAAGCACACAAACGCACCAGTTGTTTGGCAAAACTAATGAAATGAATGATCTAATAAAAGGACCAAAATAGCAGCGTTGCACATAAATCCCTAAAATATCCCCCTCTTTTTTTTTTTATCTCTTTCTTTTTGATACACACCCACACACAACTGCCAACAACACAGCCCTGGAAATACACACTCCTGTACATCTGCATCCTTTGGTGGTAAAGGTTTGCAGAAAGGGATTATGCACACAGAGTGGGATGCAGTCACAAATAGAGCAGAGATAGGTTTATAAATGTATAGTGTAGGAGATGTACAGAGGTGGTGGGAGGAGAGTGGATAAAGCACTTGAGTCACCTCATGCCTCTAAAGGTTGCATAATGAGGTCCTCTTATTTCTAATGTCCCCTCCCTCCCCCAACCAAGTTAGACAGCACCCACCCACACACTCTGCAGGTGCTGCAAATGTGTTTGTGTGAACAAGAGTGTCATCTCCCACTCGAGGGATTATTTTGGATTCCTGTGGGTGGAGTTCAGGTGATGCGTCTTAGGCTGAAGCACATACCCTTCACTTGGCATAGCTGTGCGTTTGAGCCCCGGCGATGGCTTTTGTCTCGAGTCCCATTGTGTTGTTGCTTTGTGTTTAAATGTAAACAAAACAAGCTGTTTAGTTTAAACCATTGTGAGCGTTCATGTGAGTTGACGGCAGCAAATGGAGAATTCATGTTTGCTCTGATTTTCCCCGTCTGACTCCAAACCGCCTCAGAGAAACGCAACACGGGTCCGTGACTCACTGGTCTGTTGTGCCTACATGCTCATGCTTGGAGTAGGCATATATATATATATATAGAGAGAAAGAGAGATAGAGGTATAGATATATAGATATAGATATATATCTCGTTTATAAATCTTCTCCTGTCACTGCTGCACTAGCTAGCATGATTTAACGCTGCTTGTAATCACATTATTTTTTTTGTTTTGGTCTGAGCTCACAAATAAGATGGTGAGTCATGTTGCAAACTGAGATGGAAGCAGAAAGGGGGGGAGGGGTATTTTTTATCACAGGAAGGGTCCAGACGTATGGCTAAGACGTCAGACCGAGTTCACTGATGTAGACCAAGATGTAAAGATGCACATGAAAAAGCACAGATTCTGTCTGACTCAGGGTTGTTACAGCATCTTGGGTTTATTACTCTGCTAGATCGCAGCACCCTCTAAGCGTTAACATTCCTACTGTCAATAATTTCTTAGGCACGGTAGTGTGCAACTCTGTGGGTTTAGTTGCGATCAATGACTTGCTCTTTAAGTGAATTTATTTCCCACCTAGCAGGTTTAAAATCCAGCAGCAAAATGGTAAATCCACGACGAGTTCGCCACTATAGCATAATTATCACGTTTTAGCAATGGAAAATGATTGTGATCACTGTGTTGCTAAGAGACCTCGATGTTGGCCCTGAAATTGTGATTAATTAACTTTCTGTCACACTTTCCACCAATCAGGGAGCTTAAATCGGTAATGTCAAGCAGGAGCAGCTAAAGCAGGAGCTGTCAACAAATGAAAAGGAAGTTTGGAATAAAGCTGAAAATAAGTAAATAGTTGTGAGTTTGAAGGTTTAAGTGATAAAACACTTTTTGTACTGAAACAGTCTACGATGATAAAAATACTAAAAGTGATTTCTGTTCTTTCTGAATTCACCAGGAGACACAGAAAGCAAAGCAGTTCCTGCCTTTCCTGCAGAGAGCTGGCCGGTCAGAGGCCGTGGTGGAACACGTCTTCAGCGGATCACGCCTCAAGCTGTATATGCCCAAAGAAACCTGCCTGATCACATTCCTCCTCGCCGGTGGGTATCATTTTCCTTCCCTGTGCGAAAGTCATTTCCTTCTGTCATCTAATTGACTCCTTTCTGGATCTGGTTCGACGTTTGCCTCTACTGAGGTAAAGTTAATCGAACATATCCCTTCCTCCTGAGAAGCCAGTTCTAAGAGGGCAGGAGGTGATGCTGCGTTTCTGTGCCAACCGAAGCCCACTCTGTTTCAGAGCACCTGCGTTAACACGAAGCATGTGTCCCTTTTTAACCTCGCCTTCACCTGTGTGGCTCGCTGCCAGGTGTGAAATGGACACGCGACTCTTGTTCTCCACTTTGTCATTGTCCTTAGAAACGGGCCTCCGTGTTCAGGAAGTGATTTTAACTGCAGTGAGGGATGAACGCTGTCATTTTACAGCTAAAGTAGAAACATCTGTTGCTTTCTAACTGAGAAGGTCATATTGTGAAAATGAGGTGTACTTTCAGTGTAATTTGGTATTCAGACACAGTCTGAACTTTATTACTGCTGCAGTTATCAATCATCTTTAAGGCAAATCAGACAATCCCGCATCAAGTCAACTGCTTATTTAAATATTGAAATCAGAAGCTGTTTAGGATTAAAATATAAGTTAGTTTTTTTTGTTTTTTTGTGGTAAAAATGTGTTTTAAAAAAAAATATATATATATATTTATTTTTTTTTAATCAATTAAAATCCAGCTAGATTTGATGTTGTTCCCACTTTTTTACATGTTTTTTTTTTTTTATTAACGATGCTTCAACAATAGTCAGTAGATGAGTCCTGAGTCCATCCAATTACTCATTTTTTAAATGAGAGCAGACACTTTCGGGTAAGATTGAAATGGATGGAAATGCATTCTTGTTTCTGATGGTCTGGCTTTTTGATTCACCCGCTTGATGCTCTTGACATTTTGTTCTTATAATGAAAGTGCTGAAGCTCTGGTTGCAAGCGGCAGCTTGAAAACCCTCCAAGATCACGAGAACGAGAGAGGCTGCACACAAACGCATCAATTTTTATTTTTTTCATGCTTGGCCAGATCCTACATGCACGAATGGATATTTTTTTCACATTTTTGCTGCTGATTGGTGTAATTTTAGCTCTATTTTCTGTCGGTGACATGATGTATTCCAGCCGAGGTGGCACATATTAGTTTTTATACTGTTTTGGGATAAACATTTCTCTCCAATTAAACACACGCAAAACTCTATTCAGGGTGTCAGGTGTGCGAGATGTTTACCTCGTCTCCTTGTAAAATGAAATTATTCAGTCTGAGGTTGTTAGCCAGTCGTTGCAGCCACATTAGGGCTGATAGCTGCTGAGCGGATTAGATTAAGGTCATCCCCAGAGGAACAGTTCTTGGTGGGAAATAAAATGGGCGGTGCTGTTTTTAATACAAACATTAGACTTGGTTACTGCTCATAGAAGCAAACAATCCCCTTGTTTTCCTATAAGAATCTTATTACATCAGATTAAGATCTTTCTTCTGTCATGTCATTTTCCTCCTTTTCCTAACATCTATTTTTCATTTATTTTGCTTTTGATATACGTTTAGTGGGCCACGGTTTATTGTACATATTTTCTGCATGTGATAACTAACAATAAACACTTCACTACATATGAACTACAGCCTTTAGGCATAAAGACCACCATGTTTATCTTTAGCAATCCCAAATCACTCCCCATCTTCTTCCACTTTCCTATAAAAATCTATCTTTTTCAAGTCCTATTCAAGCATTTGCAGCAGAAGCTGTTTAAATTGACAGCACAATAAAAAAACACCCCAAGCCTGTTTATCTGCGTATGAAGACACGGACCCTCAGGACCCTTTCTCTTATTAACTATCTGAAGGTAGACCATGTTTTAGGTTTTTACACACACAACCTTTGCACAGATGTGA
This sequence comes from Kiunga ballochi, assembly GCA_037177335.1. Lineage (NCBI taxonomy): Eukaryota > Metazoa > Chordata > Actinopteri > Atheriniformes > Pseudomugilidae > Kiunga > Kiunga ballochi. Next base: position 14,711,946 of record JBAMIG010000025.1, read on the forward strand.
TTTGAAACCATATTTTACTGACCGTTTATCACTACAAGCTTTCACACATAAGCGTTTAGTAAGATTACATATAGATATTATTAATGCCCTATTTGTTTTTTTGTTGAAGGTTGGTTTTGTGAAAGCTGACTTACCTTGATTAGTCATCTGCTGCGAAGGCTGAGTAAATGTGGACTAGCTAGACAAATGGAGAAAACATTTTAAAGCATGGTGCTGTGAAAGCAAGTGCATTAGTCATCTGTTTCATTAGTTTTGTATAGTTTTTCCCTTCGTATTGTATTCACCCTGTCCAGTTTGTCTTCTGTAATAATGCTGTGGGAGGCCATTGAAGAACAAAGTGTTTACAGTAGCACTGTACAGAAATGATCCCAAGGCAGTAAGTGATGCAACGCTGTAGTTTCATTTAGAACACTGTAAACTCCTACCCTGTTTAGCCAGCAGCATTTTTATCCTTTTGTTTTAGCAATAATACTTGTACCGATTTAACAGCGAGACCCACTTCCTGCTAAGATGTCTTTCCCCAGTGAGACGACTCAAAGCTCCGGTGCTGCTTTCCCCTTTTTAGAAGTTTTCCTTCATAGATAAAGGCATTGTTTTTTAGACAAAAAAATAGGGTTAAGGAAGGAGAAGCCCATGCTTCAAAGAGGAGCGGAGGTGAAGAGTATTTCCCTCTCCTCTCATTCCACATCGCCTTCGCTTTCGTCGTCTTTTGCTCACCGGCCTGTGCAGTGCTGCTTCCGTGTGCAAGTTTGATAAAGGGTAAAAGAGTCACGCTTTCTATAAAAGAAAAGGAGGGCACCTTTTTAGAGGGAAGGGATTTGGCAGTCAGGCCGGGCAGGTTGGGGAGGATGATGAAAGAAAGGGGGCTGAAGTGAGTTGTGGAAGCTGACAGGACGCGAGGACGATGAAGAAAAGGAAGGTTATAGTAAAGAGAAGATGAAAATCCAGCTGCTGTGAAGCATGTAGCTATAAAGGCCCGGTGAAGCAAAAGGAGTCCAGGTGGTGGAAAGAGTTGTAAAAGTTTATTGGCTTCGGTGGGTTTTACAGAGTTTCAGACAGAGGCCGCAGCAGGTGAAACACACTTTGAAAGGTACTGGCAAAGTTATGTTGAGGAGCAAACTGTCAGAAAAATGAAACTCCCATCAGTCGGAGCGCAGATTTCCACCGTCAGCAAGGAGCCTCAGCCGTCATCCTCTCCCTGACTTGGCACCGTTTGTCAGACTTATTTATTTTTAAATCGGAGCGTGTGCCATTTGTGTTCACCAAATACTTCCACTTTTCTGGAGCTGAAATTTTCACTCATTTAATTTAAAGAGATATTAAAAAATATCTGATGAGTTATTCCCATCTACTTCTTTTAATCCCCCGCATCTCCTTGGATACCGGAGGCCTAATTAACCTTGATGCTTTGAGACAGATTTGAAGCTTTGCCGCATTATTTACGTCACTATAATGGTATTAAATTTAAAGAACTCTGAGCTCAAATCTGAAACATGTTACAAGCTGCGTCAGCCTACGATAGATCAGTCCTCCGTTGTGTGCAGGAGAAAGGAAAAACACTCTGAAAATATGCTTACGTCCACTACCAACTAATATTTAACTTTAAATAAATCTAAAAAGCATCTTGGTGCACATTCTAAATGAATTATAGATCATGCTGCATCAGTTTGCTGCAGGGAAGGTGGGAGAAGATGTAAACAGAGAACAAGAGTTTGTGCAAAGATTTTAATGTTAATTTTTAAGTTTAATTTTATATTTATGTCTTATTTTCCCTCCAAACTGGGGGTTGAGTGTTCACAGATTTGCCTTGGCTCACTTTGAGCCACTTTACATTAGAAAGCCTTATGTGATGATTGCATGGTTGCAAGATGACTCAAGAGGATAAAGGAGAGGTAGTAGAAACAAATCCTAGGATATCCCTTACCAGCATGCTCTCTGTTTACTCCTACTTACCGTCTGCTACACCCCCCATGCTCTCTTCTGCTGACCCATACATATTTACCCACCTGCATCTCTCACCTGCGGCTGAACTTCTTGCTCTGTCTATATCCTTTAAGGCATCTGCAAAGGGGCAGATATTCATGCGAAGACACCTCACAATCTACACGCACACAAGCTACACACACACACACACACACACGCTAAAGGACAACAAAGATTAATGAGATGTAAATGTGAATGGAATGATGCAGTTATGGGGGATGGAGGGAGGATTAGTTTCTTGAACTGCATCCACACTGGCATAAATGCATTTCCTCTCAAAAATGCACAGTCACTTTTTAGTTTGTTTACCCGTCACGCTGCTAATTCTATCCTATCTGCAACTGGTCAAACATCAAGATGCAGTATTGTAATAAAAAAAAAGACGCTTGTATCCTGTAAGTATTTCTTCATAACAGATGTTTGTTGGGTTGTGTGCAAAGCAGATGCACAGATTCGATGGTCAAGGAAGAAAGAGATTAGCTCAGTTCTTTTTTTTTTTTTCCTTCATGCTTTGGATCAGCTGAAATCTCATTACCTTGCAAAGTCACAACTTAGATTCCCAGCAGAACATAAACGTATCGGACGTCAAAAGTGAGAAACTTTGCCATTTTGGGGGAAAATAATTCCTCACTTTGAGTCTCATGGCAACAACAATCTTAGAAAACGGGGAACCTAATGCTGGAACACATCCTGACACAGAATAGCAACACTAAAGCATTTGTCAGCTGATAAGATTAATTGGCCACAGGTTAGTAACATGACTGGGTATAAAAGGAGTATTTCAGAGCGAGGTCAGAGGTTCATCAATCCGTGCCAAATCTGTGGGAAATGTTCCTCAGTGGAAATTTGCAAAGAAAATCTCACCATCCCCAGCCAAGCTTTGGTCCTTTTCATTCAGGTGGGCTTGGAAAAGGAAATGACTGAAACCCCCAGGAGCACAGTTTGACACCCCTCATACGATCAGCTTCATGCGATCAGATTATGGTGGAATCTGTGTGCATGCAAACCTAAATGCGAGATTTTCCAACCCCAGGACAAACTGCCTTATAAACTAGCATGTTTTTTGACAGGAAATCTGGAAGTAGTTAAGTTAAATAATCTGCGAATTCGGGTTAAAGCAGGATTGAGCCAAGAAAGCTCTGAGCAAGTGGTAAACTCTTCTGTGGTCAAATGGATTAAGAAAATGGAGCCGCTGTGGGCTCACAAAGTACAGGGAGCAACATCTGCTCCCATCAGGATGAGGTCTTGTTTGAGAGAAGGCCTTCTAGATTTAAGCAAGACTATCCTGATCCGCATCCTGCATCCATCATGGCTGCACAGGAGCAGAGTCCGTCTGCTGATCTGGTCTACCTGCAATCCAGACCTTTCACCAAAACAAAACATCTGGAGCACCATGAAGGCAGACATCCAGCAATCAAGATTCATGCTGCTAGCGTCCTGCATCAGACTACAATCATATAATGAGCTTATGCTTAAAAAAATGAATGCATCCAATTAGATTCTGTTTTACACCAGTGCTCCACTTGCTTTTTGCAAAACTTTTTAGTCCTGATCAGTTGTATTTGCTTTGAAACGAGGTCTTTGTACAGCGGAGAAGCTGGATAAGAGCACAAAGTTAGTTTGACTTTCAGAAATGTGTGATAGTTTGAGCTTAAGGGCTGTTGGTATTTCTTTCAGGCACACGGAATCAACCTCAAACCTGGAGTAACGCCTTACATCCTGCCCACGGGGGGTGGGGGGTGGTGTTACATGGGAAATGAGGAGGAAGTGATTCAGACCCACAGCGGCTTTAAATGAAATTAACTGTACAGTTTTCGTTGCCGTCTACAGACGCAGCCTGAAATGAGAAGTCGTAGATCCGTTCCTCACAGATCAGATGCAGTGATTGATGTGATTGGCATGTGAGCACACACTTGAGGCTTGACTGAAAAGCAGCTGTGCAACATCCACGACGTGCTTACCGTGCAGCGCATGCCATAACGATCAGTGTACGTCTTGTTTGTCACCGAGATCAGATAAGATGGATATCCTAGAGTATGACCCAGATGTTTATCTTGGTGTCAGGGCTGAGTTATATATCTCAGCGCAGGTTAAAATTGGCTGTGCTAAGTGGCTCCCTGGCTTGGTTTAAATGCTGCAGGGAGGAGGCGGCAGTAAGTGCAAAGGATTTGCAGGAGTGCAGTCAGGCATACAGTATACTTTTTATTATATATATATGCTTTTATTGTTTTATTAAACATCTTGTCTGAGATCATTGCGGTGGTATCCAAACTGTTACCACCCACTTTCTGGATAGTAATTCCCCCCTTTCCCCCTGAGAATTTGCCCATGTTTTGGGCATGTTTTTGTCATCCTAAAGATTTTAGACTGTGTCGGAAATTGTTGCTTCTCAGGGCCTGTATAACCCTTGTATTTTCTATGCCTTACAATTAAACCTGACTTATGTGTGTATAGCAGTCATGAGTAGTCTTTTCTGTGGATTATGCTTGAGGAAAAACACAATTCCAGCCCTTATCATAGTTCTGGCTAACCCAAGCAGAAACTCATATCTCCTTCTCGGCAATTACTTCATACACCATTTTTTTTTCTTTTTTTTTTTTTTTTGCTGTATTTTTACCTCTAGATACCCTCCTATCTTGTCTTTCTTTCATCCATCTCTCCTTTTCCTGTTTTTCTTCGGTAATGACAGTCTTGCAACCACTAAGTCTCACGTGTAAGCTTTTTCCTGGTGCACTTCTATAAATACTTTCAGTTGATCTTGGTCACCCATGTCTCCTCCTTCTACTCTTCCTCCTCTTCATCCTATTCTATACAGGAAGCTTAATCTTTTATTACATGTATTATTGAATTGTAGATGAATAGCTGCAGTAAATCCTCTGTATAAATGCTGCCCTATTAGTTGACATACAATCTGGAACAAATCCAAGTTGACAATAATGTGGCCTCTGCTTTTTACGGGCATATGAAACATTTTTAGAACATGAGATCAGTGTGTTGTGTTAAATTGTGCATGCATGCTTTGAGATGACTTTGTTTTTGAGTGTGCGATGTGCTGAGAAGACACAGAAAGGATGCTACTATCGGGCAGAACAGAAATTGGCTTCTATTTGGATTGAACCCTCGATCTTTTAAGTCCGACTGTCCTTTGGTCTCTATTCGTCTTCCCTGGGTAGTTTTCTCTTCCCTGCCAGTGTGAATTTTTAAAATAAAAACTTTGCTATTCTTGGTGTTGTCAGCAAAAATTTGTTTGATTTCTCTTCCAGTGTTTTTCTTTGTAAGTACAGCAGCCAAGGTGTACGCTCACCTGGTACATGCTGTCCTACATTTCTTCTTTAAAATCTCTGTTGTATTCACAATTTTTTTTATAGAAACAACAATAAAAAAATACATCTCTGGCCTTGAGGAAATATTAAGTATTTATGCTAAAGGTCTTTTTGCACTGTGCAATTCCATTCCCTAAATTAATATCCAAATCGTACGGAATGAGATTTGTTTCAAAAGTTCCAAGCAAAACTTAAGACTCAAGCAAAAAAACTAAATTAAAACCAAAAATGTCTAAACCTCAAGCTAAATAAGTGATCTCAAAATAAAAACATATCAATCGTCATGAAAACTATTACGTTTTTTTTTAAGGCAAATTCAGTGTTTTGTTTCCTCGTCCTTTTTCTCTCTTCTCTCTCTCTCTTGGTTACTGTTCACAGTTTTAGGTTTTGATTCTTGATTGTTTAGTTTAATTTCTGACACAAACCTTTCAGGGGCAATTTTTTTTACTTCAGCGGCATAAAAGTGGAATTTTAACTCCTTAAAAACTTAAGGTGAGCATTTGTCACTGTGTGTTGTTTAAAGGAGTAGAGTAGTAATAGTAAACCAAAGATAAATGAGATAGGCTACAGCTGTGTCACTCAAAAACTAACCAGCCAATCGCAATTTGCCCCTGAAAGGTTTGTCAGAAAAGAAAACAATCAAGAATAAAAACCAAAAACTGCAAACCGCAACTAAAAGAGAGAAAGAGGACGAGGAAACTGCAATTAAAACACTGAATTTAACTAAACAAAAGCCTAATAGTTTTCATGACGATTGATCATTTTTGATTTTGAGATAATTTATTTTGCTTGAGGTTTGGTTTTAATGTTTTTTTTTTTTGCTTGAGTAATAAAAGGTTTTGCTTGTAACTTTTGAAACAAATCTGATTCCATACAATCGCACGCATCTATTAAAACTACTTTCCCTTCCCAGCACATCAGGGTAAGAGTTTAGCTGCATTTCCCCAAGCAAAACATCTCAAACGCTCATTACATAAATGGACAACCATTCAGAAGAAGCTTGACTCACAATGGAGAGAATGCAAAATAACTTAGAAGGACCAGGAGTTAACTTCAAAGCCTGGGATCATCTTGCATTGAGACGGCCACGCTAACCACTGAGTCACCAGGATGCCCCAACAAATCAGATTTTGACTTCTCCGTCATGCATTTGTGAGTCGTCCCTGAGGCGGTATATCTGTCATGCCACTAAAACTCATTAAATTAAACCCCGAGTCGCACAGGAAAGAGACCCTCGGAGAGAGACGCTGCTTTATTAGCAATGTGCTCCAGGCTTCAACTTCCTGCTGAAACATCATCATTAGATTACACTGCGTAGAACAGAGCAGTAACCTGCCTCTTTGGTTTGTTGCAGGTAAATGAGGCAATTGAACTTAATAAAACGTAAAGAATCTGCATAGCGGCAAATACATTTATAACTTTTGAAATGTTAAAATGTACACATGCTCATTTCTGTCTTTTACATGGCTGCACAGTGGATCACATGCTTCATTAAAACATTGAACTCAATAAGTTTTAACAAAGTTAGTTTACTAAATGACTATTAAAACACCTTAACCAATACATCCAAGCTCCTCATATACAAAGTGAGCTGTTCATATTTGCCTGTAACTGCAGGAAATCTGTCATGCGAACATCTTTTCCTTTATAATAAAGCATTTTTTAAGATTTAACTTTTATTAATTCTAAAGCTTAACAGCATCTCTCTACCTTTTTATTCCTCTTTCCCTCATCTCTGCCCTGATGCTGAAACAGTTCTACATGGACACTATAAAAAGAAATAATCAAAGATCTACGGAAGTCTGTCAGATGCATATTTTCCTGCTGTTAAATGGAAATGAGTCCTCAGAAGTGCCCAGGGTTCACCCATGACTACCATTTGAGGCAGATTGTAATAAAGTGGCTTTTAATTATTTAAAAAAAAAAGTATTTCTTTTTTTGCATCATGTAACAAATTGTCTTCTCGGTCGCCTGAGCGCATGTGCACAAGACCATTAATACTGCTGTGATTTGGAGATCAGTGTGTTCACCACAGGGATGGAAACTATGAGATGATTTAATTTTTAGGTGATCTGTGCTGTAGATCAGTAACAAATGAAAATGTAAAAAAAAAAACCACATTGACCTAAAAGTGCTTTAAGTCTGTTGTTTTCTCAGGTCTGTGCTGGAATCACCAAGACAATAATATAAAGACATATAATGTGATATAAGTTCTGCAGGAATGGATTAGTCTGTTTACCTTTCTGAAGCTGGATCGCACCAAAACGATGCTTCAGGAGACGTGGAAACACGTGTGGATACTGTGGCTGAACTGGTGTTCACATCCAGGAAAAAGTAACTAGACTGGCTGCTATTTTTACCATTCTGACTAAAGGCAGACTAATCCTCAGATTAAACCATAGATCAGTAACTGGATTGGAAATATTTTTAGAGAGTACTTTGCAGTACTTTGCAGTTTGCTGCGAGTATTTCACAAAAACCAGATCAAAGTGTGGGTATCCTAATAACTGCTTTAACCACTTCTGGTGTTCATTCCTTTGTAAGGGAGGCCTCATAAAACCAAATCATAAAGATGAAACCAAATGCCTTTTGCCACTTTTTTTTTTATTTCCCGTAAAGAGCTCTGCTGATCTTTTGACTCTGATCATTCTGCTCTCTTTGGCTAGGTATTGAATGTCCACGTAGTTCCAGGAACACGCCCGGGGGTGTGCAGGTGGCCGAACCCTTCAGCGACGAGGCCATGCTGTTCACCAAAGAGCTGGTGCTGCAGAGAGAGGTAAGAAAGGAAGCAGAACATCCTGGCTGCACTTGTGTCATTTCCTAGCTGCTTCACGTCGTCTTGGAGGCTCTATGAACGACCTGACTCCAGCTGTTTCTGCCCTTAAATCTAATTATAGCTGGCCTCGAGCAGAAGTTTGTTTTGTTTAAAGATATCTGGAGTTTAATCTGTTGATCCTTTTAGCAAAAGGTGCAAACAACCCCAGTGCATCTGCTTTAACTGTACAATGTGCCTTTCAGCTTCATACGAGAGGAAATATATATTTATTTGTTTTTTTTTATGAAATTAGTTTTTTAGAAAACTTAAGGTCACCTTTCATTCTCCCCAAATAGAAACATACATGCCCCCCCACCCCCTTTTAAGATGCCTGAGTTTATCCCCTCTTACATAAACCTAATGTCAGTCCGTTATTTTTTTGAGACAGTTTATACAAAAATGGGAGCAGCGACTTTAATAAGCTGATTAAACTGTTTACTCCCTGGTGAACTTTTTTTTATAAAGCATTTAAAGTACTGTTTTTGTCCCCTGTGTGATGTCAAATCTCATCAAAAACAATCTGACAAAAGTTTTGTACAATAAAGTAAAGAACACACATTTTTGTACATAAGTGTTGACCACCACTCCTCCCCTCCTCCTCCTCCTGCTTCCCATTTTATAGAAAGCCCACCTGATAGTGGATCAGTGCTCCTGGGCATTAGAAAACTCCATCCTCTGTGTGCCTGTTCATTCACATGCTAATAGGTTTTTATAAGAAGCAGTGAATGGACCAAAGCCATGATGGAACGAGCTATAATCCTGCCACCACTTATCCAGGCCGCACTCCCGCTTTTGCTCTCCTTTACTCTCCTTCTGCATCCCTATCTCTGCTTTAAAGGACTTTTTATAAAGGGTGGCTAACTTCACTGTCCTCTGGTGTTTCATTGTCATGGAAATGGAGCCTTGGTCAGTGTTGAAGTGTGTGTGTGTGTGTAAGGGGTGGGGGTATATGTGTCAAACTGGCCTTGAGTGTGGAATACCTGATGCAGATACCTCTGAATGAGATGGACTCGTGTCCTTTTTATCACGAGTTTTTATTTGCACAGATGTGTAAACCATCAAATACCCGGTTGATGTCATTTAGTATCAAGCTTTGCTGCTCAAAGCGCTGACGTGAAATGAGATGAAATCTCATACTAAAGCCATTCCCATATTCATTTGAAAATCACTGAGCAAACAGGATCGGCACTTTAGATGCTATGGATGGGAGCTGATTGTGTTTTTAAGACAAATACAGGAAACGAAGCAGCACTGGACTGGCGGGAGAATTGTCCATGATGGCACGATGCAGAGGGAAATCAGGCCTTCTCCAGTGAGGTTGCAGGGTTCCTCTGTGTGTTACCTCTGCAGACAGCTGCAGCTTGACTGATGGGTTATTTTATACATCCTCAGAAACCCTTCAGTGTCCTGTAATACCCTGTAGAGTCTGAGCGTGGCGACAAATACACTTTTTCTCATTGTACTGTGACTTTAAACCTCATTAATGGTTCCAACCCTGGTTCACAAGCTAGATCCATAGCCTCTTCTTTACTAGTACCACTCAGCTCTGCTCTGTTTAGGTTGTTTTTTAATCACAGCACCTAAATGTGAGCATGTCTACATGAAAGTCTAGTGAGACGGTACCAACATCACACAGTAATGGAGGACATCGAGGGAATGGTAGACCTGCTGTTTTATGTGGCTGTTTGTCATGCCGAATGTAAAAAGAAGAAAGCCAGAAAGAGGCTGCAGGGCATGAGGTGAAGCACTTGCCCTGCAGCCTTCTCTCAGGATGACCCAGCATTTCTTTGTTCACGTGACATCACCGCAGCCTGATAGAAACCCCTTAAAAACAGCTTGGATGCGAGTCTGGTCCAGTGGAAAAGGACCCGGAATTAGGCGAGCTAAGAGATCCATGCCACTTTAATCGTCTCCTGGAACACGTTTGACCCTCTGTCCAGTCTATCAAGTGTACTCCTCACCAAACTGACAACAGATCAGCGAGCGGTCTGGTTTTAGCAGTGCATCACACACCGTTTGCAGTTATGAATGGCAATATAAAATGTGAAGAACATGACATAAAAGAAAAACTGAGCTTATATTCTCCGTTCGCTGTGCTGGCATCCCTCAGATGGCATGGCTGTAAAGTATTTGGCAGACTGCAGATTCAGTTATCAGGCCCACAACCTCCTGCTCGATCTACACACAAGCACTGCCTCAGTTTCTCTTCCTGGCCGGTCAACTGTGGTGTCAGCAAGTTTTTCCCAGGTAGGTGGGAGTCAGCGGGCATGACCGAGCCGTATAATGAGTCTCTGGCTCAGATGGAGGCCGATTGGCTTCGCTGACCAGACGCAAAGACGCCGTTAAACGTTGACATGTTAGTTTCATTCATTTGTTTCTCTTCCCTCTTTGGAAAAAGAAAAGAAAAATGTCCTCATAGGAAATAACAGAAAGCTCCACATGGGAAGATCGGTGGAAGCAGGAGGAGGAAGAGATGAGAGGAAGTGCAGGAGCTCTGAGACAGAGTTAGCAGCAGCAGAGGGGAGAAGATGAAAGCTGGAGAAAAGAACCAGTTTGTGCCACCAATCCATCTCGCGCTCTCTCGCTCCATCTTTCCCCGCATCTAAGTGAAACGTGTCATTAAGGTGTGTCGCACTTTAACATGAATATGGATAGCTTTTTTTACTTCATTAGCACGCGATTCTGCTGCGGCTTCACCTCTGAATAGCTTCTGATTGCAGGAAGCTTTTAAAGACGTTCCTCTGGTGACTCCAGGGGAATAACATTGGCTTCTGATTTTGTTGGTAGTCATTTGCATGTTAGAAATGTTTTCCTTTTGCAAGCACACCTCGATGCCATTTGGAGCGCTTTGTTGAGCTGATGACATGTTGACTCGGTGATCTGAATGATGAAATCATGTAACTACCATGAGTTTGGGTGCTAGCGTCGACGCTGCTCTTTGAGTCGCCTTTTTGCTTTTGTTTTCTCCTCTTCATTGCTTTGTACCTATTTATTTCGGTGTCCACTTTTCCACGTGCATTTCTCCCGTCTGAACTTCCTGTTTTACCTTCTCCTGATGCGAGCCTGCATAATGAATGTGGCATGCAGGGAGAGGAGTGGTTTCACCAACCTCCTGATGATTCTGTGCTTTTGAAAGATTGCGTTCACTTTCAAACTCCCTCGTTTGAAACATGGCTTCTCTGTTTATCAGTTCTGTCTTCTTGGGGGGGGGGGGGGGGGGGGGGGGGGGGGGGGGGAGGGGGGGGGGGGGGGGGGGGGGAGAGGGAGGGGAGCGCGGGGAGGGAGGGTGGAGAGGGGGTGTATGTGG
>JBAMIG010000025.1:14729920-14747373 GCA_037177335.1 Kiunga ballochi
CACACACACACACACACACACACACAGCTGTTCTTCCAGGCTGTGTTCACATGGTCGCTTCTCCTCATCGTCTTCATGTGGTCTCTGTGTTTCATGTCCATCTGCTGTCACTTGCTCACATATTGAGTAGTCAATGCCCGGCCTCTCCTGCACAGAGGACGTACCTGGCTCATCCTCCCATTTCCAGCTCAGTTCTTTTACCTCTCCGATCGGCCAACTCTTTCTGTGCACGCACGCCTTTACCTGCGACGATAAGAATACACTGCGGCTTCAAAGATGGGGATAAATAAGCACCAAATAAAGGCTAAAAAGTGCAGAGATTTGAGGCAGTAATCCTTTAGCAGCTTACCCCAGCATAATGTCCTCACACCTGCACTCTTATCCCCTTCTCAGCATCTCCTTCCATCTACCTCTCTCCTCATTCCATTTCTTTCTATCCCTTAACAACAAGAGAGGCTATCTCAGTAGCTGTGTCAGCGATCGGCATCTCTGAGCTTCCCTCATTTGTTCCTTTTTTTTCTTTCCCTTGTGTCTCCCAGAGGACAGTTGGGGCCATAAAGAGAAGAACAAGCCTCGCAAAATCTATTCAGACAAAATTAACAGGGATTGGGCTCTTGGCTTTGAATTTGGACAGATAAAGCTAATGGACAAGAAGCTGTGTGTGCGTGCAGGAATAGCTTCAGCCAATGGCCGCCATAGAAATGTTTTATTTTTTTTATTAATTTCTTTAAACTGTGCTCACTGATTCTATGAATGGTTCCGGTTGTTTGCAGTGGAACTTCCAGGAAAGGCTATTTCTGTTTTAAAACATTAAATTCAGCTTGTTTGATCATCACTGATGCATTCTCCTTCTGCATGTTGGTGCACTTAAATGTACTTATTGCTAGCAGATGACACGTTTAGCTACTTTTGCCATTTTACAGCTAGGTAGAGGTTAGGAGTTGGACATTAATGAGGTGAAAAGTTGAGCCAATGTCCTGATTTTGTTCTGAAGAATTGCATTACAGTAAAAGGAAACGAATAAGAAATTTAGTCTTATTTATTTAAATATACCGAGGTTCAGAGTGTTACCAAAATTAATCTACACCCCGTTTTATTCACAGGTGCACCCAACATTTCCCAGGTCTAGGTGTGGGACTGTAATGAGTCTAATGTGGAGCTTGCACGGTGTTGCATGTTTGTTAGACATCCAGGATGATAAATAACACAAGCACGACAAATATTGCAGGATTTAAAAAAAAGAAAAAGGCCAAAAATAAGAGTTCTATCAATTTACATATTCCAGATTCTTTCCCGGATAGCAGCCGCTTCTCTATTTAGACTTGATGCAGAAAACATTAGCGGAATCACACAGTTTGACAATAATACAGGAATCAGTTGGATTCTAAGGATGTGGAATATTGTTCATATGCTCATATGGTCTGTTCTCTGTAATGATTTTTATTGATGCCTGAGAATCAATTAAAAAAAAAAGGCAAAAGCATCAAGTTAAACGCACTTTGGCTGCCCTTGCTAAACTTCAATCCGGCTGTCTTTATTAAACACATCCTGTTTAGGGAAGCAAGGGCTGATGGTGATGCCCTGAAAATGTGTGTGCACCATAAACTAAAAGTTGAGCACATCTGTACAACCAATGCATGCAGTTTTCCCTGAGCCCTGTTATGCTGCAACCGTCATTCCAGACATCAACAAATGGAAGCCATCATCAGCGGATTTTTGTTGTCAAGCAAATCTGATGCGTCTCCTCTGCCTGGATGAATGTAAGCGGCGGTCCAGTTAGCACCGTGTTTCCTATGGGGCCAGCATTTAGCACGGTAGTGTGACACATCCACAGACAAACTGGCTTCCACAAACATTTTCTGTGGCTTCATACGGCTTCGTCTGCCACCTCCCCTGCAACTTGTTTGCACCTTTTCGCCATAGAACGCACACATCCGCAGAAATGTGCACACACGCCGTTATTATCTACTGGAACAATGCTAATAGATGCATGTACTGCTGTGAGCAAACAGTTTGCGCCTCTGCTGCCAACAGTGGGAGCATGAAGGCTTGCCAAGTCTCTCCTACCCTGAGCTTCTATCTCTCCTCTCCCCTCAGTCATAAACGCTAAACTTGTTCTCTCCTATTTCTGTTTTCATTTCCCTGATGTTTACCCTCTGACTACTGCGGTGCCCAATTCGATTTTTGAAGTAGTTTTGCAGTATCAACAGTAAATTTATAATTAATGGACAAGCGCAAGCAAGCCCGTACACATACGTCTGTTTTCTGTTGGTATTCAATTAGCAAGTAAGGAACGAGAGAATGGGGTTGCACGGTGGCGCAGTTGGTTAGCACAGTGGTCTCTTTCTGTGTGGAGTTAGCATGTTCTCTCTGTGTTAGCGTGGGTTCTCTCCGGGTACTCCGGCTTCCTCCCACAGTCCACAAACATGCACCTTGGGGATAGGCTGATTGGAGACTCTAAACTGCCCATAGGAGTGAGTGTGTGGTTGTTAGTCTGTCTGTGTTTGCCCTGCGATGGACAGGCAACCTGTCCAGGTTGTACTCTGCCTCTCACCCGTTGACAGCTGGGATAGCTGTCCAGCCCCCCTGCGAGCCCGTTGGGGACTAAGCAGAAAAAGATGGATGGAAGGAACGAGAGAGTGTTGTCTAATTACTGGCACCCCGATTGTATAGGTATGCTAGGCTGATGTGGACGGGGTCACTCTGCTTGAGGCGCCTCTGAACCTCTGATTTGCTTGTTAGTGGAAATTTTCTGTTTTCAAACACTTTGCTTTACAGAGCATCTGCTTTAGTCTGACAGAGCAGAAGAATGACGGAGTTCAACCTGGCTTAGAGCAGATAACTCTGTGTGTAGGTCACACTGTGATTGGTCAGAGGTTTGCTGGAACCAGAAGGATCATTTTTGACACTGACCCCATGTAGTTGTATTCTGTGCATTGCATCTTTTAGTAACCACACTCTTTATAATTCAATTTTATTTTCTTGTTTCTGCTGTTCAACTGTTTCCCACTGTGTCGTTAGATGGTGGGTCTAAGTTATTCTAACACTTGTTAACCCAGTAGTTTTCATGCTGTCTCAGCACTGGAAGTCTACACCAGCGTGTATTTCAGCCACTATCACAAAGGATCAAAACACACGGAGATGGATGTAGCATTCCTATTTTCCTCTTACCACGAGTTAATCCAGATGGTTTTAGAAGTCCCAAAGTAAAGCTTGTGAACTGATCCTTAGATCTTTAACAAATTCACTTCCTGCTTTTCTTTTCCCTCTCTCTTCTACGGTCTCATTCCCTTTACTGTTTTGACTTTACTAGAAATGCATCAGCATTTTATTCCAATTAAATTGAGAAGTGTTGAATGGTTAACCCCCCCCCCCCCTCCCCCTCTTTGATGAAAACCCGAGTTGCAGTCGAGAGAGAGGAGGAAAAAAAAGCCCTAATTTCTCACAATGCAGGGAGACTTCAGTTATCCACTGCAAACAGAGGTTGGCTATCGATTTGTTTGATCTTTAAAGATCACAGCTGACTCAACCACACACACACACGCAGATTTAAACACTCACAGCAGTTTGCTGCACTGACTGAATAATTTTGCCGCCACATGAAAAAAAGCGTTTGAGCCCCACAGATGCTGTACGCAGCTCTTTAGAGCTTTCATCTCGACGTTGCTTTCATTTGCACTTCTTTGCTCAGCTGTGCACATATTCTCAGCAAAGTCTCTGACATTAGCACGCTGCTTGTTATCTCGGAAGTCCACACTAGAGCAAATTCCTGATCCCGTAGCTACAACAGGATGATACCTGTGCTCTTCCTGAAGTGTCAGATACGTCTTCCTTATCTGCAGCAATCTCCTTTCCACTGCTACCCTGTCCATGTCTCCATTTTTTTTCTGTTGGCTTTGTTCTTTTCCCAGTTTTTCGCATGACCACATAACTCTGTTCTGATGTACAGATAGGCTGCAGTCTTTTTCTTCTTCTTTCCCTCCTCTTAGTGTCTTCATCAGTACAGGAGGCCATTTTGTTTCCCCAATTCTGTCCCTCTACAATCACCAAAATGTCTACGCCCAGATGCTCATTGTCATCCTCGAGGAAGAAAAAAAAGAACAGAATTCCCATTCTGCTCTCTGTAACGCCCAAATTCTCCCTGCTGTTCACGGCGTGGAGCTTGAGCTCATTTCCCCTCTTTGCACATGCAGAGCAGGAGCTTTTTTTTTTTTTTTTTTAAACTTCCATTTGCATGGGAACATATTTGGGCACCATGGAGACCCAAGGTTCTGGTTGTGCAGTCTGCACACGCATCCTTACCACTGCTGTGCCTGTGAGCAGGATCTCTCCTTGGGACATAAATCTTAACAAAAGCCGTTAAATTAATGGTCAGTGGCTTCAATTTTCCCTCCTCATGTGTGTGCATGTACCTTTATGTCTTTATTTGTGTTTGTGCGTGCACAGGAACCTCAGCATACCCCACCTCACATGTCTGGCCCTGTTTGGTCCTCTCCACGGACCTGATTTACTACGCACAGGGACACACACCTCTCGGCCTCTGCTATCTGAACAGATCATAAAAGTGAGGCTCCATCGTCTGGCTGCTAAGAAAACACAGGGGTGTTTTTCACCCACCAAAAGGGCAATAAACTCTGTCTCACAGGGAGTAACACACTTGAGTGGTTCTCCTCGTGGTGAAAATAGGTCACACAACCCACCTGCAGTTCAGTTTTAGCTGCAAAATCTGTGTGCAGTTAAACGCAAAATATGCTGCTCTTCTGGCAAAAAAACAAAAAAACTTGAAGCCTCGGCAGCGCTGGGACCGTTGCCAGCAGTGTACTCGGATAACATTTTTCCTCCGCCTTTACTGACCTCCATAACAACAAACGTACCATGAACTGGTCACTAAATATGGCTTTTTGCATGTATTTTTACCCAAACAAAGTCCAATGCACATCAGTATTTACTTATTCCATCATCTCCCAACAGCATCTTTATCTTTACTCAGGTTTATGAACAAATTAGACAATGAATGATTAACAATATCCTCCTTTCTCCCTCAGTCCCTTTTTTGCTCTTTGTGCCATCTCCACCTTTGGCTCTGTCCCCAACATTGGGACCAAACGACTCTTCGGCCTGACTCATATTGAGTCACGGGGCAGCACGCTTACAGGCCTGCTTAGAATAGCTTCCTCTCTGCTCCACTAGCACAGTGACTAGTGTGCACATACAAGCTTTGCACAACATAGCGATCATCTGTCACATAAACTAAACCTGCAATGCCTATTACCGCTGGAGAGTGCTTTATTTGCCGGCAAGCTTTGAAAACATGCATATGACCTCTGCGAGTCATCAACCCTGTTGAGTTTTGGGGGGGATTGTGCAGGGCAAACTGCAAGCTGAACAGTAAATTCAACTTGTAAGGAATTAAAAGGTGGACGGCAAATGCAGTCACCTGGTTGCTGTTTTAATAAAGCTCTGCCTTGAGGCAATTTATAGTTTTATTAGCAGGGTCTTACACACTTTAAATGAAGGTATAACTTACATGTTCCCCTGAAATAAATCACAAGAAGCGTGTCATTTAGGAACCAATAACAAAATACCCACTTTGTGTAGTAAAAGTGAAGGTTTCTGTAATTGTCCGTTACATTATTGAGGATTTGGTTGATAAATGGCTGATGCAATTTGGAATAATTCCTACTGGTTGAGGTCATTTTAATGGAATAATATTTAATTATAGCTATCTTATGGACTGCAGTGCTTGGTAATTAACACGAGGGGAAAAATCTAATTAAGAGATTGCATTAAAATAATTGGGTTTGAAAATGTTGCTTCTAAGTTAAAAATGAGCTCCTGTCTTAAATTGAATAAAGGGTGGGAGTAAGTTTGTACTTGTTGTTCATTGAAGGGCTTTGACCTTTTGTCAGTGATGATGTACACTTACACATGGTTGCTCCCTGTTGTCCCCACAGCTCCATTTGCTCTGCTGTTATGTTCCATAATCTCCTTTTCCTCCAGTGTACCCCCAGTGGTCCAGTCCATTTCTTGTATCAGCACTTCTTATCTGCTGCATTCTATGTATGCCCCCATCCTTCCCTCCCCCACCTTCCCTTCTCATGGTGCAGTCCAGACCCTTCACCAATCATGTAAGAGCCACAGTGGCCAAGCTATATATCCCCCGATCCATCTGTAGCTGGCACTCTTGCATCACATTTGCTCTTAGTTCTTTCCCAAGTGCTTTTGCTGCTTTTCCCTCTCACTGCTCTGTTTTTCCTTCATTTGGAAGCTCCAACTCTTCTTCACATCACCGAATGGAAGCAGTTACCCTCTTTTTTTTTCTCTTTATTTAAATATTTAGCGTCTTTCTTCTCTCACCCTACTTACATTTACCATGTGCCTATAATTAGTATCTCTTCACCTGACATGTTTTTCCCTACCAATTTCTTTTCCTCTCTATTGCACATTCATCCATAAGCACATCCCCCAACCCCCTTCAACTTTCCCAAACAACTTTCTAGTAACATTTATTCTTTATATTTTGTCTCCCTTACATGTCAGTTTTTATTCTGCCTTATCATCCATGTCTTATCTGACCCCCCCTTCCTCTCCCTGCAGCTCTGTGAGCTGTAGTTAAGTAGGTCCATCTTGCCGTGCTTCCTCTTTCCAGTGGCTTCATGATTGCTAATGAAGCACACAGACAGAAAACATGATGTTGAGGAGGAAAGGATGGAAAGGAGTGTTTCCCATGGAGACAGACTCTTATCTAGCCTGCTAGCTGATTGGCTGATTGATGACCCTGTAGCCATTTTGACCGATTAGGATGACAGCCTTTTATAGTGCTGTGGAGCTTGAATATGTGGCCACATAGCACAACATTTTTGTCTACTGACTAAAATACTGTAGCATAGAACTCTGCTGCAACTCTGAGCCATGCATACATTACAACATCACTATGCTTGTCATGCCACAGCTTAATGCATTAGAGGATTCTTGCATGTGTTTATGCAGTAAATCCATCTGTTACCTAGAAACAACAAACCATTGCCTACTTGGACATTTCCCTTACGTGTTGCATTAAAAAGAATCAGACCCAGTTTGGCCGTGTCATTTAAACAGTCATCAAAAAAAGGCAGGGCGTCTAATGGGAAGTGTTCAGTAATGCATTAAAATAGTCATGTTTATGATTTATTACTGGACTGACAGACATTAAGTTTTATATTAACACTCCTCCTAAACCATTTTCAATCTGTTTTTTATTTGCAATGTGGAGCTTCTGCTATAAGCCTTGCTTGTTTTAGGTAGTTTAATTCACACCAAAACCAGCACATAAAAGTACACGCATGGACAAATGCAGACTGACTTCAATATCTGATCTTTCTAGTCCGCTCTCTGCTGGAACTGGAGGAAATTCTCACTCATGCAAAGGCTGCAGGATTGAGAGGATAGCTCGAGCCGTGGTTGATTTGATCATGTCTTATTTATCTTGTTTTCATTAGTGACCAGTTCTGGCAGCCCACAGTGCACTGCAGTAGGTTATTTTTACCCCAATTAGATGTTGGTTTATTAGAGGATAGTAGAATCCTGTTTTGGGTGTAATGACACAAAGCTGCTGCTTTCATAAGCTCTTGACATGCAACACAAGCATTTATCTGTGCAAAGACGTTACCTCAATCATTTTTCCTGACGTAACTGACCAAATTTATTTTCTAAGATTACTCACACCCCTCTAGCCTCTAAAGAGTTTTTCCCTATCTTTTTCCTTTACTTTTCTAAGGCTACCAGCCTCTTAACAATACATCAATCCCAGATGTGAAGTACATAACATTGACTGTACAACTTTTGACCTTTACAAGCTCAAGCTATACCCTGACATGGCTAAATGTGGGGAGAAAGCCCAGCAAATTATTAGCACAGTACACTCATCCTCCCTAGCCATTTTTTTAAGCCAATCAGAGCTGCAATTTTCTTTCCTTCCAAACACAAACCATTCCCCCTATCCATCAGCCTCCACTGCATGTATAAGTACAGAACCATCTCTCCTAACGACTACACACTCGGCAATCCACGTGTCGGTCTCCTTACTTCCACTCCCTCAAATGTCAAAATCATTATTTCTCTTATTGGCCTAACAGGTTTCCTTCTAAGCCATTTCTTGATTTCCTAAAACCTTAAGCAGTTTAGGAAAAGTTGCGTTAAGACAAAGGCTTTGGCTGCCTTTAAACATGTGAATGTGAATCTGATCTGATTATTGGTTGATTGGTTTTCCTGCATGCTTGCTTTCTAGCGGTCATGAGAAGGGAGTGTCTGTTTATGTAAGGATTACAGCTGAAACTAAAAAAAATCCCATGCTGCCTTTTTCCCAGTATTTTGACATCTTTCTTAAATGATCACAACTCAAGTCCAGATAATACAAACAACTCCCCCAACCACACACATTATATAATTTAGGCACAGTCCCCAATATTGATGTCGCGTATGAGCTGAACACATAGCGGCATCTGTGCTGATCAATCTTCCTTTTTGTATATTTGTTTAAACAAAAACTGCAAATGATAACCACTAGCCATCATGTTAGCTGACAGACATCTTCCTTCTTTAAACCTCTAAACTACAATTTTGACTAAGAATGCTGAAGTTGTCAAAGATAAAAGAAAGGGAACAAAAAAGCAGTTATAATGCCAACACCTCTCTGCAAGCCCTTATTCAGATTAATGAAAGCCCAACAGCTGGAAATGATCAAATCTAAATGAGGCACGTTGTTTTTTGGGAAGACTGTCAAACAACCAGACTGTATTTTTCTTCAATTAATCACCTTTTCCCCTCATTTAGATTCATGATGAATATGCCCACTATGTAATAAAGCAAATGGCCAAGGTAACACAGTGCTTGCACACTTAAATGCATTGTATAAGCATTTTTGTTAACAAAAGATGTTTGTAACATGCAATAATTTTTAAGAATTTCCTAAAGCACAAATAAAACTTAAATGTATTTAACTAAAATGAGCAAAGCTTTCCACACATTTTAAAGGTGTAAAATAGTATCTTGTTATATGCTAAATTAAATAGGTGTGGAGGAATTTTGTAAAATAGCAAAGCTTCATCCACTCCTGCACCATGATTCATTCTTCCTGAGTCATTCAGCACACTTAGGGTTAAAGTATAGCTGCAGCGTCTTACTGCAGTGTCTAAAGCATTTGGCTGATCGTTACAGTATACGCCAAAAAAAGAAGAGTGGGGAAAAAATATCTCTCTATATTATTTCCTTTTTCTTCCAAAAATCATTTTTATTGCATTTATAACATTTGGCACAGTACAAATTCTTGGTGCTTTTACAAGATAAACCTGTAAAGATCGACACCGACCTTTTTTCGGTTTTTTTTGTTAAAGAAAGTCTGCTCTGTATAAATATTTTTTTAATCATTGCTGCATTCTGTAGCACGGTGTAAAAATCACACAGAATGCCCCCTTTTAAAACAAGACTACCCTCATTTGTCAAAGTCAAGACAGCATTTTAAACAACTCATTGTTTTAAATAGAATTTACAAGTTAGAAAATAGTTTCAATTTCTTTTTAATATATGTTTCTCTATCACCAACCCATGGTAGTTTCAATATGTCCATATATATATTTATAAGCATGTACAACAATAAATCATCAGTCTTTTAAAGTTTGCACTCTGTACAAAAAAAGTAGTTTCTGTCCTTTTTTTTCTTCTTTTTTTCTGTTGTGCATTCTATTGCATGATTTTAATGAAGAAAAGGAAAAAAGGGGGAGTGGACTACGGGTGGATGGTAGTCAGGGCAAAGGGAAAAAGTGAGAGCCTTAAGGGGAAGGGACTTTTCAAATCTGAGTCTCTTGTACCTTCTCCTTGGTGTGAGTTTTTATGACATAGGGTTCAGCCATTGCTGTGATGGTGCTCGGCAGGGTTCGAGGCAAAGAGTTCCCAACATTGTTGTCTGTCCATTTAGCCCCATGGCCGGTTGGTTTATATGTGTTATATTTGGGCTTTAGAGTGCTGTAGTCCACTTTATGGGGGCTGTAGTCCATTTTATGAGTACTGTAATCAAGTGTAGGTCTCTGAGTGTGTGGACTAAAGTCAGACTTAAAGGCGCTGTAATCCACTTTGTGGGGGCTAAAATCGGTCTTGAAGGCGCTGTAATCAGGTGCAGTCTTATGTGGGGTGTAATGGTCCTTGGTTTTATAGGTAATATCCGTTCTAGGTCTCTGGGAATTGTAGTCCATTTTGGGTTTAGGCTGAGTGCTGAAGCCAGACTTGAATGGGCTGTAATCAGGTTTAGGTCTTGGATGAGTGCCAAAGTCGGGCTTGAATGGACTGTATTCACCTTTAGGTTTATGTGGTGTGTTGTAGTCGGACTTTAATGGGCTGTAGTCATGTTTTGGTTTTGGCTGGGTGTTGTAGTCTCGTTTGAACGGGCTGAAGTCGGGTCTCTGTCTTGGATGAGTGCTATAATCTGGTTTGAAGGGGCTGTAGTCCGTTTTAAGCTTTGGGTGAGTGCCAAAGTCTGCTTTAAATGGACTGTATTCAGATCTAGGTTTGTGAGTGCTGTACTCTGGTCTAAATGGGCTGCAGTCAGGGTTTGGTCTGTGAATGCTAAAATCTGGTGTTGATTTGTGTGTGCTGTAGTCTCCGATGGGTTTGTGGCTGCTGAAGTCCATATTTGGCTTGTAGGTTGTATATTCAGCCTTAGGCTTGTGTAGGGTGAAATCAGGCTGTGGTTTGTATTCAGCCTTGGGTTTATGAAAGCTGTAGTCTATCTTGTGGCTGATAAAGTCCAGTTTGTGTATGCTGTTATGGTCCCGGATTTCAGGTAATGAGAGAGATGACTCTTGGGCTGCAGATGCTGGAGGTGGAAGGTCCTCTTCATCCACCTGAATAATTTCTACAGTACGGGCAGCTGCCACTGTGCTTTTTTGTTGGTGGCGCTTTCTCAGTTTGTAGAAGGCTATGAGCATGACTGCAGCCAGCAGTGTCACTGCCACAAAACAACCTATTATAATCTTAGTTGTCTTCATCACTTCATCCAGGCTGGGTCCTGACTTGCCTGGCTTGCCAGTGGCACCTCTGAGTCCCGGCACCACAGATGGCTTAGCTGCACTTGGTGGACTTTCAGTGTTTTGCAGCAGCACAGTTGGTGTTGAGATGAAGACTGGTTGAAAGACTGAGGGAGAGGCAGTTGTTGTCGTCGTCCCTAGGCCTACTCCCCCGCCACCTGCCACCCCAGCACCTGCAGCTGTGGTTGTGGTAGTTTTAGGTTTGGGCATTTCAGTTGTTGGACCCAAGACCTCCACTGTCACTGTAGTGAAGTAACTCAAGTTTGATGTGTTGAGCTCAGCTGCACTCACATTGAGGTAGGCTGAGGCGTTTGAGTTCCCAGCTGCGTTGGATACCATGCAAGTGTATGTACCTGTATCCGCTGCGAGGACATTTGAAAAATTAAGGGTACCGTCATTTAGAACTGATATTCTGGGGTGTCCAGAGGCATGTGTCAGAATAGTCCCATTGGGTAAGAGCCAGCGCACTGAAGACATGGGGGCTGTGCGGCAACGAAGCTCAGCCACTCTCCCTGCTGAGATGTTTAAGTCCCGTGGTGCATCAGCAATAAACGGTGCAGAACACTGGACTGCAGCACCCTCACCTTGATCCACCTCAACTAGCTGTCGTCCTCTCATGATGGCAGGTGAGTGACAGCGTCCACAGCAAGTTGAGTTTGTAGGGATGTATTCTCTTAGCCAGCGTGCTAACCATACAGCCTCACAGCCACAGTCCCAAGGGTTGTGATGAAGGTGGAGCTCCACCAAGTACTTGAGTGGGGAGAACAGATCATGTGGCACAGCACTCAGATTATTATGGGCAAGATTGAGCTCCACCAGTGAAGAGAGGTCATCAAAAGCATTGCGTTCTATGAGTGTAATTTGCGAGTTCATCACCCATAGCTTTTTGAGCGAGCGTAGACCTTTGAATGAGCCTGGCTTTATCACCGGGAACAAATTTTCTGAGATCTCAAGCTCCTCCAAGCCCTTTAGAGGACTCAGGTTTGGCATATCCCCCCTAACATTACACATTCCAAGGTTGAGGTACTTCAGGTTTTGTAGGCCCTCAAAAGCCCCTTCAGAGATGTACTCTAGTTTCTTTAGTTCTCCCAGATCCAGTCGCATGAGTGAGGGCACCCGGTTGAAGGCGTAGGATGGAATACTCTCAATGGGGTTGTTCCTCAACCACAGTTCTCTTAGTTTAGACAGATACTCAAATGCCCCACTGGGCACCACTGTCAATCGGTTGTCAAAGAGCTCCAAAGTATTGAGGCTGGTCAGTCCATTAAACGCGCCCACCTCAATCTGCCGTATGGCATTTCGCCCAAGCTGGAGCACCTCAAGGTGGTGCAGATGGCGGAACGAGTCAGCCTGCACCGCCTCAATGGCGTTTTCCATTAGATTGAGGTGCCGCGTGTTGGCAGGAATCCCAGGGGGCACACGGGTCAGGCTTCGTCGGGTGCACACCACTTTCCCCTGCTGATTACTGCAGGAACACTGTGGTGGACAGCCCTGGGGTCCTTGAGACACCGCCGCCCCCGTCAAGGCCGGGGAGGCGCTGTTCCAAGCTCGCGCCATCAGGAACACTAAACAGAGCAGGGCGGCTTTCCTGGCACGATGCGCAGCTACCCGCCCCAGGAGACTCATGATGTGGCACATTCATAATTCAGCATCATCTGGGGGGGAGGATGGGGGTGTTTGGGACAAGTGTTTGGTAGATTTAAGGGCAGGGGAAGTAACTGGATGTGGCTTATAGTACTGATAAAGACACCAGAATAAAAAGGACAAGGAAATTGGAAAGGACAAAAGAGGAGTGAGGGTTTGGGTGTTTTGCTGTTTTACCTATCCTTACTTAAATGGTGCTTGTATATCCATGAAGTGTCATGGACTGGACAGGAGAAGGTAGAGAGGGCAAGCGTTTCTGAAACCTGTATGAGAAGGACATGATTGTAAATTAGGCAACCAAAAATAGTATTACAAGACGGGGAAGAGGAGGGCGTTACAAATTAATGCAAAGAGGGTTTGAAACACTAGACACCTACCTCAAGTTATTATTACAGGTCCTTGAACTGAGATATAAAGCTTCCCTCCTTTTTGCAATCACACATGAGCTGTGGTCAGATGTATTTATATCCAAGAGCAGCAAAGAAAACCTTTTTTTTTTTTTAAATATTTGCCCTGTCAAAATAGGTATCAATGCCAAAGAGCTTAACCAAGTTGAGCCCTTTTGTAAATCCATACATCCAAAGCGAAAGGTTCGAAGGCCTTATGTGAGTGTTTTTTTTTCTTTTCTCCCTTTCCGTAATGCTGAGAAGGTTAGGGAGGGGGGGGAGGGAAAAAGACCGTAGAAAGGAATCCAGTCAGGCTCCCAAAGCAGCAGTGCTCCCTTGCTTGCTTCTTGCTGTCGGCTCCTCTTCTCCTGCTTGTCCTTGGAATCCGACAGTTGATCCCTCTGCTAGACACCTTACCCAGGTTTCCATAGTACAGATGACCACAGAAACACTCATGCACAATTTTTATTGTTTTTTTGTGCACAAATAGCCAAAGGCAGAAGAAAAAAAGGATGGTAGATGGAGTGGGATTGGAGAAGACTGAATGAAAATTCCACAGTCCTTTAGAATGTTCTTTTCCTTTAGCTTGCAGTGGTTATTAAGACAGGTTGATGAGCCATAGGGGGGGAAAAAAGGTTCCCATCCCCTCTAGTATTCCACTGTTCACTTTTTTTTGTAGTCAATCGGTTGGTTGGTCAGTCTTGACATCTCTCCTGCACTTCTTTTCTTTCATCCACTTCTAACTAGTGGCGTCGTGTCCACTAAATGTTTCAGATTATTTTCTTTCTTCTTTCTTTCCTCTGGGAGCGCTTGGCCGGGATTGAAAAGGCTAGGCGGTACACACTGCCGTCATTAGCTTCTTAGTCTTCTTAACTAGCCACACGTTCCAGCATCATCAGCCACGGTTGCGACAGCAGCAATTGCAGACCAACACGCACCATCCCTGCAAGGCGCACGGCAGCAGTAGCGTGCACACAGCAGCAGCTGCCGCCTGCCTCCTGTGCACTTCCCAATAATCCGTCAATTTCTTCAGAGGGAGAGCAAGGAGGGGGTGGGGGGTGGAAAGGGGTGCTGGGAGGAGTTGAGGGGGGGTGTTGTAGCTGGTTTGATCGAGGTGGTTTTGAAGGAGGAAGGTCGGTGCACAGTTTCTCCTTCCCCTCTCTGGTTTGTTTCTTCTTGTTTCCAGTTCTTTTTCTCTTTTTTTCCCCTCCTTCTCTCCTTGCGGTGATCAGCACCCCCTCACTAATGTAGCGTCCAACTGGGGAAAGGAGCAAGGCAGAAGAGGCAAGCGCTGGGCAAGTGCAGCTTACAGGCGTGACGTTAACGGCAGCGTCGATGTGGAAAGGATCCGTTGTAGCAGCAAAAGAGAGCGTGCGTCGTCTCTCTCTATCTCCCTTGTGCGCTCTCTCTCTTTCTCTCTCTCGCATACACACACCCCTTCTCGCTCTCTCGGTCTTTTTCACTCTTCTCTCCCTCTCTCTCTGCCGATCTGTCTCTCTTTGCTTCCTTCCTGCTCTCTGCAGTGTCCTGAGGTAGTAGGGTGAGCTCAAAGCACTCAGACCTTTTTAGAGATATACCTCTTCAAAAACCAGTTTGCTCCTGCTGCCCTTCTCTGCCTTTTTTAATGCTCATAGTCTCTTGTTCTGTGGCTTTCTGGGGCTTTTTGTGGCTTTAGGGAAGAGACAGGCTGTCCAAGCACAAGGCAGAGATGGACGGTGGCATCCCCACAGCAACCAGATTTTAACCCCCTTGTGCCCAGCAGTAATCCAACTATTCCAACGAGTCTGGCAGAGCTTTCTAGCATTGCTGTAGTGGCAAAGGCAGGCAGATGGGCACTCTGTTCCTCTCTTGCTTCCGCTCTTTTTTTTTATTTATTTATTTTTTTTATTGATGTCTTTCATTTCTCAGCTCTCTTCTCTCAAAAATGTTTTTTCTTTCATGTTTATCTTTTTTCTTTCTTTTTTTAAAAGAATTTTTGCATTTTCCTTTTGTGGAACACCGACTGTGAATGGGATGCTGACGCATCTTGCTTGGAGCAGTTCTTTGGTTTGATGCAGTGTGTTCTATGCATTAACCCCCCCCTTACACACACACACTACTACAAACTTCACCTTCACCCTCCTCACTGTATTCCCTCCTCTACAATCCTTTTCTCCACCACTGTCACTTTAGTTCTCTCGCTCGCAGTGCATCTTCTTTTTGTATTTCAGATTTAGTTTATGCGTTTCTTACTCCGAAGTGCTGGGTTTAAAAGTTTAGATTATGTAACTGGATTCTTTTATTGCCCTGTATGAAAACTAATCTGTAATTGAAATGGAGTCAAAGGGAATCCCTTTTAGTTAAAGAATTTCTTTAAACAGTGAGAATGTATAAAGGTGTCCTGATACACAGCTTCATCTCTCTTTTCTCATGTATGCCTTTGAACGTTGTTAGAGATCTCTAACCAGGTAGGGCCTAACCCTCAATTTCAACACAAACTGTCGCTCCAGGAAGCAAACAGCCATAAAGGTCATGATAAAGAAAGGGAAAAGGAGAAAACAAGATGTGCTTTACCTTCCTGTTCCTGGAGATGAGGCAAACATACACCAAACTGTCCCATCAGCCCCTCCATTTCACATGATTTGCACAAGCCTCGTGTCCATTAAACTAGGTAGCAGTGTGGGTAATTGATGGTTGGTTAGGCTAGCTGTGACAGCGCTGCTAGGTATGTGTGTTTGTGTCTGAGCTAGAGTAAGCGTGTGAAAGGGAGACCAAGTAAGGGAGGAGAGAAAGCACACAGCTAGAAAAGGTCACACTGCCTGTAGCGCAGTACGTTATTCCCACTGGCACAGGAGTATAGAGCCAACTCCTATATTATACACACCAACACACACAACACACACTTTCTCCTTGAATTCACTGAAGTTGAATACGAACAGGCTTCATTGAAGCACATGTAACAGTGAGGTGGTAGCCAAAGGGCTTCAGCTAGTGGACCCAGTCTCACTGATCCCACCCAAACAGTCCAAACAAATCCATTGATTCCTCTATGACTTAATACTAGGACTAAAGCAGCAACCGCACTGTGGTTGGAATAGCTCATGGATCTTTTGTTTCATGGTTGTTTAGACAGCCAAAACGAGAACACAAACCACCAGATGTCCACTGTTGTTCTTTGTTTCTGTGTTGTTATTTACAATGTAAGAAAGCTCTTGTGCTGATAGGACATCATCCTATCACACATCTGACACAGCTATTGCTGTGTAGTTGATTTTGGTATCCCCCAACCAAGGTTAGGATTTACCAAACTACAGCAAATCATCCCGAACCAGAATCTCTTGGTGAAAAATGGCCTCTCTGCTTTTATATGCATAAAACAAGTATACGCCAGCTTATAGTCACCTTTTGATATTTATAAAAATACAAGTTTGTTTGAAAATGTCGCTATATCCACACAAACTGACCAGGCTCACGCTTTAAATCTGGAAAAATAGGTAAATGGCAACACTAATAGCAGAGGAATGAAGCCTAAGAAATTATGTGAAATTTAATAATAAATAATATAATAATATAATAAAAATGTGCAAAATCAATACCATACCACAAAAAATATCTGGATGAATATTATGAATATTAACACAAGTTTAGTTATTGTGGAAAAAATAGTTGGTCTATATAATATGAAAGTCTTTTCACACAGGTGATTCGTATACGGTCATTCAAATTAGGCTCTAGATTAATAGTAAATACATTTTAATGTGCTCATCAGTAGGACACCCCCGTCCCCCCCAACAGAAATGTGGGCCATAGAATAAAATAAGAAATAATATATAAAATATATTTTTAAAAAAAGAATCCAAGGGGTGAATAATTTTGACAGTAAGTCTCCCGGTACATGGTACAGAGAAGAATGCACCTGAGAATATACACATCAGAAATATAAAGTCTTTAATGTGGGAAATTTGTGCAAAACGGTGAAATAGGTAATGTTATACTGCAGAGTCCAGTTATGTTTGTCTACTGATCTGCATACTAGTGAGCATGATGCTTGACAGCAGCAGGCAGGAAGGGTCTGTGGTACCTCTACTTCACACAGTATGGATAAAGCAGTCGTCCACTGAAGGAGCTGCCCTGAGCTTTCGGGATTGAGGGTGTGATGTGTTGTTTAACATGGATGACTACTCAATCATCATCCTCATTTCCCACTACCTGCACCGAGTCCAGGGGGTATCCCAGGACAGAGCTGGGCCTCTTTACCAGGCTGTCCATTTCTCCACCTGTCCTTATAGGTGATACTGCTGAACCAGTAGACTATTCCATAAAATAGGTGATGCACCTAAAATATCACCTGAGTCTTAAAGGGTCTTCAGAAGTGGTCATGATGCTT
>JBAMIG010000025.1:14751568-14764911 GCA_037177335.1 Kiunga ballochi
GGTGGGCGGAGTAGGATGGGAGGAAGAAAGGGGGGTTGGTTTAAATCCACCCCCCCCCCCCCCCCCCCCCCCCGGCCCCACCCTCACCCTCGCCACTGTGTAATATCTTTTGCTTCTTCTTCTTTTTTTTTTTCTTGCTGCACAAGGGATTTGAGAAACCAAGCTAAGTGTGTCTAATCTGTGAGTGCAGCCAGCACAGCGTCAAATGTTTGGTGCTGCTGTACCTGCAGCCTCCAACAATACAATACTTTAGCAGCTGTTCACCCGAGCAGGCAGGAGACAATGCAGGATGGGGAGGGCAGGACGTTTAGAGAGATACACCTGAGTGAATGTTGACATTATTGCTAAAAGACCATGAAAGGTCTAGAGGACTGAAGTAATGTGAGAAAAAGAGCTCCCCCCACCTCTTAGAAAGGGAAGGGGGGTAGAAATGGATATAAGGAGAAAAAAAAAAGACACCTTTTCTTATAGTGTGCACTACATCCTCACATGCCACCTTAAACTCCGGCCCCTTCGACCTTGCTTAAATGTGTTTTCTGCAAAAATGCAATCAGGGATTTCCCCCGGAGGTAAGCTGCGGCCAAGGACCAGCAGGGTCTCTGCTATGAAGGGAGAAAGGGTGAGGTGGTGGGGGGGGGTACAAAAAAGCAGCAGGCAGCACTTTCTAAATTGAAGTCAATAACACAGCAGCCTGTTCTATCAGAGCAGGTCCTCCCACACAGTCCGCTCACAGTCAGCGAGCAGAGCTGAGGGTAGGATGTCGATTGAGTTCTCCAAAGCTACACTACACATGGCAACCTGCCTGTGTAGGTGACCGCATGAGAGGAGGGGGTGTCATCGATGATGGGTTTTCGCTGAGCGATCCTGTGCAATTCCTATGCTTGCTGGGCAAGAAAAAATTAGTTCCATTTCCTGCACGTTTGACACCTCTGCAGCAATAATGCATTATTAAGCATTAAAATAGATCTAAAACGAAAGCTGCACATATGGAAGAGACGTCTAAGAGGACGACCTTACAGACATGACCAGATGCAGAGCCTGGTCATGAAAGTGATTTTATTGTACAGAGCTGTTGTTTGAAATCTTGCTAATGCAGGCATATTTAAGACACATGCACACACAGCCTTATTTTGCTGTTAATCCCTTTCCGCATGTTAGCACTTCTACATAGCTTAGAGGGATTAAAACTGGTATGGTTGGCCTTCTCCGAACAGGGGGGAGGAAAAGAAATTAGTAACTGGTAGACGATAGACATCCAGCTGACGTGACAGCCTTGTTTGTCGATGCACATGCGGAGAGCTGACATAGTTCTGCATATGATGATAACTACCTAATTGTTAGTGGCACATCCGCTCAGCACGAAACAGGGACGGCTTGTTTGAGGCTTGCACTTTTTGCTTACATTTGCTGAGCTGAACATTTAAAGTCGATCAGCTGCAGTTTTAATACCTCCGGTTTTCCCTTTAGAATGCTGACCTGGTTGGGTTTGTAATGTTTTATATGGGCAAATACCATTTTTATGATCAGAACTACTCCTCCCTCCCAAATTTGTTAGAACATGTGTTTATATATGTTTAGAAAAAGTGATCAGTGCCAGGCAATTCCTGCACAGGGCACTGCTTCCTGTCCCACATGCTCGCTCCCTTTGCTCTGTCAGTTCTGACTGATGGCATCGGTCTAGGTCACTTGCACTCTGCTTGTGTTTGTTGGT
Source organism: Kiunga ballochi (assembly GCA_037177335.1). Classification (NCBI taxonomy): domain Eukaryota; kingdom Metazoa; phylum Chordata; class Actinopteri; order Atheriniformes; family Pseudomugilidae; genus Kiunga; species Kiunga ballochi. Next base: position 14,753,280 of record JBAMIG010000025.1, read on the forward strand.
GTGTGACCCACTTATTTTTTCAATAATACCCCCTCAGTCCACGAACACAGCAGATATAAAACTGATTCGACACATGGGTGAACAATGGTGATTTCCCAAGGCAGTCATTGATTTTACTTTCATTAAACTGCATTGTTTGATATTTTGATGAAATTAGAATTAGAACTTTGTTCTTTTTATTTAATTTATCCAATGCAACTGTACCGTAAAACCCTTTACGATCTGAATCTGGGTTTATACTCTTCTTTCAACCATTTCTGTCTTTCTCAAAGCTGGTGATAGTGGTATGATGGAATTTCTTTTCTCGGAGGATCAGCTGAGATTTTAACTTTGTCATTAAGTCAAATTTCTACCCAATTTCTGTGGACGACAAAGTTTTACTTGTTAAATTATTTTTTGTAAGGCAAACAATAAAGCTGAATGATAATTTGATATTATATACCAATCGATTTACAAGTAATTAGAAAAAAAAGGGCTTGATAAAATGTTTGATGGGGTAGGTTTCATAATAATTAAAGCCTTTCATGTAGCTTAGTTTTACATTAAAAGCCAAGACTGAATCTATTTTAAAAATTAATTGGTAAAGCTCAAAATATACATAAAATACATACATTTTTGGAAATACATTCATTGTCTCAGTGAAACCAAAAAAAGCTGCACACCAAAATGTATAAAAAGCAATAGATTAGCTTAAAGTACCACCAAGGCTACCTATGGTAGCCTAGTGGTTAGCATGCACAAACTAATTAGGGGGCTTAAAACAGCTTTGCCATCTACAAATGTTTACCTCAAGAATAAAATATCTGTTTAGTTACAAATATATCAGAAAACCATCAATTAAAAACAAAAGTCTTCTGTATTCTGACTAAACGGACTAAACTCGAAAAAGACAAAACACAAATCACTGCAAGAAATATCGCCACTATACAGCTGCTTTTTCATTTATTGTCTGGCAATAGAATGGAAATAAAGTTGTGAATGATACAATTATTACAGGTTTATGATAACATTAATAATACTTTCTGACATAATTAAATATGCACAGGGACTTTATCATTCATTGATGAGAATAGTATCAGTGAGCATAATGTAGACAATTGTGGAAGCAACACATTATACATCATGATACTCTGAATTGAATCAAAAACAGCATGATCAAACCCTAATTGAATTGTGAGACAAATAAAGATGCACAGACTTACTATCCAACAGCATAAAATTGCCTGGGCTGGACTTAAAATATCACTTTTGAAAATTATCAATATTGTGTTGTTTAAAATGACTTTTATCAAAATCCTTTTTTGTTATATTGTCCAGCCCTAGTATTTGAGCAGTTATTAGGTGTAGTAAGGGTGTTTTCCTCACAGTAATGTTGCATGTTGCTTCATGGTGCGGGCATGTGGTTGCTGTCTGGTTATGCCTGTGGCCACATTGTTGAAATTGATTTTTAAGGGATGTGTGTACTGCTGTCTGTTTTTAATCGAGTGGTATCTGACCTCTTTGTAGGCACAGATATCATAAAGCATGTGGTGGTGATAAAAGCTGCTCCACAGGAAATGGTTTATTTTAGGCCAAATTGAATAAAAGTGGATGTTTGGATACTCTTTTGTGTTACAGCTCTATAAATGTTTCTACCTATACAACACTCACTATTTAATGTTATTATCTATTAATCGTTAATGTTAATAGTTAGATTAGTCAAATACACACACAAGGTATGATCCGGTTAAAAGAAAAACTGTTATCTGTCAATAGAATGAACCGTGTAACCATGGAGACAGCTGATTCTTCTTAGAAAATTTGGTTTAATCGTGCCACACAAAGTAAATATGCACTTAAAACATTACAAAGTTGCATCATTTCACTTGCTTGATGTGGTGTTAATATAACCTTGTGAATGAATCAACTGTTGTACCTGAACCGTGCTGTGGATGAGCCATAGATGTCTGCATATGCTAAGGAGACGTGATGATTCACTACTGCTCTGACAAAAGCCTCAGCTTATAAAGGTTGAAAATTCATACCGTCTTTGATTCAGGCAAAGATTTTGAATCATACAATATGATGGATGGAATAAAATCTAAAAGGAATGATTGTGAGCTTGGAGTTGTCTTTGAATATTCATTTGAACCTTTTTGCAAACGGGATCAGGCAGATACAGAACGTATAATGTATAATTTAACCTTGTCCTGTCAAGCATCATAGCAAGTAGGCTGATGGGCCGGCCGCCATGTTTTGCCAAACAGATTTGCTTTGCCAAGAGCAGCTTAATGGATATAAAGGAAATTAATTTGTGGATGCAAGGGTCCACTTGAGACTTGCACATTGTAATTTAAATTGGATATTGCTGAGGTACATATTAATGTTAGCGCTGACAAGGGGAAACAAGGTGAGGTTAACTGTGAAGAGATGTGGAGTGAGAAGAAGAAAGAGGGAGACGATTAGATGTACAAGCCTAACAGAGAAACCCGGCTTCTACAGTGGGTTTCTTTCTACAAGAGCCTGACTGAAATTGATTTTTGTGACAAATATTAGGTCATTTGGCAGAAAAAAAAATTCTTGATTTTGAAAGGGCTATAATATGCCATTTTTTTAAATTGGTTCTTGAGTTTTTTTACACTGTGAAGCATGATAGCAAAGCAGACAATCATCAGGAACACCAATAAAAAAACAAACAGAATAACATGAACGACAAGTAGCCTTTAGTGATTACACCTGAGGATAAAACAGTAACCGTATAAGCGTGTGTGTTTGTAAAAGAAAGTAAAGCACGTTTAGTGCTGAGTGATTGTGGGTGCAACTGCACCCCCTCCATGGACGTTAAGCAGGAAAATGGGGCCTGCCTTTGCCTGAAGCAAGGCAGCAGGGTCAGCCAGTATTGAAACGCGTAAAAATTCTAGTGCATTCGCAGCAATGCTATTAATGTACACTGTCCCTGTCAAATAAACCAATACATAAATAAATGTCCTGTTAAACCTTCTTAAGAACATAAAGTACTCTCAATATCCCATTGTTTGTACATGTCCTCTGACATGTAAAAGTATGTAAAAGACACAAGCTCAATAGATTCATGCAGACAGACGACTCTTATTAGCATGTCACGAAATATTTAAACATCATGTACATGTAGCCATAAAAAGTCATCGCTTCTGGCATTATGAAGTGAAATCCAGTTAGTTTAAAAAATAAATCTGCTGTGTTTCTAGGGTTTATTACATGCAATGTAGTTTGGTCTGTTGCCTTGACAACAAGGCTATGAACACTAGACATATTACAACATCCACACAGTTCACAGTGTCATCACAGCAATCATCCCAATTACAAGTGATATTGTTAAAGCTTTGCGCTTCTCCAACATAATATCAGACCATTCCAAACTCCAGGAACAGTAAAGCGTCCAAGCTTTCCTCTGCTGCTGTCAGAGGAGCATCTTTACTGTCTGTGGCTGTCAGACAGAACAGAAGATGAGGTTTTACTAAACTGGAGATTGAATCTTTTGTAGACAGCGGTTGCCTTTTAACAGTTTCAATGTGCTCAGTGTCTCCCAAACAATATTTCAAAAAGTTTGTTTTTCTCGGGCAGGATGTTTTTGCATATTAATTTTAAGATGCCTACAGACTTTAACACTGAATTTGCAAACAGTGTAGTGTTGATTCTGCTGGAATGCCACACATGGGGATAATCTCCTAGATGAGGACGTTGCCCCTGCAGCAGTGTCTCGTTTTCTGCAGGAAAAAAATTAACTCATTTTGAAAATCATTACTCATCACTAAATTGGATTTTTCCCCTTTCTTTTGAATTACATCTGCCTTTCCCACCTGTGTTGGGAATAATTTAAAAACCAAAAAGAAAAATGTACAGTTTCTGTCACCTGTTGTTTTGGGTATATGGCAACTTTGCACTCTGAACTCAGACATTGTAACAAATTCCTATGCTATTCAACCACATTTCTTCCAGAGATGCATCTGTTTGCTCATACATGAAGTTCCTGAATCAGCATAGACAATCTACATAGAATAGATATATGCATCATCTGATAGCCGCACTGGTTTGCCTAAAGCCTTTGCATCAGCATCTGCTCAGGTGTTACCCTGTGAAATCAGGTTCCTGTTAGAAGTATATGCATCACCCTTACAAATCCTTATTTGTTTTGGGTACAGCATGGTATTTGACCGGTTAGCCACCTGCTGTCCACGTGAATGAGGATTTTCTGATGGCTGTGTTTCCATAGCATTCCAAAGTCATGCAAAAAACCAAATGCATACCAGCTATCAGTTTTTACACATTTTCAGTCAGCCAGTTAAACTTGAGAGCAATTTGCTCTGGTCCCTGTGTAGTCAGCTATAAGTATGTGTTGTATTGCATATTCAACCAGATTTCTACCTGTGTCAGGGTTGTGAGATACAAACATATCTACAAATCTTCTATATAAGCATTTACAATAAACACCTGTTGTAAATTAAAATTTTCAGTTATTTCTGCAGCAATGTTAGGCTCCTCACCATGTCCTGTGGGACTAAGAGTGGTAGCACTAGGAATAGTGCATGTTTCAATGTAATATTTGGCATTTCCAGTATTGCCATATTGTATCTCAACTTTGTTGCAGTAGGCAAGTGTATCGTCTGTATTCTGTTTATGATAAATCAATGAAAACAGCATGTGGAACAAGGCATGTTCATTTAAGTGTCCCATGTTGTTGGATGCCGGTACAGCTGGCTCCACGCCGACAATCACATGCCGACACATTGACAATCCTGCAGCCACTTAGATTAGGCAAGAAAAAACCCTACTACATGGTGTGCCTTAAACTAAATGCAACTTAATTTCCTTGTAGGTTCCTTTACTTCATCATGTAGTCTAGCTGACAAGTTGTCCATCTTCCTTTTCTACCCTTTGTCTTTTTCTTTTCCAAATGTTTGCCTCGTTTCACTCCCATGCCCTCATTGTGGAGGTGTTTGGGTCTTATTTTCTGTCTTTTTTCACTTGAACTAAAAAGTACAGAATTGGAAAATGAAGGTGTTAAGTCAGAAAAATAACAATCGAGTACATAATAATTTGTACTCCAAGCAGCTAGTTAAGTCAATACAATGAATGTGCAAATGTTGTGGTGTGTAGTTTTCTACATTAATGTGGTAAAAGCAAAATGATGTAGTTCAAGCTAAAAATTAGGACAACTACGAAACTTAAAGTTCTACATAGTCATCGCAAATGTATAAACGAATGGATGATTCTTTGCTCTGAACAGTAGGCACGCTCTTTGATATGAAAATAAAGATGCACAGATAGGATGGTTGTGATTTCATTTTTTTTTTACGCTCTGACTGGTTAAAGTCATCTTTATAAAGAAAATTTGTTGCTACCGTTGCCGCTGTGGGTAACTGCTGCCTCTCCAGTTGCCTCCCACTCTTTTTGGACCTTCTTTTTATGTTCTGCTCTTCTTGCAAAGTGAGTGTGTTTGTGACTTATACATATATATGCATTAAGTGTGAAGAATGATAATACATTGATTTGTCTTGGGAGGTTTCTTTCTATTTTACCTTGCATGCCACTGAATGGGGTCAGAGCTGGCTCAGTATCTTCATTCAGCACCCACACAATTGTCTTGAAGGTGATTTTTTTCTTTTTCTTTTAATAACTAGAAACTGCTTTTCGGTCATCACTGCAGAGATTTAAAATGAAATCTTTGTCATGCCCCTTTAAGCCTCCGGCCTGTTATGAAAACTCTGTACTGTACCGTTACTCTATAGCAACACGAAGTAGCTCTTCAGTAGCTCGTCTCCACCACTTGCCTCGCACTCCAATTCTAACCTCTGCCTAACAACTCTCCAACTAGCCGCACAGTCATGCACTGCATCTCGTTTTGACAAGCGCCGAAATAGACAAAAAGCTATGTTGAAAAATGCCTCTGCCGGCTCTTTTCCTCCCCTTTTATCCCCCCCCACCCCTCTATCTCTCTTCTAGTCCCGCACTTTGTCAGCAGAGGCAGGGTCTGGGAGGACAGAAATGGCTTTTTGAGTGACACAAGCTGGCGATGCCATTTGGCGTGTCAACTGGTGAAAGAGGATAGAAAAGGAGGTGGAGACAAATGATGATGGTCTTGGTCATGATTGTCCCATGCCCTCTCTTGTGTTTGCTTGCCATCTCTCACCACTCTGAGGTCATTGAAACACCGATGGCGTTTGCACACATGACAGTTGGGGTAGAAATATTTATCATAGTGCTGTGCAAGTTTTTTACCCTTCCTTTTGCAATCATACTGTGTGTATAGACTGTTAACATTTTCTAATTTGAAAAATTTCCCCACAGAGAAAATGCTTTTAAAATCTCTCCAGTATTCAGTGGAAATCGGAGCAGGTAATGCTAGCTAGTCGTAAATAATGAACCAAGCCATATCACAATTCCAGCCTGTCAAAGGCTCTGTCTGATTCAGTGTTGAACCCTCTCTCGGGATCATTTCCTACAATGGAAAAGAAATCTGTATTGATTTAGAGTACTCGCTTTTAGATGTCAGTCAGTCTGACTCTCTCCCCCCCCCCACCCCCCTTCCTTTGACAGCTTGCAATTATTAGTTTTGTACAATTCTTCTAAAATTCTCTTTATTTGGCCAAAATATGATATTGTTACAATGGTTTAGAAAGGACTGCTGTTCAATACCAAAATGCCTGTTTAGGTCTCGTGCTCTGCTGTAAAATGGTGCATGTCTTGAGGTTGTGTGCACAGCCGGAACCGTCCTGCATATCAGGTTTAAATTATAATGAAAGGAGATATACATTAGAGTAACTGATCCGTCATCTTCATGGCTAATCAGCTGCATTTGTCTATAACTTCTACTTACTACCAGCTGAGAAGGCTTTTTTTTTTTTTTTAATAACTTGCATGTTGTTGAATGAAATGTGGCTACATTTTTTGGTGGAGTTGGTGTCACAAGAACAACCTCACTGCTGCTCACATGCTTCCCTTTTCTCATTTTTCAACTTGGCAAAGCTGCAGATATCTGTGAACTACATACTGACATTTATTCAGAAGTTGAAATATAAAGCAAATAATTGACACGTTCACTTTCACAAGGCAAAAATGTACAAAAATACTTTCCACAGAGTAATACTTGCATAGTTTGGGGTTATTGTTGCTCCCTTTACGTCTAAGCAATGATTAATACGTACCAGCATTTTGTATGCTGTCAAATACCACAGCGCATGCGTGCTTTATGTTGGTACGGTTGTTGTGCAATATCTGTTTGTGCAATCATTTCAAAAACGTTAAACTGCAAACACCGCTGTGGTAGAGGTCGTCATGTTAATGCACAGTTTGTAGTAATACTGATCCATAGGCGTACATATCTGCAGTCTCTCTGAAAAGTACTGAAGTATGAACATAAGTAATGCAGAGGATTTACAGAGGCCCCCAACCGTATTCATATGTAACGAGTGATTTCATATATATTGCAGCCCACTGGATTTACTGACTTTTACTTTCTTTTACTTCTGCTGTACGGTACTGCTAAGAAAAAATGTAGGGACTCAGCAACATGTGGTTGATGTGTCAAAATTGTTGTGTAAATTCTATGGATCATGTCAATGTTTAAAAGCTTTGGGTTCACTGTCTAATACCCTTTTAAAAAGTTTCTTTTTTTAAAAGGAAATAAAAACTGCAATCGCCCCATGAGAACAAATGGATGTTTTTTTTACTTTAGTGCTAGTCTTTACTTGGAAAATATTAAAAAGTTGGCCAACCTTTGCTTTAAAAAGCAGAATGTTTTTTTTTTGTGTGACTTGTTTAGTATAAAACATAATTTTCCCCCTTCATCTATTAATTTATGCTTATTAACCCAGAAACTTGTGAATTGTTAGCAATGTGGAGACTTCAGCTTGAGCCTAATCCACTGTGAAGTCTTCACACATACTGAAAAGCCATTATTTTGTACAACCAAAGAATTAAACCCATCAAGAAATATATAATCCATGCCATTGCAGGTTACTGATTGTAGAGATTAGCCCACCGCTCTGTAGCTTTCTGTGTTGTGCAGTACGCTTTACTGACCAGCTGAGCAGCATAAACCAGAACTCTCATTTAAATGGCACTTTCCTATTTTCAGAGAATATGTGATCAACCATTAAATTGGCACCCAGAATTGGTTGCAATAACATGCTTTTGTCATTTCCACTTCCCTCTAGTCTTTGCTGCTGTTCTGCTCATCGATTGCAGAATAATGACCAAACTTCATTGGTTCTGCACTCCAAGGTGTAAATGGATCGGTTGGAAAGCAGTGCTGTCATTTTGCAAGGCAATATGGCTTAATGCCCTCTACAATCATTCTGACCACCCCCTAGATGTGCTCAATGTGGCTTGACTGCTCCCACCAAGCTTTCACTGCTTTAGGCAGTGATTTGAAGATTTGGACTCATGCCTCTCCTCATGGGTTTCCAGCACCCTAAGGGCTCAAAAGAAGCTGAATGTCTCGACCTGTACCTCTGGGAAATAAGTGAAGAATACTTAAAAATCAAATTCCTGTTCATTCCAATGCTTCACGAGTTGTTTTCCACCATTTTGAAATCCTTCAAGGTCTGGAAAGCAGGTTGTGCATTTTTGTTGGCAGAACTAAAATCGTGCCAAGGCAATCATTTTCCCATTCCTGTGACATATTTTTAACAGCCACGTAATAAGCCCACTTCAGTTTGTGTTTTCCCACCTGTACAGTCACAACACCCAGTTAAAGGGAATTATATGACATTAGTTATATTACAAACATGGCTCAATATTCATCGACCAACATGCCATGTCTTTCCCCTCTTAAAAATGAGACGGATTGTAGTTATTGCTGTTATTGATTTTAATAACCAATCTGTTAAGGCTAACGCACCGCCGCGCTCTTCGTCGGCTTGTGTGCTGTGCTGCGTGAGGCCTGTACTTTTCTTTCATCTGCGTAACAAAAGATCTATAAACCAATTTAACTAAAGGTTTAGCATGATTAGGTTTGCTGACTCTTGAAGTTCTTTTCTTTTTTTTAAAGATTTGAAACAGTTGGTTTTTGTGTCTTTTCAGTACCTAAGAAATCTCTTTAATAAGTGTATGTAAAAAGTGTTATTCTATATTCTCCCATTAAATTAAGTTGAAGGCTTTTGGCCTTGACCTTGTATTATTCGTCACTGATCTTTTCACTGTATTGGAACGTTTGTCAGATAATATATCATTGAAGTTGCTGGGGTACACAATTGTTACATAAGTACTGCACTAACAGAGAGAGGGGTGACAAATAAAGCAAGATTATATATGTCTGTGCATTGCAGAGGTCTGCGAGTACCAACCAGAATCAATTTCCTGTTTTCTATGCTGCCATGTGTATGCGTCCTTGTTTTAATGGGTTACAATGCTCTGAGCATTACTATCTTACAAATACACTGGTTAAAATTCGCTAGCTCGCTGAATTTAATGGACACATCTGGTATATGTTGAATGACATCTTACAACTCTAGGCAGATAGCTACACTGATATAAAACGATGCAAAGTCATTTTATTGTTTCGGATTTTATGCCACTAGCAAGGGGACTAATTTCTTTTGACAATACTCTACTTAAAATGCCAAGTGCAGTCAGCTGAACACCCCCCCTCCCAGCAGGAAATCTTTTCATTATTTATTGCTTTAGTTCAGTAGTGCATTGTGGGTCATTCTAAGGGGCAACACCAGATTCTGCCTTGATTGACCCACTGTGGACATTCGCTTTCTCTTCCCACATATATCCTCTGACTCATTCTCTGTGAAGGCTTTAGAGGTCTTTCAAAGCCCTTCTGAAACAAAAATAGCCTTTCGACAGCTGTCAATGGCTTCATTAGAGACTTTGTTTTCCTTCTCGTCTTCATTGAGCTACAGATGCTCATAGTGTCTCAACATCTCCCAACTTCCTTAGACTCACCTGTTTGGCCAAAATAGTGATGCAGAGCAAACATCAATTATCTACTGATGAAAGAAAAACTCATTAATGGGCATCAGGCAGGTTTAATGGTGGGAATCATGCTTGCTTTCCTGACCGTTAATGGCCCTTGACATTTGAGAAGCTGTTTGACTTTTCCCAACCCCATCCCCGACAGACAGCAGCCCGCCACTGACAGTGATGCATTAGACCCCCTGAGTCACATTGATCACCCTGGGAAGAGCCGACATGCACACACAACCTATTCCTTGCTAGCGTGTGTTGTTGCCCTCACACCAGACTTTGCTCAAATTGGTTGCAAGTTCAGAAAAAAACCCAAAAACTACTAGACGTTATCAGATGGCTGTGGCTCAGTGGGTAGAGAAGTCATCCAAATGGAGGGTCAATGGTTTGACCCCATCCTTGCCTCCTCCATGTGGACGTGTCCTTCAGCAAGGCAGTGAACCCCATAATGGCCTCATTATGCTCATCCCGAGCATGATGTTGTACAGTATTTTGCTAAAAAAAATATATATGACAGACATTTATAATGCACTTTTGTTTGTCATTGCATTGACTTTCCCCAGAAAATAAAGATTTATTCTTATCTTTATCTACTACTTCTACACCAAATTTTCTTCAAATTTATACTTTTAGAAAGCTAGACTGGAACACATTCAAGGTGAAGTCAGTGTTTTGAACAGGAATATGTGGAATGCATATTGCATATGCAAGAATATGAGGCCAAACCTCATCTTACATCACAAGGTAAAATCTGTTATCTTCTTTTAACATTTACTCTTGATTTATCTATCAATTTTTTTCTTCCTAACCATGAATGTCAGAATATGCCTGTAGATTAATTGTTCCTGGTCTGATCTAGGAATTTGGTCGCTAAATCAAAACCCCTAGTTTGTAGTTTGGTGATGATAGAGTTTTAGTTGTGTACTCGGGTTGCAAAGCGGGGACAGGCAATGAAACACACCCACTGGCGGTCTTACTGGCATAAGATGGCTCTTTGGGTGGTGTCTCCTTGCCCAGACCTTTTTTACTTCCAAAACCCATCTGTTTTGTTTTGTAGATTTGCAAACAAACCCATGCTCATATTTTGCATATATTCCCCTCCCCCTCTTTTTTCTTTTCAGTTGGGAATATGCTGGTCATCTGTTTGGCTGCTTACAGGCTGCAGCTGCTCTTTCTATGCTTCTATGTGAAGATATATTTTTTTTTAATTACAGGCTCCATTAACACGCTATTTGCATCCCTGTCTGATCTGTGCCATTAAGGGATCAATAGTGCTTTAATTCAATAATTTATTGTCCTCTGTGACTTTCTCCCCCTATTTTTTTAAAGGTGATCTATATTTATAGATTTCTCAGGGAAATGGGTGGCCTTTCCCTCTCTCGATTCCACTGCAGTAACTTAGACATTTGACACATTTAGCCATTTTGTATCCAGGATTTCCTGGTGTGAATTGGCAAGATGGTAATATGGAGGGTGTTTCCACTGCAAATAATAAATTATTATGATGGCTATGAAAGAACTTGAATTTATCATAGGTGTGCTGTGCTCTTTTCTGCTAGCCATAATGTCCCATTCACAAATCAATAGTTATTTTTTATAACTGAAAAATGCATTGAAAGCACTGAAATGTTTCCAGAGCCCATCATGTATCTTTGTTTTACAATAAGATCTGAATCTGTTGGACAAACTGTAAAAAAAT
>JBAMIG010000025.1:14765011-14792225 GCA_037177335.1 Kiunga ballochi
TATATATATATATATATATGAGAGAGAGAGTACATGTGTATCCTACTGGAAATTCATTTGTTTTTATGTAATAATAAAAAAAAAAACTACATATAAAAAAGTGCAAAATCGATAGTATGCCAAAAAGGAAAGAAAAGACTAACAAAAACAATAGAGAGGAAAAAATAGAAATGTGGGAGAGGAGGTGTAGGGTCCCCCAGCACAGGTGCAGACACATCCAATTACTGGTGCCTCCAATCCCACCTGGTTGCCTGAAGTGGTTGGAGGACTGGTGAAGTTGATGTCAATGTAAAATACATTTGGTAGGCTAGTGGTTAGCATGCACAAACTAATAGGAATTGAAATATTGTCCATCAAAAACGTTTTACCTCAGCAATTTCCACCTTTAAACAATAGCTTGAAATATGTCTAAACTTTTTCCACATTATGTCTAAACTGACTACATACAGTCCAAACGGACAAAACACACATCTACACTGCAGGAAATTTCACCACAAGAAAGCTGTTTTTTTTTTTATACTTTATCGGAACAATGAAGTAATAGTTGAAAATGTAATTGCTTTACATCTTTATGATTATCAATATCAGGACATTAGGATTGAATTCTGGTATAATTAGAAATACACAAAGTTTTTCATTATCTGACTGCTTGTATTTATTGATAAAGATATCAATGTCAACCACTTATCCAACATGGCATCCATTCAAATTCCATTTTGTCGTTACCTCACCAAGGCAGTAAAATAATTTGGCTAGATTTGAAAACCAAAACTACTTTACTTTTCCACAGGCCATACAATTACTAACGGATGTCCCCCAAATTCCGAGGACAAATTTTATAATTTAATTTGCACATATAGCAAATAAGATTACCATAATAAACATACTAAGAGATGTTAAGATGCCGTGCAGTAGATGGGGGTCCATAAAACGCATTGTGCTGAATGTGCCAAGGTTTGATTGGCTGCTTTCAACTGAGCTATACCGCTGAACACTGCCCCTACAATTTCTTTTGGTACTTTCTGATGGGTGCACATCTGTAAGCAAACTAATGATGTATGAAATGAATGCAAAGAAAAGGCAGGAGACTGGCGAACCTGTACAGGGTGTACCCCGCCTCTAGCCCGACGTCAGCTAGGATTGGCCCCAGCCCCCCTGTAACCCCATATGCAATAGGAAATGAGTGGATGGATGGATGGATGGAAGGGCAGGAGACTGTTTTATATAAATTTAACATTGAGCATAAGTGAGACCTTACAATGCAATGATTACATTACAGTTTTACCATTCACATGTAATTTTACTCATGACCAGTAGAAACCATTTAATTCAATTAGAAATTGTATCTGCCTCTTATGAATCAGAAGTCAAGGCATTATTAATGGATGATGGAGTTCTTTTTTGTAGGGTTGAGGTATTGAGACCGAAGAATGGAGTTTCACGCTAGACTGAGCTTAGAGATCAGCAAAGCTGACCTGTCATCGCTCAGCAATTTCTCCTGAAATCCTCATGTGTCCATGACAAGGACAAACTGTCTTTTTTCTGATGACATTCATGACTCTGACTTAAATGTTCAGAGACATTGATTTTTAAGTGAATAGAAAAAGGGTTGGAGTACAAGTTTAAAGGTAATCTGATTGTCTCCATTATTTCACCATTTGGCGTATCGCACATAGACTGAGAGAAAAGAACAGACACACACTAACATGATTTCACTTCTATAATCAGAAGTTGTTAGTGTGATTAATGGCTTATTCAGGGTAATAAAGGGAGGTAAAAGGTTATGACCTCAGTCTTTTTTCCCCTTCTGGTTTTTATATATTTTTTATGTGTGACAATAGAGTAGATTTAAAAAAAACCTCCATTATTCAAAGTTATAATCAGCTATGATATATGATTTCTATTGAAGTCGCAGAGACTAAAGGCCTTATGAATGATAAAAAGCCGGCGTCCTTTCGTCCCAAATGTCTCCACCTGCTGGTTTATTTACCTTTTGGTTACTGATTTCAGTACAGAACATAGAACCCATTTTAAAGGAGCAACACCAAGCTTTTCCCACTCCAGCAACCATTGGTATACTCAGAACAAATGCTGCATTTACCATCACCCCTACCATGGCCTTTAAACTTTTACGATCCAAACTGGTAATTTGACTCATGCAGACTTAAATCTCCACGACGATAACCATGATCTCAGTAATTGGAACATGCACTAAAACTCCAGATGTAAATTATGGCAGAGAGCCGCAGCCGGAGATGATTGAAAGCTCTGACTGACAAATTAATCTCCTCTGCGCCTTGCATTATGTTTACAGCCTGCTCCCTTTCCTGATGAGAAGATGCATACAACATAATGTATGTGTGTGGCAGGACTAAAGTCGAGCTTCAGCTCATGCCAAGCTGGGCTGGATTGGTTCTCAAATGGCTTTCAACCATAAAAGGGTGCACACTGTTCATTGTAACCTTTGCTTATTTATCCATTTCATTTTTCCAGCTATGCAGAACTTGGTTTGCATGGATAAGGTGATAAAAGGAAAGCTCACTGCTTGCCAATTCTTTTCTAAGTGGCCAGTCTGCTGCGCTCCTCCATTTTCTTTTAGTGCACTGTTTGGCTCTGACATGATGTGTCACCTACTGGAGTCTTAGTTTATTCTTTGTTCACTCTCAAAACAGCTAAGTGAATTAAATTTGCTGCAGTTTAAAAAAAATGCCCTTGGGCTAGGTTTCACTTCAGTTGTACCAAATGGCTGTCTTTTGTATATTAGGTAAAAAAAAAAAGAAAAAAAATGTAAATAACGAACATGTGAATGCACACACACACGTGCAGAGCTTTTTATGTGCATGTGCATTTTCCTCTTTTCTTTTCCCATGCACTGTGTCGACACAATCCCAGCATTTATGAGATTACCAGAGCCCATTTGTGTTCCGGCGGGAGCCATCTTGGCTCGAAGGAGGCATCCGCTGGGAACCATCTGGGCTCTACTCAAAGCAGCTTCCCCTCCACCTCCTCAGTCTTCTTCACATTTTGACCAAACCTATTCACTTTTAGGAGAGAAAGAAGTCAATTTCTATGTAAACTTTGAAGCTTTTAATTCATAAAAGGAATAGACTTTTTAGGGGGGAGGGGGGTTAGCCTCAAAATCGTGCTGTGACCTTTAAATAAGGGTCGTTCTCATAATAGGTGGAAAACAATTTATCCTGTAATTATTTAATTTAAATTGATTTTAAGAGTATATCTTACAACTTAACTTGCTTATGAATAAAAATATATCGAATAATAAAAGAATTTCAGCCTAAGATTTAGAATGTATATAAATTACTGGACTTGGCAGCGGATGTTGGTTCTGTTAGTCCTTTTTTTTCCCCACAATCATCTGTGTCAAGTGTAGAATTAGTAACAGAAATCAAATTTAAAGCAATAATGCATAACTTTCCTTTGGCATTCAGGGGCTGAGAAATGCACAGAATTGTGTCTTTTAGCCTGGAATATCATGCCATGTCTGCATTTTTTTACAACACTGCATGTTTGAAAGGCAGTTGAGGTTTGGAAGCTCATCATGCTTAATTCAACAAAAAAGGACATTATTATAAGAATTAGACATAATTAAATGAAGTGAGGACAAACAATGTGATAGAATAAGACAAGGGTTAACATCCAAATGATTTTTACTGGCAAGAGAGAGCTCAGAGAAGAGACAGGATGCAAGGCAGTGCTTGATTTTGCATTCATTAGAGGGTGAACATTTGCAAAGGTCTCTCAGATGTCTGTAGAGTTGCTATAAGAAAAGCATGTCCAGCTCTTGTCCTAATGAAGTGAAGTCATGTGGGCTTCCAATGTTTCTCTTTACCTGATTTAAATAAATGACTCTAACAACTTGTGAAGTGCTGCCTAAGAAGGCTGACCCATTAATCTGATTCCGTGTGCTGCAGCAGGAAACATCCAAAACCTTTCGACACCCCTGCTTTGAAGGTCTTAGTAAAGGTTCTGATTTGATCTCATTTATTCATTTAAACCTGGATTTGCCCAAGAATCATAACGAATGGTTTCTTTGCATCTTTCCACATCTGAGCATGAATCCACACAACAAGCTTGTTGTCACACGTCCTGTATTTTTTCTGGTGTTTTAGTACTGTGCTGGCAATCCACAGGAGCCCTGTTTGCTGTTGTTAATGCCCCGTGCGTACAATAACACAACCCCTGTAGCCAGCTACCATGTAGTAATCTTGTCATCGTCAGGGTGCTGTTGTCAGTAGCGGGCTAATTTCTTTTCCATACGGTTGGCAGTATGTGGTAAATGAAGGTTCCCATAGAAGTGTCTTTGGAAAAACACACACACTCTAATTTATTCTCATTAAAACAATGAGTGTAAGATGACTTGGTTCTGTTGCTGATAATTTCATTTCATCTTTACCTCTCTCATCATTAGTGGCACATGTTTACAATCGCTTTCAATAAAGGGCAGCTTATGAGTCATCCTGCATGTAGTCCATTCAAATCTTTGATAATATCCCATTATGACATCTCTACAGGGGGTTGACAATCATATTTTATTTAACACATTAGAGAATAGCATGTTATGCAAGAGTTTTTAATTTCCTCACAATCCGACTTTGCAGCATCAACAATGGCGTTTAGTTTAATAATCATCTAAAAAGCGCAAAACTTTTCATCAGACTGGAAACTACCATAAAGAATATTTGTACATATTTTACCATGGCAGTAGTCAGAATTATTTTTGAGGCTGGTGTAATATTAGGTTATTACAGTAGAGGTTGTTCTAACATTGTATTTTCATTTTTTTGTTCTTTGCCCTTTTTTCAATGTGACATTTTGTTGCTCAGAATACCAGAGCTGTTCCTACTTTCTAAATATGCAACTGCTTCTGCACTTCAAGAGCAAGATAAAAAGGGGTTTGTGTCTGAGATGGCGCTGAGGAAAGAATGATGGGGACAAAGCAGATTATCTAAAGTCAGAGTTGTGATTGAACTTAGAGCGTTTTGTGTTCAGGGTAGACCCCCACCTTAGCTGCCCTTTTCTGTGATGGAGCCTTCACAGTTGTAAGGAAAAATCTTTTAGTCCAAATTGCAGTGGATGGAAATCACTGGCTGACAAGAGGAATGAAACAAAAGCAGTTTTATGGTTTGTCTTTATCAGAAACATTAAGAAAGCTGCCGCTCATGCTGGACTGACAGACTTTTCGAAGTCTCCTGCTGTGAGCTGAAAAGGCTGAAATAACATTTCTAAAGATCTGTAAGTTCAATCAAAAACATAGGCAAAAAAAAAAAAGGATGGATGACTGCCGCTCTGAAAACACGTAGATTGCTGCTCCGTTCCGAAATGTGTAAAAATAAACACCTGTGCAATATTTACAACTGGGTTGTACAGGAGAGTTTCCATTTACGTGCTTTTCCAGCCTAATGTGGAGATAATAACCAGGAATGACAGCCGTGTCAGATTTGTTTTTATGACGTACATGATAACAACATGATGCAAGTAGTAATTCCACAGCACTTAAATGTTTTGTGCATTTGGGTATAGTTCAACCTTTAACCCAACTTCAACCCAACCCAAGAGAAGCTGTCTTGGAAGTGATTTTTAAACCGTACAGCATGTGCTTTTTGGCCAGGCTCTCCTTCATACACATAAAATTAGCAACTAGATCGTTTAAGTGCATCTGCTTCATGCACAGGCTGTAATTGTGTGTTTTATGATAATAATAAAAAAAACATTATGCATTTAGTAATAAAGCCTTTCTTTTATTTTAATTGAGAAGAAGGCAGAGCAGCTTACATACTAGATTCCCTTTTGGATTGCGGGGCTAAGCAGACCAAGTCTTAATAATCATTTGACTTCTCCCTATCTCCAAAGCACACCTAGCCCTTTTGCTTTCTTGCTGACTTATGCTTTACAGGGGGGGGGAGCCTTCCTCCTCCTGATCATCCATCACTTATGAAACAAAGTGTAATGAATAGATAATTAGCCTGAATATGCAGAATTTGGTTATAGCCTATCATCATAGTGTTGTGAGATCTTTCTTACTTTGTCAGCAGGGTTGGCTCTTTCACTGCCCTCATTTGTTTACAGCAGCTGATGGCAACTTGGCTGTCAGTAATTGGAAATGAATGGCATGAGGAAAAACTACATATTTATACACCTAAAGTGTGCTATAACTCCAACAAAGAGCACTGTTTGTGTGGGCCCTGTGATCTGTGAAAGCAGGCTGTTTTATTGATGATGTCGAGAACTAAGTCATTAAGCTCACCTCTTCTCCTCTTCCTGTTATGTTTGTATTGTAGGTGGAAGTTGAAGTGGAAAGCATGGACAAAGCAGGGAACTTCATTGGCTGGCTCCACATCGAGGGTGTGAATCTGTCTGTGGCACTGGTGGAAAGTGCTCTGTCCAAGGTCCACTTCACAGCTGAGCGCAGCGCCTACTACAAACCTCTGGTCTCAGCAGAGGAGGCATGCCGGCAGAGGAAGGAGAAGGTAGGTCTCACTTGGATGTCGCAAGAGCAGAAGTTGCTGTACATTACTAATAAAAGAAAAATCTTTTCAACGAGGACATGACGTCCATGTGACAAACTACTCTCATGAAGTTTTCAACTGGTGAGCATCGCTCACTTTAATACCACAGTAAATTTCACTCGGACAGGACATGGATAACATCTAGTTTAGTATTGTTTAGGTGTACTGAGAGCCCGAGATATCACCCTACATGGTAACGGTGTCATCTTTATCCAGCCTATTATTGCAAAACAGAGCCGTGTCACAGTCACTCGCAGCTTTTAGGAGCCAAATCTGAATTTATTCTGTTGGCTGTCACATTGCAAAGTATATCTGCCCATGGACATATTTCAGCCTGTCAGTGTGCGAGCCGTTCTTTGCTAGCTTATTTTCACAGCTTGAACAGGAGTGTTTGCTTCATCAGTGAAAGTAAAGGTGGACTCTTACGGGATATAACCATATAAAATGCAGGGGAATTAGATAAAAAGGTAATATTTTTACTTAATAATTTCTCAAACATCTTAAAGGTGAGATTTATGTAAGTACAATGTGTTAACGTACAGCCAGAACTTATTGAAGCTAAAGCTTCGGTATCGTGAAAATGCGCCATTTAATGTTGCAAATGGCCACATTTGTTGTTCACATTGAAGCCGTCTCTCCACAATGGGAGTTCTTTGATGGATTGAGACCTCTCTCACAGTGATCCTGATCCCGCCTTGCATTTTCATTATGGCACCACGAGTCACCCCTGGCAGATGCACAAAGTGCCCGGCCAGCTGTCATCGTTGTCCTCTTTCTCTCCATCTCTGTAACTTATTTCTTTCACTTGCTCTCTCGCTCTCCCACTTGCTTGTACTTATTTGGGTCCTTGAGGACACACAAATGCCTCCTCTCCCCCATATAAATGTGATGAATTGCTGGAGCTAAGAAGGGGTTGTGTTCTTTCTCCCTCTGTGGAATCTATCATTTTCGTCGTGGGTGACTTCCTACAGTGTTGTTCGCTCCTGGCTCTCTTTTTCTTACAATTACTCTCCATCTGGGTCTTCATTTTGTTTTTTTTTTCTCTTTAAAACATTGACAGAGAAAATGAATGTTGGCTGAGTGGTACGCAGGTGAACCTTTGCCTGCAATAAAACAAGACAAACATCTTGCCGACCATGTCAGCACTCGGGGCCCTGCCGTTTCAAATCTAACCACAGAAAGAGGGCGCATCCCTGACACCTGACGGCTTGACTGCAGGTTTCCCGGCCTCTTCGCAGCACTGACAGATTGACTTTCACCACAAGGTTTTGACTTGAGCTATCCTGAGTGTGAGCTGCGAGGAAAGACGGAGTGCCTGAATCCACCAGACAGAGCGATTATGTTTGATGTTGGTTTGCCAACAACACTAGTGGAGGAATAAACTATGGCTTGATTTGTTTATATGTAGAGGAGTGTGTGCTACATGTGTGGAACAGAGGCCACTCAGCCATGTGCATACGATGCAACTTGAAGGTAGATGAGGTGGGACTTGATGCTGTAATTAGCCCTAAGAGACCACCTCTTTGTGTTTTACCTCTTTTTGAAGTTGCGGCTGCTCTTTGTCTGCGCGTAGGCTGGCTTTGGGAAGAACAGATTGCACCTTTTTCCATCTCTCTCTCCCTCTTTTTTTTCCTCATAGCCTTGTCTTTGTTGTCCCTACGGCTGTAGATATGGAAGACATGAGTGCTACTGCTGCGTCAGGCGTCTTTACAAGAAAACAAGGTTGTTGTAATAAAGCAGGCTGAGCTGATGTGTGAAAGTGCACACACTCACACTCATTAATGAAAAACTTTGCGTTGGTGGTCCAACTGGGACCCAGGACAACGAGGATGGGGGGGTAGAGGCATGCTGCAGTTGCATCCTGAAACAAAACTGCTTAAGTAAATATGAGTTTTAGCCACAATGAGACCAAAGGGACAAAGTGATTGTGCTCTAATTGAAGCTTTCCAAAAGGTTTGAAGAAAAGCCTTTCCCAGGTCTCAGCAGTTGCTTTTATCCCTCATATCAGCACCTCTTGAAACATTTGGAGCTGTTTTGGGAGTATGTATGCATGCATGTATGTACTATTGGACTACATTAAGCTTACGATGCGTTTTGCAGGGTGGGAATTACCGCTGCAATGCTTTAACCTTCATTTATGTCATGATAGTTCTGAGTTGCATGTTGCCAAGTGATGCTATGGACCCCTTCTTACATCTTACTTATCCTAGTTGCACATTTCTGTCTACATTTGGATTCCCACTGTCCTTAGAGGGAAAATAAACATTAGCTTACAAGGTATCTTTGTAAACTAGACTTGTTGAGAAAACGGCGCATTTTCGCTTTGTTTATGTGAATCATTTCATTGCTGTTCATATGATGTTGGAGATTCTTAGCAGAGGTGGGAGTTGGTTTGTCAATATTTGGTCATGCCTCAGGGGATTTTAGATTTCAGGAAAATGAAATGAAATACTGTAAAATTAAGAGATGTGGCCGTGAGAGGAAAATCTATCCCCCTCTCGCAGAAGCTCTTGGTACTTTGCTAGTGAGGGTGCTCTAATCGATCAGGCCCCAAATGTTATTGACCAATATTTCTCTTAAATAATTGGATCAGTGGTTACTAAAAAAGCTGGATTTAGGAGGGCCAAACCTTATTATTGCTAATTATGTTATTGGTAATGGTATGATTTATTATTATTATTATTATTATTATTTATTATTTAACAGAGAAGAACTGCATCTTCCTCAGCAAACCCTGTTGGAGAGCAGTGTAGCTTTTTACTCAAGAAACTTCATGTTTACCAGCCTTTTAATTAGAGAGGGCTAGCTTTCTCATTATAAGTAATCAATTAAACAAAATTAATATTTTAAACTTTTTTACAAATTGATATATTTTTATTGATATATTAAGTCCTTGGAAAAAAGCTAAAATGATCTTTTTTTATTGAACTAAGGTTAAATCATACTGGGATTCCTTACACCAACATCTGGGAACTTTAGACAATTATTAATTACTGTTTGTAATTTAAACAATCCAGATGATTAATACCCTGTTCACTTTCTGGACTAGAACAATGCCTGGCTAAAAAAAAAAAAGCTCATAGTCTCTATTTTGTTGGACCGTTTTACGACATGCATTCACCGTGGCATCGTTTCGATAAGCTTCTGCAATGTCACAAGATTTATTTCCATCTAGTGTTGCATGAATTTGTAACCAAGATCTTGATGATGGTAGAGTCTGACCGCTGCGAATCCCAAAGATTCTCATTAGGGTTCAGGTCTGGACTCTGGTGGCCTATTCATGTGTCAAAACAATGTCTCATCCTCCCTGAACCAGTCTTTCACACAATGAGCCCAATGAATTCTGGCATTGTCATCTTGGAATATGCTCATGCCATCAAGGAAGAAAACATCCATTGAGGGAATAACCTGGTCATTCAGGATACTCGGGTAATCAGCTGACCTCATTCCTTATTCAACCGAGACCCGAGCAACTGCAGCAACCCCTCATCATAACACTGCCCCTACAGGCTTCTATAGTTGGCAACAGACACGATGGCTGCATCTCTTCATTTGCTTCTCTTTTTACCCTGATGCCCCATCACTCTGGAAGAGGACAACATCTGGACTTATCTGACCAAATGGACGACCTTCCATTGCTGCAGAGTTTGTGCTCTCTAGAAAACTGAAGCCTTTTTTTTTTTTTCAGTAAACCTCACTGATTAGTGTTTTATTTTTTATCAGGATACACAGCTTTTCCATCACAATCTTTTTGAGTTCCCTTTCACAATTAAACATACTGTTTTATTTCCATTTGATTTCACCAAACATTTAAGTGATCACTGATAACAATTCTTTTTCAGGCCACATTTGAAGCTTCAGCAGATATTATAACACCACTTATCAATCTGTGGTTATTGTAATGCTTTTTTCTCATTGCTTATATTTTAATCAATATTACCTAAATAGATATAAATGGGTGTAAAGTCTAAATGTCACATTTTAAACAAGATGTAGTTTCTAAGAATCATCTCTGTAGAATGAACAACACAGCTAAAGATGTAGCTACGGCCCCTAAAATGGGCATAACCCAGTAACATCATCCTGTTTTGACACCTGTGCTCTAAACATAATATGCTCGCTCAAACCACTAGTGTACATTTATCTCCTCTACTCCCAAACTGCAGAGCTTCTCTGTGATGATCCTGGATCAGTGTTGTTATCCTTAAGGATGGATTTTGTTCCAGATTCTAGAGATAATGGGATCACTGCAGACTCAGAATCGCATTGTGCCTGTTATGTTTCATCCAGTCGTACATCTGTAAATGATACACACCTGGGACACAAGTACATTTAGACAGAGGAATGTTTGCAGGGGGATTACATACATTTTTGGGCCCAACATGTTTAAGTGTGTTTGTCATGCTACAGAAGCATGGTCCATATGGGTTATATGTCATATAGATGACCAGTCAGGCTTCCCTATTGAATGACATCAGCTGGTTCTGTTGACAGGGGGGTATACTTCACTATACACTGATTTTCTTATATTTTGTTTATGAATTAATTTTTTTAATGAAATATAAATACATTTTTCCTAAAGAAGACTATTTGACAAAATAAACCTTTCCCAATAACCAAACAGTATTGATATGAAGCACATGATCAAGTCTGCAGCTCCCAAATTATGATACCTTTAGTCAAAGTTTTCTACATATCATTGAATTTGTTTTTTAAATGAATATGTTAATAAATAATGTTGGAATATAAATCAAAGACTCGAAACACACTGTTTGACTACTGATCCAGATTGGAAGATTCAGCTTCCAGACAGTCGAATCCACATATCTTAATGGAGGCAGGATTAATTGCAAGTTTGTTTTTTTTACCAGCCTCCAGTGCTGAATGATTCTTCTCAGTTTATTTAGTGGAAATATGATATAAATGCAACTGCACAACGAAAGGCAGCACAGTGGCTGTAAATTAGCAGGGAAAGGAAAGATGCCAGTAATTGGAGTAACCTAATTATGCGCCAGCAAATGAACAATCGGCCTTCAGTATTAACCAAAGTGTGCATTCTGTTGAGCTAGGATTTTTTTTCCCTGTAATTACCCAACCTTGAAGGGGATTAACACACTCTGATGGGCCTCAGAGTGGAAGATGGAAAAAGAGAGGGAGTAAAACAAGAGGGCAAAAGAGAATGTGACAACTCCTGTTACAGATATCTCATGTCACAGAAATCTTCTCCTTTCATCACCGGCCGCCGTTTTCTCTCAGCCATCTGACAGACCGCTGTCTGTCTTTTAATCTCTTCAAGGTTCTCCCATACTTTACATTCACTCTCATCACGTGTTCCCCTTTCTTCTGTCCCCCTTTAGCTAATCATTGACTCTCCATCCTGCCCCCACCTCCCCCCATGTCTCGTTTTAGCTGCTTTGACAGCTTTTGGATAGAGCTGGACAGTTCTGTTCCACTGCGCGGACCCTGCACCCATCGTGTCCGACACCTGCATCACTTGTACTTTTTAGGGGGGAGAAAAGTCCTTGAGAAAACATAAAACCAGGATCTGGTGCTG
Source organism: Kiunga ballochi (assembly GCA_037177335.1). Classification (NCBI taxonomy): domain Eukaryota; kingdom Metazoa; phylum Chordata; class Actinopteri; order Atheriniformes; family Pseudomugilidae; genus Kiunga; species Kiunga ballochi. The sequence continues at coordinate 14,777,090 of JBAMIG010000025.1, forward strand.
CCATTCCTTATACTTCATCCGTCCATCAGCGGGACTTGTCAAAAGCACTTGAAGCAGCATCTTTGCGACATTGAGCGCGATGACGTGTCCTTGGCGGAGCCTGATTGAAGTACATAATCTTGTTTCGGCATTCTTTCACCCCACTTTCATGATGATACATGGATTAGAGTTGCATGTCCAGCTGCCTTTACTTTTACTTTGTCCAGTTCCATCGGTATAGACAAACATATTTATTACTTTCTATTCTCATTCCTGCAAGCCAGACATCTCAAATGCCTCACTTTGCCTTCTTTGTACCTATAATTTCCCACCTTTTTCCAGCACATTGCAACAGCATCTCTTCCAACCCCCAGTCTAAGCTGTGTCTCCTCTGTAGCCAGCACATTACACACCTGGCTACACAGGAACGCACAGAGGATGAATTCAGATAGCTTTTAGCAGAGCTGGGTGGCTTCCATCTGAGTTTATGCTGTATAAAGTTTACCTCTACTACACTGTTTTCATATAAAAACGGCCATCTTTGAACATCTACACAGTATTACCTGGAGCAGTTTGAACCCATAGTTTGTCCGAAATGGCCCTTTTTGACAAAGGAGGACCATTTTCTGTTACTGTTCTCAACACAGAATTACATACAAGCTACCCCGTTTGATTTCCATGGATGAGAGTACTTTTTTCTATTAATACCATGCTCGGTACTCTCAAAGCCCCGGAGCTATTGAAAGGCTTTCAGGGTGGCAATCTTTTCTCTTTCCTTTCCAATTTTGTATTTTATTTTCTTTTTTCTTTTTGCTGCTGCCATTTTAAAAAAAACCTGTGGCAGTTACCAGGCAATGTTGTCAAAGATGAAATGGAGTATTAATATTAAAGCTGCTCATTTTAGGAAGCTTCAAGTGAAATAATTTGAAATAAAGTAAATTAGTCTAATTTTATTATTAAATATACACATTTCATACATTTCTGTTTTACGCTTGCACGTTATCGCATCTTAAACTCAATGTTTGCTGCCCCCACCCATCAGTTTTTTGGATTATAAGCCAACATAAAGTTGATGTTTTTGCTTTTCTTGCACAAATCACTTCAAGCCCTGTAAAACAAAAAGGACTATAATAACATTTAGAAAGTGAATCAGATGGGTACTTACCTGCATTTCCTTTCTAGCCATTCCCCTCTGCTACTTTAGTCATTGTGCTTGTGTAAAACTCTTTCAACAATCTATTTAAGAGGTAACAAGAAGGCAGCTGAGAATAAATCATCTGTGGAGCAAATTGCATTATAGTGAAATTCATGTTCCTGTGCTCCCCATCGAACATATGCATTTCCTTTTGTCTAGAATCCTGTTTTGCCCTTTGCATTCATAAATGCTTTGTGTACAGCACACATCATCCTCCAGGCTGGAGGGAGCATAATGAAATGCTAGAAAAGCATTATTTACTATAGCATAATATATCTTTGCAGCTTAGTTATGTTTTCAGGGTCGTGACTATCTGCAGTTAGTTTGCATTTCCTCAGTTGCTGCTGGGAACAATTTCGGACGAGTCTGCTGTTGCCTTCAAATGGATGAACCTTGGATGAAAAAGTGGGATACTTTGTGTTGTCATTTACTGCCAGCCAGCTACTCCATCATGACTGAATAAATTTGGACCCAGGCCAGTATTTTACTAGCGAGGTTTGCTTCACATTTTTGTTTTGGGCCGCTCTGGTTTTTTTCTCCTGAGATGCAAAGGTAAGACTTTCAGGAAATCACATAGTGAGTATTATGCAGACAAAACATAATGCAGGTGTTGAAAACTGCTGATTCGGGGTAACTTCTGTCATAACAGTAAATGTCAGGTTTAAATAATTCATTTTTTGCATTTATAAAAGATTCCCATAGAGATTACATTTGTTGTAGTCTGTATGAGTATTGTTTACTGTGATCATCCTAAACATATACAGCTTTCAGATGCAGAAGCAGCTTATAAATGTGAGAGAGCCTAATAGAGAATGACATGGAGTCAATGGCAAAATTTTGCTCATATTGATGGGAGGTTATTGAATAATTGTCACTGGCCATAGGAAGTTTTTTCCCCCTTCATTTAGAAACTATGGGTTAAAATATGCCAGAAGTTGCAAGTTCCCCATGTCCTCCACCAATGGTAGCTCTGCTTTTCGTCCACATCATCAGAAAAACCCAATTCAACTGGACACCAGGGTCATAAATTCTCTCCTTGTCTTATCTGTGGTTGTTCCATGCTACATTAAGAGGAGCAATCCTCACCATTAGACACTCAAATCACCTTTTGGCAACAATAAAATCAGCGTGTCATCCTGTCACTAACCCTGTTTATGCTGATCTTTATTATTGACTTTATAAAGAAGACATCAATATCATGGTGTGGTACATATTAATGAACAAAATACTCATAATTAATAAAAGTACTTATTCAATGGGAATTGTTTTTGTTAGATTCTCTACATAATGTTGTTCAGAATAATGAAATATGATTTAACTGCAAAAGAGCAGCAAATCTTCACGGCGCTCAGCGGATAAAGTCTTGTGTGCCTCGCTGAAAGATGCAAACGTATTCAGCGAGAGAATGCGTGTCAATATGCAAGCACCAGGATAGCTGCATGGTTTACCAGGACGTGTGAAAGGACAGCAGGATCACAGTGAGGGGACATTATTGCCTGCAGGGTGGTCTAAATGGGAGAAGTGACCCATGCGAGACCTTCGATTTCTGGAAAAGATGAAGCGGGCTGTACAGTATGATGCACCGCTTATTTCTAGGCTCGGTCACAATAATATACATGTATTTGTATGTGGCTGCATGCTGTTTGCATAATGGTTGGGATGCCTTTTTGCTGCTCTGTTTTCTTCCTGCTGTCTTTCATTGCAGCACTGTGCGCACAAAATGAACCACCAGCCGCACAAAGCAAAAAGCTGACAGAGGCTTTCTCATATGGCTGAAAGATTACATAATCTGATTCTCAGTGTGCTGTGTACACATCCGTGCACACAAACTTGGTTGCAGATGGAAGAAGGTGCCACACATGCACACACACCATACTCTGACTGTCTCTTTTCTGCTTACTCAAACATGCTTTGAGCTTGTGCAGACAGACGGTGTGTGCACATGCACACGCTCTCCGGGGACACCCCTCACCCCCCTACTTCAGTAGGCAGGCTGGACCCTCAGTGCCCCGAGGCATGGAGATGGAAAGACTGGGAGAGCGAGCGAGAGATCAGTGGACCCAGTGATGTGTGTGTTATTTACACCCCGACTTCCAGTTCTCCCGCTCTTCAGTCTTCATCTTCCGTTTCCCCCAATTCCAATCTGCAAATTCAGCAGTCTGTCAGCTCCTCTTGCATCCTTGTGAAATCGCACACAAACATTCTCTCCATCTTTATCTGCCTCATCCTCCTCCTGCCACACACACACACACACACACTGTTCATGTGGCAGTCACCTGCAAAGTCAAGGTCACAAGTTTTTTTTTTCTTTCTTCTCATTAGCAAGAAGCTAGGATGCTCCCTGTGACGTCTCAGCACTCTTACATGCAGGATTACATGCTGACTTTGAAGATGTCATCTGCAAAAATCCATCCATCTCCAAGGACATCAGTCAAGTCCAGAGATTAGGTCCTCAATTAGACATATAAACAGGCAACGTGGCTGCAAGGGGTGCCGGGATGCTACTATATGGCACTCTAATGCAATTCACTTTTTAAAAGAAATTTAATTAATTTGACCCTTGTAAACTTTTGCATTTGTTTATATACACTTGTAAGTAGTGCCTGTCCTTGGCCCTGTTCTTTTCTGTCCCCAGGCATGCACAGGATTCTTGCAGGCTCTTGGCAAAGGCCCTCGAGGGCAGGTTTGCAACTGCTTCTGGTTCATCGTTGCAGAAATATGTCAGACGCAGTCTCCTTCCCCCTAACTTTGCTAGGATGTAGGTTTAGGGGCTAAAAAGGGTGAGAACATAATGTGATGGGACACAGTATGTTGGATTATGGTTGATTAACACATGCCCAGTTCCCTCATCTACAACAGAGAATCAGACCCTCCAGGTCTGCCCCATCCGTTGTGCTTCCTATATACAAACCCCCCACCCCCAACCCCCTGGCTCTGGTTTCTCCTCTATCGCTGCTGATTAAAGTGTGAAGGACAGGCACTGACTAGAGTTGGACTAGTGGATTATTTGCTCTCTTTTTTTTTTTGTGATTAGCCCTGCCCCATGGGAGGCTGTAAGGAGACCCTTTTCCACTAGGTCTGCCAGGGCTGGTTGTGGCTGGCTGCTTCGTAGCTCCAATGGGAGAGTGTGAAGTACTGGCAGTGAGCTGTGAATTGTAATGTCGGTTTTAGTCCAGGTTGCAGAGGTCTGATTAGTCAGTTGAAGAGAAGGTTATCTGTTGCTTGAAACAATAGAACATGTTTGCTGAAATGCTGATTGTACATGTTCACTATGAAACTTATTAGGCTTGAAAGCAACTTTTTGGATACTTCTTTTTATACAGTGGCTATAGATTAGATTCCTGTGGGTAATCTGTGAGTTGATGAGAGACTTAGCCATGTCATTAAAATGAGTCCAGTTCTGGTGGATTGATTTTACCTTTTTTCTGCCTGTATGTTCTCATCCAGTCTTTGTCTTGTTTGAATCATTCAGGCTGCTTTATATTACCAGAAAAGGAGACTTGGATGAGTTATATTGATATATTTTAGACCCCCGGCTCAAAACCACAGTAAGCTTTTGTTTTAATACAAGTCCCACCTCGACCTTCCCCCCGCCTTTGCTTCTGTATCAGTTCTTTGTCTAATAAAAATATAAATGTTGCTTCTTCTGTGAGCTATTTGTATGTTCCCTTTGCTGGTTTGATTTCCAAACCTTGTTTCATTTAATAAGTTTTTTTTTTATTATTATTATTACAACCCAATCACACATTGATGTTTCCTTAGTTGTCTTTGTCACCTGGAAGGATTTTGGCTTTTGCTTGTTGGTTTTTATATTTGTTTTATTAATGTATTATAATTATAATGTAATTCACAGTGAACAAGTGTGTCCACTGTGAATTGCGTTCTTTTCTTCAAATAAAGAAATGAGGAAGCTCCTTTTCTGGGAACAATACTGAACATACGCCGGATTCCAGCGGTAGCCCTGGACACATGGCTTCCTACATACTTGGCTTGTGTGCTGAACACTGCCTTCTTTGGTCCATTTGCAGGCATTTTGTGCAAATGAAATTTGCACCTATTTTTTGTTTTGCCCAAATAAAACCATGCTATGGAGGAGCTTACTGTATCGCTGAACACAAATGCTTCATCAGCTCTCTTTATTACCTGTGCACAGATGCATCAGCATACCATTCTTGGTTGAGCAGCCAATTCTATTCCTAAATGGATTTGCTTATTCTTTTTCTCCAATTGCCTCATGCCCGTGTCCCCAGTGTCTTCTTACCCTCCTGCTTTTCTCCCTCCTCATCACTTCCTTCCTTTCTCTTATCATTTGCTCTTGCTTCAGTACTTCCACACTATCCTCCACATTTTGCTCATTCCCATCTCATCTATAATTCAGCCTCTTTTTCTTTCTGAATCCTTTATTTCTAGTATCCCTTTTACATGTTCTCTATTTAAGACCTGAATTAGACATCCTGTTTGTTAATTTGAACATCCTCGCATGCCTTTTGAGGTTCCCTCTGTGATGAGAACACAGAGTGCACTGATTCCTTGATGTTGTCCTCCTGGTTTTGACTCATTTGGTGTGGGGTTTTCAACAAAAGCATGCAAGTTTAAAGCCACCCTTTGGAATTTCCTGCTAATTTATCTCAAGTTAGCCATCTTACACTGAGACACTTAACACATTTTCTTGACTTTGCACCCTTCTGTATCATTTGCGGCTCATCTTTTCCAGTAGAGATAATCATATTTTGGTCTCATCACAGTGCCAGAGCATAAAAATACAAGGTTATGATAATATTTTTTATTGATTATAATGAATAATAACAAATAATAAACAGTAGTTTCTTTTTGATGGGATGCCAATCTTTGGCAATCAAAGTAATCAGAAGCATTAGAGATGCTGATCCAGAGAATAGGTTAGGAGGGTTAAAAGGCATGGCTGTGCATGGGTTATGCTGCTGTGGTTAATGTTGTTTAAGGTAAAAAGTTGGCCTTTAACCAGACCATTCCAACAATAAATATTACAATAATCACTCCCTGGTTAAAAAAAAGAAAAAATGAGTAAGAACTTATACAGACAGAATATGATGTTCTCACTTACTGTTAATGTTTAAGTGTTTTAATAAAGCAAGCAAAATGGCTGAAAAGATACTAAATATAAAACTTTATATAAATAACATGTCCAGCATGTTCTTTATTACTGCCAGGCAGTGGGAAGTCATCATCTCACTGGAAGAAATGTAGGAATTTTAAAAAAAAGTGAATAATTGTTACCTAATTTTCTGTTTGATCGGATTCTTGTTTGTCTTTTATCTCTAATAAATATAGTTATTAGTGAAAGTGAAAACATTTTACAAGGACGATGCGCGGAGAGAGGTTGTCACATCTGTTCAGACTTAAGATGCCAGCAGCATTAAGGCTGGAGCTTTTTCCAGCAGCTGTTGAAATGAGAGGCAGGAATGCTCTGGACAGGTTGCCGGTCCATCGTAGGGCCAACAAAGCAAGTTATGCAAGTTTCCAGCAAGTTAAGTCAGGCTGAAAGAATCCAGATTGTTGTCTGAAGAAGACCTCACAAAGCTATTAAAACCTCCCATCAGTCATTGGTCCATGCAGCTTATTTTCTTTATCAGGTTTGTTTCATCCTTTCCTAGCAAGTTTAGACGGAACGCTATCTGCTTTGTTTTTATTTGTGCATTACTTACACTGTTTTTGACCTCCTGGCACGGCTGATCTAATGCCCCTCATGTGGATTTATTAACAAAACATGCAAATTCCCAGAAAAATGTGGCTTCATCTCTATTTCCTCTTTTTTTTATTTTTGAAAACCAATGTTGGTTTCTATGAGGTCTTGTGTAATTTAGGTCAGCCCACTCTTGTGTTCAGTCTCCTGGCTTGCTAGCCTGCAGACAACACTCTTTGTGGAGAACGGGACTACTCTGCTAGTTTTGGAAATGTGTTTATGTGCATTTTTGAGTCACTGTCTTCTCCTCTCCCTCTTTCTCGCCTTAGGGAGAGACGGTTACATAAACAGGATCTTGTCATCCCCGCACTTCCGATTACCACTGTTGTACTGGTCTCTTCGCCCCCCCTCAATGTCAGTTTTTCAAAAAACATTTTGTCTCCTTTTCAGACAATTCTGTTTCTGAGAAAAGAAAGCCTTTTTTTCCTGCAATGTTCATCAAGCAAAAAAATGCATGCATTAGATTATTATTAGTTTCTAAATAAAGATATCTGCCGTGACGATAGATATGCATTTTACATAAAACAAGAAGGAAGGAAGGAAGGAAAGGAAGACTCTTTAAACAAAAAGAAAAGCCGTTCAGAGAAATGTCAGATCATGAAATGCAGAGTGATTCAGAGCTTCGAGTTGCTTTTCCTTTCATGTTACAACGATCCTAATATCTTGCACTTTGCCCCCCCCACCTCCACTGCTATATTACCCTCTCCGTCAGTCTCTTCTCAATCCCCACCAGCAAAGATCAGACCTCCACCACAGGGGCAAAAAAACAAAGGTGGAGCAACGATGACAACCTGAGTTAAACTGGTTGGCATGGCAACAGTGTGCCAACCCTGGTGTTCTCTTAAAAAAAAAGTTGATTTATGCCCTTTTAATACTGAGCATATTAGCCTGCCGAGCTATGCCTGTAGCTTCTACTTCCTCTTTTCTTATTGTCGGCTTTTGTCTTTAAAAGCTATTTTCTCTGCAGCAATCAGGTAGAGCGCATCATGTCTGACTATAAACACCTTCAAGTTAAAAGGGACAAAAGGTGTTTTTCTTTTTGCCTCATGCCAAAACAGGTGGATGCACTTTAACAAAGAGAATTCACCAATTCACTTCCAAGGCCATTAAAAGGTATTAAAGGAAGGAATATACACTGCCAGTCAAAAATTTGGAGACACTTTCCCATTAAATCCAATAGAAAAGTGTATCCAAACTTTTGACTAGTACTGTAGTTGAAACGTGTTTTGTACATATGCAGTCTGTGTCGTATCCTTGTTCCTTTTCCAGCAATGTGAACGTGTTTCTTGTCTGTCCTCTGCAGCCCTACAGGTGCATAACCTCTTTGAGGTGGCTTAATTTGTGCTGATGACTCAAACGGATCTGAAACCTTTAAAAGCTATGATTCCTCTTTGTTTTTAGGGATTTATATTTTGCTGAGCCTTGAGGACAGTGAGAGTTGGGAATTGACTTGGCTGTTGGCCCAAACAAATACACAATGTGTGCAGGACGAGCAAACATAGCGATCAAACACAAATCCAGCAACCCTCTAAATGCTTGTGTCTGACCCACCCCCCACCCCCCGAGGTCGGCGTCTTTTTCTTTCAAATTAGTCTCCCACATTTCAGCTGTTGTGTTTGAGTGTTTAACTTTAATTGCATGTTCATTCCTTCACTGTTGCTTCTGTTTGCTCTGATCTTTCTCTGCTTTATCACCTTTTAATGGCCGCACACGGACATGGTCGCTGGTGCATGTAAGAAACAGGCCACTTGATATAAGGCTCCATATGCCGGGCTAACTGCCTCCAGGGAAGACGTGTATGGTTTGGTTTCTGTCAGTGTGTCATCTGTGAGCAGTGTTTCCACCATTCTGGTTAAGCAGGGTGGCTCTGGCGAGCCTGTTAGCAAAGGTATAGTTTGAATTTTGGGTGTGCACACATTTCTTTTTGCACTTAGTTCCTCTGTTTCTATGGTTACCCCGTGCATCCTTTTGGTACACACTTGCACCTCCAAACTCTTCCAAGTAAAAGTTAGTGCTTATTGCTAATGCTATTTCGTCAGCGGGTCGACAGACCTGCTCTCACCACCGTATACGCAAATCTAAGTGGATCAATTTGTGTCAATTTAAAATGTGTAACAAGTTACCACCACAATAGCCGTAGGTTGTTTCCAAGCCCTTGACTGCCGCGCACGGTATGTGTGTGTGTGTGTGTGTGTGTGAGAGAGTGTGTGTGGCAGCATAAGTGGGGGTCACATTAGCTGTGTAAGCCGGGGTTGAGTAGCCTCGCCGCCTGCCTGCTGCCTCTTTGATGGGAGAACATCTGTTGGCTGTGATATGAAGCTGGGGAGTATCTCTTTCTCTCTCCTTTACTTGCTCTGTTATGAATTCTCCAGCTGCTCAACTCCCTCCCTTCACCTAAAAACCCTGTCCCACACCACCTGTGCAGCTTTAATACATAATTTATCTGCTAAGTAACCACATCCGAGAGGCTCATTCTTTTATCTTTCTCCTGCTTTCCCCCCCTCTGTATTCATCGTGACTTTGCCCTGATTTGTGGAAGTTGGCACCTATGTTCTAACTTATCTCAGCTGAACGGATAAACTGGTCTGAGTTTTAGTGTTGGGCGTAATTTACTTTATCTTCAGCGGACAGCAGCGTGTCCTGAACTGAGACACCGCTGTTCAAAACTCACACAATGCAAATCACTGTGACATAAATTCACAGTGACTACAAGGCCACATCTGACGTTGCCTGATGCCGTGCAGATGCGTTGGCTTGTTAATGAGTATTAAGCTTCAGATTGACATTACTGAGGCGTTACTCGCTGTAGTTTTTGTTTAGTTTTTTACCTGTATTTGTGGTATTGTGGCGCTTATTGGATTGGTTGCTTTTAACTGTAAAAACAGCTTTTACATGTTCGGACGCTCCTTAAATCAGCCATAATCTCAGTGAGCTGAGGTCTCTGAATAGAAATTCCTTCATTAGAAACCATTCAAATGAAAGCCAGCAGCTTGTGTTTTTACACAGAACACTTTTGATCCCATTGAATGTATGATCAGAGTAAAATTGTGTCATATAAACACATTTGCTGGTCCGATAGGCCTTTAATGTGATCTGATAGAAAAAGCTGGTTTAGATCTTTCCAGGTTTGGGTCGTTGGGGGAAAGTAACCGTGTCTGACCCTTGTTCTGATGGGTTTTTTTAAATATTTGTCCATGTAGTTATAGCAAAATGTTACTTATTATTTACTCATAACTGATTGGGTGATTGGGTTTCTATAATTTTCTTTTCATATTAAAGCATGCAAAACCCTACTATGTAGTACTTAAATAATCTTCCCATCACATTTGTGGCTGTTCTGTGTGGGGCCTTGCTGACCAGTTTGCTATCATTTTGGAATCCAACTCTAGCTGGAGCAGTGTTTTGCCCGAATAACCACGTCACATATCTGTTTGTGTGTTTATCGGAAATGAACAAGGATAAAATGACTTAAGTCTTTTTCTAGATCCGTTCTTTTCTTTACTCCTGCTGATCATATAATTTAAACCTCTGCTACAGTGTGAGCCATCAGGGTTCATGTGCAAATTGAACCGCCTCTCTCAACCCTTTCAGACGTGCTGTTTATGGGCCGAGTGGTGCATCTGGTTTATGTCTTCCCACTTGAGTGTACAAAACTGACTAGTTCACCCTGACATGTCACTCAAAATCTCTTTCCAATCATGATCGATTAAAGTCCTGCTTTCCACAAGTAGGTTGTTTTTGTTAGAAATGGACACTGAGAGAAGCTGAAGAGGCCTGAGCTTATTGTGTCAAATACAATCCAATCACTGTAAAACAAGCCAATAAATCAAAGCGATGGACCCTGGTAACCTGCCTTTCAGCAACTAAAGCTGTGTCATACCTTTACAAGCTTCAAAGATTTACCTGACACCTACCTCTCATCACATTAGTCACCAGTAGTGACTCATATTGGTTTGAAAAGCTGGAATTGAAAGGGAATATTTTCACTTAGAGGCAGAGAGAAAAAAAAGGAAATGTTTGTATCACCTCATTGTTATTGAAATGCATTTTTTTCTGACTTTTTATTTAATGTAGTTTAGGAAGGAGATGTTGCCACAGATGGACTCTCACTTCATGAACAATAACACTTCATGCTTTATATTCACAGGCAAAACATGGTTCATTAGAAGAAAAATCTTCATCACCCTAGTCTGTTGTCAACTATTACCCCAAGGTTTCAACGTAGAAGCAAAAACCCAGTTCCAGTGAAGGCGGGGCGACATGTAAAACATGAATATAACATAAAACCTTGATCATCTGTACTCTCTAATCTGATAAAAACATTTTTATGCAAAAATTCACTCATTTTGCCCTTGATGCCAATGTAAAAAAAAAAACGTTGAATGGGCATGTTTACCACTTCCTGTACAGAGATTTCTCCAGATAATCTGAATCTTTTGATATTATTGTCTGTAGACGATGAAATCCCAGAATTCCTTGCAGCTGTATGACATTTGAGAAACATTTTTCTGAAACTGTTGGACTATTGCTCACCTGTTTGCACAAGCGATGAGCCTCATCCCATTAGTTATTGTGAAGCTTTTAGGGATGCTACTTTATACTCAACCAGGACACCCACCTGTTAACACTTCACCTTTCACCTGTGTATCGTTTTGGGTCATTTTGTCCTCAACTGTCCCGTCTTTCCCTGCTGCTGTCCTGTCCCAGCACTTTTCAAATAAGTTGCAGGCATTGAATTAAAAAAAAAAATTACAAAAAAAAGACTTAAAGTTGAACAATTTGAACTTTAGCATCTCATGTGTAGTGTATTCAATTGATATTGAGTCAAAGGGATAGGCAAATCATCCTGGTGTTTATGTTGTTCATTTGATTTGGGGTTATAAATCCTGTCCGTATCCACTCCAGTACTGGATATTGGTTACACTATGTGGGGAGTATTTATGGCATATGTGATGAGGCGAAGTGCTTCTTACTGAAGCAGCTGTCTGTCTCTGTGATCGCTCCTCGTCTATAATGGTTTAGTCGATACAGACAATGTTGTGGAGAAGTGGGAAATCCAGGGTCGTCCACCTTTCTGCTGCACAAACCTGGACCACTCATTAACATGACACCGTTGCAGATTTCTTAATGAGCTCTTCCTCACTTTACATGCCAATCTAACTCTCCTAGAGCTTATTTTTACATGACCGTTTCTACAATGCAATGGATGCATAATTATAAAGATTACACGCAATATCTAAACTTTTTTTTTTATTTTAGAATTAGTAAGATTTACTTTACTCTGATGCTGTCTCCATTTATCTGGTAAAAGACCAAAATGGGATAACAAGGTGAAGTTAATCAAAAGGAAATCTGGTCCCCCTCCGTTCTTACGTGATGCGCTGGTCTTTTGCTGTAATGGAGGATTGAAAAGCCAGTCGGTGAGCATTGGAAGACCAAAAGAGAGAAAAATGTGCCCTCAATTGAATTAATGAGCCATTCTTTCTAAGGGGGGGTTCATCAGGAACATAAAAAGAGCTAAATTGATTCACAAAGTGCACTTTTATGAATAACATGCTTCTATTGATTTCAATTATCCTCAAAGTGTGATTGGGTAATGAATTAATGAGGAAGCTATGTTTAAAAACCCACGCAAAAAGACAGAACACTTTTATCTTCATGTCTTCCTCCATGATTTGTTTCAGAGCCACACGAGTGGAAAAAGGTTGTCTCGGTTCATGGAGACGGCGTTGTCCTGTCTCCAGTGTTGTGGTGAAGATTTAAAATCTAAGATGGTTTAAATGATGCCCTTTTTGAAAACAAGGGTAATATAATACAGCTGACGACTTTGAGTGTTTAGTATATTCAGAATATTTGAACAGTTTTATTTTTGTAGTACATAACCAGAGCTGTTGGATTGCTCTCTTCAAATCCACCACACTGCTTTGTCATAAATAGTAATTATACCCTGCAGAATATGGGACTTGCTGATGTGTTGCTGCTTTAACACTAGGCTTTTAAAGAGGCTTTTGGAGGTTTTCTACTTTACTGTACAGTGTATGTTTTATTTTTGAGCATATAAAATATCAGTATTGTTACAAATGCACATATCTACGCACAAAAAATTATTTTTTTTAGAATACTGACAATAAAAATGTTCCTTTGGAGTCCGGATTTTACTTCCTTCACTTGACATCATCACCATGAAACACTTTTATAATGCCCGCCCTGGTGGCTCATTTCCGTACATCTCAGATTCGTTATGAGCAGCCGCTTTGTACTTTACCATTTATGGCCCTCGAGTGGACCAATTGGTACTAAAATGAGACCTTTTAGACAGAAGGCACCAAAGTGCTGCAGCAATTCTGGAGAAATGTTTTTTTTTTTTTTTTAGCATTGGAACAAGCAGCAGGGTTATAATACCCTCATAATGCAAAATAAGTCTGACTAATGGATAGAATCAATATAAGAATATTACTTCTACGACTTTATGAAGAGCAGTTTCTGCTGAAGAGCCCCGACATCCTTTACATGGCCTCTTCTTTCCACTCATCTGGGGGATCCCAAGGTGTTCCCAAAGACGGTTGTTCCAGCTTGTTCTCAGTCTTTCCTGGACCTTTAGTCCAGTGGAACCTGTTGGAAACACCTCACCGGAAAAAGACTACATTTCTGAACCAGGTAATGTCAGTGTGGAGTGGTGAGGAGTTGTGACGGGGTCAGAGAGCGCTCACCCTGTCACTAAGAAAGAGCCCAGACACCCTGTAGGCAAACACTCACTTCAGCCACTTGTCTCCTCTGTTTAGTTCTCTTTTCCACTACCTCCTGACCAGCTCCTAACAAAAGATCAGGCTAGGATGGAAGATCAACCAGTAAATAAAGAATTTAAGCTCTTAGATCAGCTTCTTAATTACATTTAATAGATATGACATCTTTGTGGATGTCGATAGGGTCTCATCTTCTGCTCTTTCCTCTAATATTCCTGCAATGTCCGCTTGAGCTTCTTTGATGTTTGGACCTCAGCTGATCCAGTCTGTGCTCCTGTCCTGACCTATGGGCCCTAAACCTCACTTCTTATGGACTTCCTATTCCCTTACCCACACCCTCTTCCCTGTCCTGATGAAGCCCAACTGCTGCATGGCCCAAACCTTAACTGTTATTTAAGAATTTAGATGAGCTAATTGATAACGGCCCTAGGCACATATGTCTGTCCGTCCTGGGAGAAGCTCTCTCCTTCAGCCTGGACTCCATAAGGTTTCTCTTTTTTTTCCCACAACCGGGTTTTTTTATTACGTTTTTCCTTTCTGGGAATTCAGTCCAGCTTTATGTATATTATTATGCTAATTTTGCTAAATGTAAATATGTAACTCAAATCTTTATGTATCTAAGCAGTGTGACAAGAACCCCCCCATCCCATCACCCTCCAGGAATCACCTATCACTTACCATTACTAAGTGTGTTTTTATCATTCGAGAGCTGTAAAGATCCACTCGTTCTGCCATTATCAGGACTTTCTGTCCTTTCAGCTCCAATTTAATTGGCTGCCGGTCTTTCCCCAAACAGTTCTCTCTCTCTCTCTCTTCCTCTCTCCTCTTTTCCCTCTCCGGACTCTCATCATATCGTGCAGCTTGGTCTTGTCTGGCTGCAGTTGCAGAGCAGCAGCGGAAACGGCAGTCACATACCTGCATCCAACTGGAACAAACTGGATGCTTAGCTGCTCATGGAAGGTCATCAGCCCTGGGCATAGTGTGTGTGTGTGTGTGTGTGCATGCATGAATTTGTGCTTAAAAAATAGATGAAGGGCTATGGTCTCTCTAAAAGTGCACCTTCTAAATCAAGTTTTCATCTTTTTGTAATCTTTCCCTTTACAAAACTAGATATTGAATGGGTTCATAAAGATGGAAACGGATTTCACTTCTCGGGGAGAAATAACCCACAGATGTTATGTCAAGCATCAAAAGCACAGAAACACATGCTGAAGATGTTGTTTAGGAAATCCAGGACCTGGACAACAATATTTTGAGGACTCAATTAGCTTGTCTGCAAAGTTGTGTAAAGATGCTTTACTGGGAAATAGATGTTGCACAAGTTTATTATTATTATTGCTAAAATTCTATCATTAACTTTCATTAAAAGAAATAGAGATGAAACTTGTATATTTTCCATTAATGGTGGGGTTTGTCCATCTTTGTGTGTGTTTGTGTGTGTGTGTGTGATTCGTTTGGAAAGCTTTCGACCAGAAACTGTTCTTTCCCAGCAACACC
>JBAMIG010000025.1:14792411-14809767 GCA_037177335.1 Kiunga ballochi
GTTGAAGTTTAATAAAGATGGACTGTTCTCTTAAAATAAGCACATTCACATGGGGACATCAGTGAACTCACTGTGTTATATATGAACAGTTGCGACCGAATCCTACCTCGTATCTCTGACATCATGCAGGCGAGCTGCTTATCTTTAAACCTGTCAGAGGAAACATGACTGACTAGATTTCCTTTCTATTTTGCTTTTCAGAACATCTCATTGGCTTTGCTTTGCCTGTGAACCAAATCACAGCTTGTATTGCTGTGAATTTTTTTACATCACCCTTTTGGTTACAGCCAGAAGGTGGACAGCGTAAAACAAAGGGGAATATATTTAAATCGACCTTTATTTTGGGTTGATATATATATATTTTTTTACATATTTGTTACAAAAACGAGCCTCAGTCTCTCTGAAACCGGTGCAGATTATGCTTTTGGAAGCAGTATGCCCTTGCAACTGTGCATTGTGTCCAGTCCAACAGCCCAGCAACTTGCTGTCACCCTAAAAGTGCCGCAGTGACGGGCACCAGGCTGATGAATGGTGACACCTAATCTTTGTCGTCCCTAATTGGTGCTGCAGGTTTGATTAAAAGCCGAGTCATGTCTGCTCAGTTGCGATGTGGGAAGCATGTTTATTACCACATGTTGTGTAGTCCATCACTAAAGTGTGCATATAATGTATGCATATTGGTTTATGTGTATTATGCTAATATTGCAGACATGTCTAAGCTGTATGAGACAGAATTAGAGGTGATCCTCCGCTTTAGGAAGCTTGGCTTCATTTTTGCTCTTCATTAACCTTCCTCGTCCTCATCCCCAGAATTTCTACCCATTTACTTCCAATCTTCCTCCTTTTCCACGGCTCTGTGCTTTCTGGTTTTGCAGTGTTGTTGGATGAATAATTCATTTTGGTTTTAGGGCACTGTCGACTGGTTAGGTTTCGGGTTTCATGACTTTTGCCCAAATGTTATTCCCTAATTTCTTTGTCATTTTCCAACACACATCAATGATCTATTATTATCTTAGCAAGCAGAGGAGCCAGCATTTTACACAAAGCCTCAGGTATGATTATCCAAGCTTTAATGCTTCTATGCCTTGGCACTAGTGCTGAGACAAAACAACTATTTAATCAAATTAGCATGATATCATGCAGTAAAATGATTAACTAGAGCAAAAACCAAGCTGGTCCATCTTTCTGCCGGTTTCTATCTTTATCTGGGACCTTTTACCATCAGCGTCACATCAAAAAGGAAAGCAGCAAGCTGTCTGAGGACTATAAAGCTCGGTTGTACTTTTTGACTCGAGTTCCCCACCCAGCACCACCCCCTGTCCAACGCTGATTCATCCACATGGAGTTGATGAGCTTCCTTTCACCCTGACCATCTCGTGTCTGGGAGCGCTCGATGGTATCACCGTGTTGAAGTCGTACCCAAACATGCAGCTTTCTGCCTTTTTAAAAACCATCCCCTCTTTCAGCTGCATCTCTTGCACTTTAAATGCACTCAAGAGCCGCACACACCTTCTGACATCCATGCAGTTTGATATGTGGCCCAAGGCAAAGCACTTCCCCCTAATGAGCCTCCTGCCCTCTGTTTCTCCTGGGGAGGCGGAAGAACTAACCTTGATGCTGCTTAGGAAGGCTGTAACCTGCTTACACACACAAACATGAACCGCTGCGTCCGTGAAAGGGCTTCAATGGCTTCATCTTTTACCAGCCTGTGACATTATCAGCCACTGAACACAAGTAGCCCTCAAGTCTAATTTTCATTTCCTCTCAGTCACACAACCTCTAAATATTATCATTTTTTTCAAGCAAATGAGTAAAATGTAACCCATCTGATTTAATGAATTGTTTTGGCTGTTCAGGAAGCTGCTTTTTAAACCAGAGATGTGACTAAATGCTGGAAAAAACATGGCAGTGACTTGCATTTCTTCACTGGTGCTTGAGCGATGCATCACTGAAACCAGTTATGCCTGCTCAACATTCTTCCAATCTTCTAATGCTCTCATAAATATACCCCATCAGGGCTCTAGTGCAACATGCACAAATCATTATAGCGCCACAGGCAGGTAAAAATAGATTTAAAATGTATGTCAAGGACACTTCAATGTCTCTGCATCGTTACATTGCTGTGTTATATCATGTTTTCCATTTTAACATCTGTTTCCTGACCAAATTTGATGCATTGATTTAAAACCGTTTTACAATGCTGCAGTCTCTGACCTCTTTGGTTCCACTTTGTATGTTTTGTAGATCTGGGCCAACTATGAGGAGAAACCAGTGGAGGAAGTTGTGCCTCTTTCAGAGGAGAAGGAACGCGTGGCCAACTACAGAGCAGTATTTGTCACTGAAATCACCGACACCCTACACTTCTACGCCCAGGATGTAGAAACAGGTACCCTGTTAATGTCATATGTGTGAATGGAGGGATGCAGGAAGGAAATCTGACTTGTATCGAGTTACCTCATCATGCATTTTTTAAAAATCAGGCTGACTTGGCAACTCCAGGGCAACAAGCTGTGATAAATGCAGAATTTAGCAGGGAATTGTGGTGATATCAAATGTGACTTGGATAATAATGGTTGAAATTAGCTGTGTAAACATCGTGTTCTTCTTCATACTGCAGTGGTTACTTCATCATCCTGTGTAGCCCTGCACTAAGTACACCAACAATTCCTCTACGGAGATGTGCGAGCAAGGGTTTTCTCACTTTCTATTCCCCTTTAACACCAGACTGACTTCATGAATGACAATTATCTCCATCACTCAGACATTCAGCGCATCGCTTGGTGCAGCATCTCTCTCACCAGGAGATAGAAAACAAAGTGTCCCTCTTGTTCTTACTACTGAATGCCTGGGGTAATGAAGAAATACGGCTGCAAACGGCAGCAATCGGCTTTCTAAACAGATTGTAAGCATTTAAATAGTTTTTTGTTCACATCAGTGAGCACCGGTATGCAGAAATCATTTAATTTCCTTGTGAGGAATTTGAACTCTGCACCTTCATATCCCTAAATAGGGTGAGTGACTGAGCCTAAATGGGGTTTTACATAGGTTGAGGTAATTATATTATGAAACTTTAGTGTTGGAAAAACTGTGTTTAGTTAATTAAAAGATTAAGATGTTGATTGTTGACCGTTTATTTTGAGTGTGGATAACACTGAGGAGGATTTTGGCTTTTGAGAACTGAGTTTGGACACTAATAAAACAATCACTGTCACTAACCAAAAGGTGGAACCGACATTTCTGATCTAAACAGATTGATGCGTGAACTCTCTCAGCTCTTTCACAAAGTTATTTAACAGCTTTTCAGAACTGTTAAAACAGCAAACCAATAAATGAAACCATTTTTGTGACAATGAAGTCCCTACACCACCTCTGTGTGCAGCATTTAGAGATGTAAAGTCAGTTTGAACTATTCAAACCCGAGGTCCTTCAGTTCAGAACAGATGATGCCAAACTATCAAAAATAAGAGAATTCACCTGAACTGTATTTAATAAACCCTTGAGTTTAGTGAGTTTCTCTTTATCAGCATTGGCCTTTGCAGTGATCATGTTCATGTTGAACTCTGGTTCCATTGAGGTTAAGAGCAACAGCTGCAATGTTTCAGAGAGATTCATATTCCTTTAGATTTTTTGCATGAGCCTGCAACTGTTATTTGCTATTCAGTTTCCCCCAATAACACACATAATAATATATACACTTTAACTGTTCCATCTACTATATTATTAGTATTCAGACAGACCTTCTAGTTGAAGAAGATGGGAATGCCATTTTCAAAAAAATTAATTTCTAGCCTTGAAATTGTTGTATTTTTTTTTTAAATACTAACAAAATGAACAGATGCAGGCCAATATAGCCTGGAAAGGGTGTTTAAAAGATTTAACTTACTTTAATTTGATTTAGTTTGCATGGCACTTTACTGAAGAAGACCTAATCACCAGGATGTTATGTTACCCCTGCGGCAACTGTATTCCTCTAAAAACACTGCTTACCTGCAGAAATCCAGCTGATTGAAAGGCCAAGACTGAAAGCTATACGTCCACACAATAAGGCAACAAAAAACCTCTGCAGCTTTTAGGTTTCTGGTTTTACTTTGGTGTCCAAATCCAACATGGTATTAAAAAAATCTGTCCAATGTAAGCAGCTTTGTTCCTGGTGCACTTGCAAGTGAACCTAAACCAGCCAATTTTATCTTTGTTTGGCACCAAAGTGCAAAAGTGCATTCACACTAGTCCAAAGCTGACCAAGGTTGCTTAAAGCAGACCAAACGGAGCCTTTGTGGGACATCAAATGACATTTTATTTCAGTTTTCAGATGGTGAACATCATAAAAATGCTTAAAAATGGGGACTCAGTTCTTCACTCCTTAGATGCTAAATTCAATAATGTTTTTTGTATTTTTACATTGAAATATAAGCAAGTACAAGAAATGTTTTGAGTAATTATTTGGAACATTTTCTTAATTTGCAAGTTAATAGAAGCTGCCTTGAATTCCGTTTTTCCTCTTTGCTGCTGATCATCTGTTGGCTGCTTTGAGCTTACCTCACTGACTCAATTAATTTAGATTCATTCAATTTTCTGCCATTTTCACTCACTATGTCACCCGCACTGTAACAATTCAACATTTATCTCTCTGTTCTTTAATATTTGTATCTTCCTTCTGTGTTACCTTGAGATCTTCAGGCCCTCAGAAGTTGCCTTGCTATTAGGTGTTGAATCCAATCCTTGGCAATGCTTCTGGCTACTTGAGACTCAGTCAGGAGTGATGTTCAAAATGAGTCGAGGCTGTTATCATTGGCAAGAATTACGTGTCGCAGTGAAGAGATTTAAAATCCAACCTGAAGTCTGGTTTAATGCCTTCAGCAGCACTCACTGCCAGCAGGGATAATGGGTAAAGTTGAACATGTTAGAGCCAGAAGTTGGGGTCCACTGGGAAACAAAACATGCTTGAGCCCCACATGAAACGTCTAATTTTTTTTGTTTGTTTCTTTTTTTTGTAGTATATTTCTCACAAATTCCTTATATCTACAAGGGATCTGAGGATCTTCTACCCCCTCCAACAACCATCTAAAGAAATTGTACACAAACTGCATTTTCTTTTTATTGCTGCTCTCAGTGTATTTTGACAGAAGAACTGAGTTATTCAATCTTTTCTTATATAAAGCCTTGGTTTTTAGATGATCCAGCAATGTTAGGGGCATTTATTTATATCTATTTTTCCTTTAATTGGCTCGTGTTCCTTCACCAGGAGACTTGTACAAAAAAGGCTGGATTTCAAATGTGATTACAACTGATAACCTCCAGAAGTTTGTGCTTCTGGAGTTTGATGTTCCACATTATCGGGCTTCACATGACTGTCCTTATCCATGTGAAGTACTTACACCATAACGATTAACCTCTAACCGCTCCCGTTTCCTGCAGAAGGTCTTAAGACATTCATTCAAAGCAAAGGCAACAGACAACTCTGACATGGAGGCATGTAAGCGCAGCAACATAAGCGATCCTAGTAATTATGCTCGTTGGAATTTTGTAATGCAGCACAAAGGGTTGCATTAACTTCCAAATTTATTATAATTTCTGGGCATTAGATTTCAAATGCTGTTTCTTCAAATCGCTTACTGAGATGTATGTCGATGAGCAACAATTGATATAAAAAATTATTTTAGAAACACAGAACAAAACAACAGTAGTGGAAATAGTCACATTTTACTCTTTTTATACTCTTAAAATCAATGGTTATCAAAGTGTGAAATTTTATTCAAGTTGCAGATTAGTTTATGTTCAGTGTAGGAGATGCAGTTTTCTCAACTTCAATTCAAATCAGTTCGGCTTTTTTTTTCTCCAGGACTATTTGACAGTCATCTCAAGGCACTTTGAAAAATGGAGTCGAATTTAATATCCAAATATATTCGCTAAATTAAATTTATTTTGTAACCCGCATTACTCCAAATTGCCACCAGTTTATTGAAAGAAAAAAACATGCAAGTCTTTCCTTTTATTCAGTCACTCGTCCTGAGTGTGTCCAGTCATAGCTGTTGTCACGAAGAGGAAAAATTCAGTTTAATAATATACTGTCTGGATGAAAACGCTTTGTCACCATCAGAGCAGAAATGGCGAGCTGGTTGGAGATGGTGTGAAATAATTCAACTAAATAGATTATTAGGCATACAACACAGCAGGAAAAAACCGCTTCATACAGGAAAGCAAGGCTACAATTCACACAGACTCCACCAAAACCTCACAGGGGAAAAAGGGTTAAAATCCATTTCAGGTTGTAAATTCTGAATCAATCCCTTTGATCAAAATGCTACTTTGCTTACTGGGAACATGTGAATGTTTAACCGAACTCTGTGGATCAAAGAGGCAAACTCTGCTGTGCCTACAAACATTGGTCTCAGATCAAAATGCAGGAAGGGGACTAAAGGCTAAGTGGTGGGTAATAATAATCAAAACCATTTATCTAGACCAGTGGTCTCCAACTTCAGTCCTCGAGAGCCGCCCTCCTCGAGGTTTTAGTGTTTCCCTGCTGCAACACAACTGACCCAAATTGATAGCTCAGTAACAAGCAGGTGTGAAGTCAAACGTGGACCTGAACCGTTCCTAATTGTACCAAGAAGGTAGGGTCAGAACGAGGTAGAATGACGTCTTTTAGCCTAGTTGTGCAAACTCCTGACTTGTTCTCAAAAATGTAGATAAATAGGATCCTTATGTGAAACGAAAGCTTAACTGGAGTTTGTTCGGTTCTGAAACAATGCTATTACTTCATAAAAAAATATAAAATCCTGCTTTTTTAACATCATAACGATAATGGTTGTGAGGCAATTAATGTACTGGAAATGACTCCTATTTTATCGAGAATGTAAAACTAATCATGAAAGTTAAGCTGTATTTATAGAAACAAAATGATTCACAGAGAGCTTGGACTGTCAAAAGCCATTTGTCTGTCTGCACTTAAACCTCCATTTGTCTCAATTGTTGCCTCCGTGAAATAAGTGAAATATTAATGGTTCGACGCAGGAAAATTAAAATGCCACAGAGGTATAAAGAAGGGAACTAAAATCAGTGAAATATACCAGGAAGTAGACCGACACGAAGAACTCGGAGCATATAGTAGGGATAGAACAAATTAAAGTTTGTTGTGAACAGAAAAAAGAGAAGCAATAAAAATATTGCAGTCCAGTAAGAATTAATTGTGGGAGATACGATCAGATACGATTCAGGGAGACAGTACACAGAAATATTGCAAATATCCTTGATATCAATAGAAAATGGAGAGATTGAGGCGGTTTGCTGCAGAAAGATGTTGGAACCAGAGGTGGAGTATTGTAGGTATGGCGTTATCAGAGTAGGGAAGCTGAAATGGGAGGCGGGGGACAGGGGACAGTCATTGATATTTAGAAATGATTTCCACACCATTAACCCTGTGGGAGTTGCAGCTGTCTGATAGACTGGGATGTTTGTTTGTTTAGGTCTGAAAAGGCCAGTGGTCACTGAAAAGCTTTTACAGATGTAAAGAATATACAAAGGCGCTTGAAATGATCTCTTTGCTGTCATCTGGGAAATGGAGCCTCTGTCTTTTCTTCTCCTCTACATTGAACCCCTTTACTATTTTAATTATTTTACATTTAATTACTGGCAGTTTTTTTTTTTAATATGAATATCTTTACCATAAGCTTGATAAGTGAATAATTCTATGTTAGTGATTTAGAAAAACTGTTCCTGAGAAGCTTGAGGGAGCTTTTGGTCTTTAATCCTCATTTTATTTTAGGGTCTTTATCTGGAGCTGTATTCATTTATCTTTCATTGTCTCACTTTCTTTGCCCCACACACATTATCTCTCTTCAGTACTGCTGTCTCTCTTTTATCCCCTTATGTTCCTTGTGTGTCTTGTTCTCTCTCCTGAGGCTATATGTAATTACTGTCAGAGGGGGACCTGCACAAATCTGTGCAACTTGGACACTAAAAGACAGAGGTCACTCCAGGCGCAGGGAAGGAAGTGACTCTGAGCTTTACAAAGTTGTTGGTTTACTGCTAAGCTGGAAAGTCAGTGTAATTAAAAGATAACTAAAGTTGGTTCAGGACTTTCTCTGGGTCACATTTCATGATAGCAACCAGATTGAGATCACAAATACTGTATCAGTGACAGAATTAAAGCCTTACTCCATAACTTCCAAGGTGCCTCTGACTTCTGTACGCTGGCATATGTCTTGCATTTTATTTCTTTTTGGCATTCTCTCCAGCTAGTAAAAGTCAAACGATTGAATGTTATGTCTATTGGTTAATTGTTCCTTTTGGGAATGAGTGAATGGTTCAGTGTGGAATCGCTTCTCTGCATTGAAAGAAACCGGTTGATCTGGTTTGGTATCTGGTTAGGATGTCTTTGAGCTGGTTTGGGAATGGCAGGCTCTGGGTGAGCTGACCTGGCGGCCGGGTTAAGGATAATCATCAGCGTTGCACTAAATGACAGAAAAACACTATTGTGATATACTACTGGACATGAATGCTGTCCTCGTGGTGTCCATTCATTTCCATTTATTCCATTTATTTCTGTCCTTTTTTTTCTTCTTTCATTTATGCAGTACAACAATCTGACGTTTTATCACCACTGTACAGTAGTAATCCCAGCCAACAGATTGTGTTGCTGGGCAACAGTCCTAGAGGGACGTATCCCACAAGCTAGCACCCTTTTCCTGCCCAGGACTTGACTAACTCGTCCCCTCCATGTTACTGCATCGCTAGGTCAGGCCCCAACCAACAAACAGACATTCTCCCCTCACCCCAGGTCTCATCTGCAGCACAGTTGGCAGTACATCCCATCCAGTGCTTGTTGCCTGGCACCTGTACAGACTCATAATGAATGGTGTGCCATCTACCCCCCCAAACAAAAAAACAGGTGCCATGCCGCCTACATTATTCACACTTCTACCTTTTGCACACAGCAGCTGTTTGTCAGCTAATGATGCCGGACCCAGCTACTGAAGTCACACTCTGCTCTTTTGTTTAAAAGAAAACTTTTAGTTTGCATGTTGTGGTTTCTTCAGTGCTACCAGAACATTTCTACCATGACTGGTTAATTTTTCTTCCTCCTTATTCGAGGTGTTGGTTTCTTTAAAAGAATAAGCATTACTGCTGAAAGCTTTGTTGAGGATGCGTCCCACTAATTGGATGTCATGTCAATGCAGCGAAGTGATGATTACATTATAGAGGAAAGCTTAATAAAAAGAAAACCACAAGCAGATGTGGTTGTTTTGGAGCTGGCTGCATCATTTTCTGTGTTTTTCCTTTTTTCGATGCAGGCATCATACCTCAGTATTCAGGTTGAGAGATGCTCAACTCCTTCACAACTTAGTGGATTTTTTTCCTCCAGAAAACTTTTTTTTATTATTATTATAAAATTTGTCAGTTGAACAATACAAAGGAACTAATTGTGCAGAGGAAAGATGAATGTAAATTTGAAGCTAAAGACAAAAGAAACTCCTAAATGTGACAGTTGTAGTAATATTATGGTGAATAGTTTAATGGTCCCATTGAATTAAAGGAGAAAGGCTTTAATTACTATACTGTCATTTCAGTGTGTATGCAATTGTATTGAGGCCAAAGCTGCTTATTTGTAAAAGCCATATTAATTTAAATTTTACATCCAGTTTAATTGCAATTTACTACCATGAAAATAAGTCTGTCTCAGAACCTTGCCAGGCTGAGAGAATAGCAGTACTTACATCCGGAGTCTTCACCTAGAGTGCGTGCACTGTATCCTTATCCATTATCCTTTTATGTCTTATGTTTAATTTAGCTGTGTGTAGTAAGCCTTGTTGCAGTGCTATTTGATCAAATCGACACAGAACAAAGTAGCAGTTGAGTGAAAGTTGCAGTAGAGTTGTCGCCCGATCCTGCTGTTTTTCACTTCCCCAGCTCCCAGCCTCTGCAGCAGATGCAATATTTAGAGGTCAGACCTTGCCTGGATGATCTCTCTCCTCTCAAGGCATTCATTATTAAATCAGGTACGCAAGTTAGCTTCTGAAAGGTCAGCTCACCTGTCGGTATGAAGTGGGATGCTTTTGATTGCAGGTGGAAAATAAGCACCTTCGTCCACATTCTTCACAACCACAGCGAGCAACATTTGCACTAATGTCAGCGTTTGGGTCCATTACCTCGAGCTGAATGGATGGATGACACATTTCACAGTGGTGAACGAGCCCCCCCACCCCCACCCCACCCCACCCCACCCCACCCCACCACCACCACCACCCCGCATGGTTTAAAAAAAGAGGGTTCTCTTCAAAACTGGCCAAATGTGCATGCATTTGAACACATTTGGCAAATTTGAGTCCATCCTGCAAGTATATTTGGGCTTCTCGAAAACAGATCAGGGTTTTAGCTTCTGCCAGTGAGTCTCGACAGGTGGCAGAGTGAGACGAGAGAGATTGATGCAGAAAGAAAGCCACAGATGCTTTCTCTGTTTACATTTTCAGTGATGGCTTTTCCAATTACAGAAACGGTAATTTGCTGTAAAAGGCTCCAGACTGCTGGCAAGAGGAGGGTAATTGGTGGTGGTGGGGGTTTCACATGAGATGCAATCCATATCCATCTCTAGTGGGAGTGGAGCAGTATATGTCAAGCAGCGGGATCATTTGTTTTTTTATGGTGGTCTCCTTCAACTCATTGCAGATGCTGACACTACTTAAAACATCAGTCAGGAAAGGAAGTGAATGGCCTTTCGCTCGTATCCCAGGAGAATGCCGGTTCCTTGACTATCAGACTCATCGGCAGTGTGTCTGCTGCCAGAACAGACCTCTCAGGCAATTACAACCCAAACTAGGGGATATTTTATTTGTCATCGTGGCCTTTTACCTTTCAAATATCACTCGTCTGTCCTGAGTCATAGGCATTCCTCCACCTGAGGGTAAAGATTTGGCTCTTTTAGCTCAGTTCACTAAATCTTACTATTCTTTCTGTTGTACCACTCAGAGCTTCTATTTTAGCCCAACTTAACAAACATGTTGCTTTTAAAATTAATTTTATTTCCTATCTAATATTTTAATTAAGCCTTTGTATGAAGTGAGCATCAATCACAAAAACAACAATCAAAGCCTAAAAGCTTAATAAAAAATCTTTATTCATGATACACCTTTTTGGTAATTTAGCAAACATCCTTCGTGCATGCTCATAACTGCCAAAAGCAGCCAAAGTTTATTTGCAATGTATTTTCCTATTGAACACGGTATATATTGTGCAATTCTGGCAAAAAGGATCACAGAGAAGCAGATTTGAGTTATTGGAGATTTACATTGGATAATAGGAATTTTCCAGTGATCAGTACTTATTGGTCTCACTGGTTCATAAAGCTCTGTGGATCCACAAAACAACAAACACTGGACTGTCTGCTTCACTTGCTGAACCTATTCCCTGTTCATATGATTTCTATCCTCTTTGACTTGGACTCGCAGATTTCAAAGAAAGTCCAGGCTTTCTTACCTTTCTGGGTTTGTGTGAGCGTGTGGCATGCATAAATTACATAACCTGTCATTTAAATGAACTAATTTAATTTTTGCCAACGCACTTGTACCTAAATTGAACTCCATCTTTTTGTCATGGCGTACCTGGTCTGTACTACTACACTGTTTTCCTTCTTTATGATCTTAGTTCTTCCCTGACTTGGGATTAGTTGCATGACGTGCCTATGAAAATAAATACCTGCTTGTTAAGATTTGGCTTCTTGTCAGGAGTCTTCTACTCTTTTTCTCTACAAACAATCTCTTAGAGCCGACTTGTTTACATTTGACCATCTCTACCCCAGAGGATGAAGGCTGTCCAGATTTAATGCGTATTAAACTCTCCAAACTAACAGATGAGCTGAGGCAGGGAGCTGTCTGGCACGATTCCATGACAACCGCTCACAACTAAGAGAAAAAAAATAAATGTGCACAACTTGTTTTATAATCTTCATTTACAGTGGAAGAAAAAGATGCACCATCCTACAAAAATTACTTATATCAGTTATAACTATGAAAATGTGTACAAATACTTTCAATACCCCTTCCCCTTTAATGTAACATATTTATAATTTCCCTGTATCTCACATTTTATTTACCACACTGGTGAGATCAAATCCAACTTTATTCATCGAGTGCTTTTCATGCATAAGCAACACAAAGTGCTTTACATAATAAAAACAGTTTCGGTTACAATAAAACCTTCACACACCAAGTTATTAAATCAAGAACTTAATATCCTTCCCATAAAAATGCCACCCCTCCCACCACACCAACACACACACACAAATCCATATAGACATCTGTATCTGAAGTTAGCATTTCTTAACCAAAATGTAGATATAAATTGATTTAAACCTCTGGCTTGACACTACTGTGAGGAAACAACATCATGGGGATCCATTCACTACAGGAGTCAGTCTACCAACAGCCTAATAAGGCATCTCCACAGACAAGCCGGGGTCCACGTCGTAGCTATGAGGTACCTTCAGCCGCCCGTGGTACAATCCATGCTGACCAGGCTTGAAAAGCCCCTGGTGTTGAGGATCCCCATGATGGTTAAAAGAGATTTGACCCTTTTCATAGATGCTATTTTTATACACTTAAAGATTAGAGAAGAAATTGTGAGCATTTGTGCACCATCTGACACACAGGTAGGAGGCTGTTGCTGCATTTGTGACCTCTGGTGCAAAACATTTTCTTGTCATTTTCAGTGTAATTAATTCTTTGTCCTCCAGGCTATGCTTTCCATTCTTTTTGTTAATTAGTCATTTATTGCTTGGTTTTATGTCTACAGTTCCCCTACACTTGATTTCCTGGCAGGTGTCCTTTTCATAGATGTACTCCAATTGGTCTCTTAATTCTTTTAGTCATATAAAGCTGTAAATTACACAGCTTTCATAAGCAACCACTGTTCCTTTGGCCCATGCCGCTGTCACACTGTGATTATTTATCCTTCTGTGGTTTAATAGCTTTCGTAAACAGCTTAATAGAATTCACTGGAGCCTGGGGATGCCTACTAAAAGGCCACTCGATCCACGGTTTTCATTGGCGTTTTCATTCTTTGTGTCTCCTCCTGCCCTTGTCTGCTCATACACTGTGTCTAAATAATCAAATATGATCATAACCAACCTCTATAACTCTTGTCTCCCTACCAGTCTTTCTTTTTCCAGCTTCACCATTGTTTTATTTCCTAATCACGATCTTGCTATGCACTGGGCATTCACAATGTAATTATATAGGATTTACAAACAGCTGCAGCCATTATAAGGCATAAACATATTACTGAATGAGGGAGGGGATGGGGAAAAACTACAATAAAAGAGATGAAGACAAAAAGAATTTGGCCAGCGTCGGACACAGTCAGTGGTTTGGCTGCTTTTTGGATCGCAGCTTTTGGCTCTTGCTCTGCACAAAATGAGCGTGCATGCTTGACACGGTTTACCCCCCTTCTGCAAGAAGATATTTGGTTGTCTTTATGCCAGCAATAAATGGGAGTCAGGTTGTGTGATGCAGTGTCCTAGCTGCACTTCTTTCTAAAGTGGCTTTTGCATTCATTGTGAATTTCCCTGGGACTGCACTTCCGTAAGGATTTCGATTCACCAGATGGCTGATTGTTTCTCTGCTCACCTGTGGCATGTAAGGCTTTGTTCCACCCTGGTTTCAGTCTGATTAGTGGTAATTGTGGTAATTTATGCAAGAATCCTTTCACACCTTATTTTTCTTTGTGTTATTTTTTTTAATGCATTTTTAAAGTTTTTTTTTCTTCCCTTTTCTCTGGGTAGGCTTCAGCTTGAACTTGCTTTTCTATTGATGGAATGATACAATCTGTGATCCAAGAAGCTAATTAGCCCTTTAAATCCCAACTCAGAGTTCAGATAATGTGAGCATTGTGCCGTGAATATTATCAAATACAGTCAAACTAATCTAATACACCTGATGCTGAAAGGAAGAGGTCTATGATAAAATGTCATTTCATAGATGTATCCGACAAATGGTCTGATAATGAAAACTCATCTCACTGAGTTTAACATATTGACTGTCTAGATATATCACTTCAACAACTGCACTTTTACAGTAGATTGCTCTGAGCACTAACCAAATCATAAAACTGGGTCAGGAAATATTTCGTTTCATTCTTTCTTTGGGAATTGAAAGGATTCCCATTAGTCAATGGACTCATGGTGCATTATTAATCTGCTCATACCTCCTGGATCATACTAACAAATAGGCAACAAGCTTTTATTAGAAAATTACTACATGGTGGATGACACTTCAGCTGGCTACAAGTTATTTATTTATAACTTATCCAATGAGAAGCTTTCTTTTCTCAAACAACCATGTGGCAAAACGTGCAGTCATAGGAAATATTTCAGTCAGATTATTGGCATTAAGTATGTACGGAGAAACTGTTAAGACTGGGTTAATTCTCTGGAGCAATAGAAAGGTCCTGTATTGTCATAAGTCTAGATTTACCCTGTTTCAGAGTGATTTGAGCATCAGGGTAAGGAAGACAGATGGGACAGTCTATGATCTGGGGTTGCTGCTGTGGGTCAGGTCCAAGTTCAGAATCATTTCCAAAGTGTCAGGTCAGCTGATGCCTGAATATGCTGATCGAGATTCTTTTACCTCCCCAGATGACGAGGCTCAAATCAGTTAAGCTCTAACTGTAGAAGGGTTGTTCATTGAGAATAAAACATCTACAAGACATGAATTAGTCTCCAGAGTCCTGACCTGAACGAATCTTTGGGATCTGCTGGAGAACGTTTTGCACAGCGTTGGGACTCGCCCATCATCATGACAAGATATTGGTGAAAAACAAATGCAACTCTAGAAGAAAATAAATGTAAACTTAACCTTTATTTATTTATAAAGCCCTTTTCCTGCCACAGGCAACACAAAGTGCTTTATACGATGAAATAAAAACACACAAAAAGACACACAGCAATGTTACACCCTCTCCCCCATTACATTCTTGTGCACTTGGACTCACACAAGGATAGGCAATCCCACCCCCTCCTCCTACCCTACACCCCCAGCCCCAATATAACTCCCTAACGTCTGTCTCTTTGACTGAAACAAGTAATATGTTGGTAAATAATAAAGACTAAAACAAGTCAAAACATTTGGCTCGTTACTTGATGTGAGGAAACAATTTTGTTGGGATCCATCCACGCTGTCTATTAAGACAGCCGCCACACAGATCTCATCCAGCCCTCAGGTAAAGGCACGCCAGGGTCCATCCTGCTGCCGTAAGGCCGTGCATTAGGTACATCAAATCACATCTATGTAAATGTGTGACGTAATTAAAGCAAGAGTTAATTTAACAAACGATTTTTGCAGCATTTTTTGGTTAACAGTCCATGAGCATGAAAGCAGGACCACAATGACCCTGACAACTGCATTCAATAAAAAGGGAAATAACGAGTGCATCTTTTTATTTCAGTTTTCTGTTCTCTTTCAGATCTGCCTTTAAAGATGTTGTGTTGCCATGACAATTTTTATTCTATCTTTTTTTTATTCAAATAGTTTCAAATATTTACAAGCTGGTGTGACAAAAGGAAGGCATTGACTCAAATTGACCTAGCAACTGGTTTTCCTTTTTGAACTCAATGGACTACTGGATTCCCCCTGGTCTCCTTGCTGCATGTGTCAGAGTTGCAACTTCATACATAGCGCCTGGATGCTCGCTGTTCAGACGTCTCATTGTGAAAAGCAAGTGAAATGCTGTTGGGTCAGTTTTTCTGGAAAAGCATCGGGCTGCTGATTCAGGCATGAAGATGACACGTTTATTCGGTGGCTTATGAAATAAGAAAGGATGCATGGTTTAAAAGTGCTGAAGGTGTGAATGTGTGTGAATGTATGCTGCATTCATCAGCAATCTGTGCAGCAGTGGGGGTCCAATAAGGTGTTTGGACACCTCTACCGTGACTGCCGCAAATCAGCGCTCCCAGCCTGCTTTACTTCCTGCTACATCTCTCAGCATTCCTCCTTGTTTTTTCCTCAAAGTCTGACACCATGCAGATGAAGGTTTTGTCCCTGTTATTGAATGGCAGCTGCCTGCCTGTCTCTGCACAGATAACTGTGGGAAAACAGCATCATTATTCATATTTTTCTTGTTTTTCACCAGCATAAATATTATAAGGTGTTAATGACAACTAACAGCAGCAGAACAGGAAAGGAAAAAAGCTTGGTGCCTGCAAGCCATTTGTTTGGTTGTAACATGCATCATCAGCAGAACTTGACACACATGTACTGCTTTTATTTGCATGGATGGATGTTAATGGGTGAAGGCATGTTGCTGCATTAGGCTTTTCCCTATGAAGCCAGAGTTTACATTTCAACTTTTCTCCTATATTGGTCTGTGGATAAAGGAGGTTCATTACACACTGGTACAGCCCTCTTTCCCACATACCCCTTCCAGGTGGTAGATTTTCAAAAAGGCGCTGTAAAAAGATCACCTTGGAAATTCATGTGGGCTCCTTGACTGAACTAGCTGCTTTGATTACTTCCACACACTTCATACAGCTCCACACACTAAAACGCTGCCGCTTGGGAACACTAATAGACCTGCATGCATAAACATGCTCTGAAATGCACAAACATGCTGCTGTTTCTGCACAAACTCCAGAAAGCAGCTCGCTTTGAGATGCACATACTCTGTGGCGTTCACAATCAGCTCTCTCCCCCCCACTTGCAATTGATGGGTGCAAATCAGGCTGCCACTAACCGCAGTCACTGGTTCCACATGAGGCTGTGACTCGCTTTCTGATTTCTCCAACTCCCACCATATCGACTGCTACATTCTTGCCTTGAATCTAACATAATAGGTCTGCCGTGCATGATATAATGGCTTGATAGGCCATAAAGCCCCCCTGGGACCTGGCTTAACTCAAAGCTCCATATCGCCACCAGGGTCAAACCTGCGTAAGCTGCACAGTACTAATGGACTTAATGGCATCAAAAGTCAGATCATTTTGTGTATTTTTGAGGGTCTGTACGTCGGAAGGGGTTAATGTGACTTAAACTAAGGATGTTTATCAGCTTCTTTACTGACATACCGATTTTGTCCAAGTTTTAATTTTTGATACAATATAGTTTAATTTTATCCAAGAGCACACCACTTCTAAATACAATGTTTCATTCGTTTTGCAGCAGATATATCTGTAGGCACCTTGCAAAAATGTCAAACGTTAATTCAGACGAGTAAACTTTCACGCTCCTTGTGTGGCGCTGTTTGATGATGTCACAGCCACAAAAGTCGTTTACAAGTTTTGCAAAACAAACACCAGAGCTGTGTCTGAATGTACACCCTATGCCCTAACCCCTCATTCACTACATAGGGCTGCACTATATAGCTCCCTACCTAG
>JBAMIG010000025.1:14813872-14847148 GCA_037177335.1 Kiunga ballochi
AAAAAAGAGATTGCACCCCAGAGGGACTGAAGTGAGGGGGGTTCGGAAGTGGGTTTTTTTGGGCTTATGGGGGAAAAGGAGGGTGGGGACGGGGGGAAAAAAGGGGTTCCCCCCCCCCCCCCCCCCCTTTTCCCTTGGATCTTTTTCTTTTACTATTAGTACTACGATGACGAAGAGACTACATAGTTGTAACTGCGTAGTTGCTCCCCTGCCCACGTGCGTGCACATGCTTGCATCACTAAGTGGCTCATGCAGCCAACCCTCACCCTGCAGGAGTTTTCCCATGATGCACTGGAGCGGCACAGTGTGCGGCTGACCTCAGAGCGCAGGGGACAGATCGAGGTTCGGCTGGCAGATGCGATGCATCCTGGCATCTTGCTGAAAGTGTGATTCTCCGAGGCAGACCTGGTGCACACAGAAAAAGACAAGCTGATATCCGCGCCGCCTCATTCCTTGGAATTTTTGCGTCATTTCAGGCTGAGTCAGTCTGGCCTTAATTTCATACCCGCTTTTGTCACGAGCTATTAGTAGGCAATATCGCCGTGTCTCTCAGGTACAGGCCAGGACCTGAATGATTATGGGATCATTAGCAAACACAGCAGAGCCCTTCTTGTCATTTTATCTTTTAAAGCTACATCCAGCGTGCCATCAAATCTAATATGTGAAGATAAATCCTAACATTTTGTCCATAATTAATGTTCAAGGTGTTCTCCATCTAGACTGCACAGTTCAATGAATACATTAACCTAAGATATGAGAGGTCATTAAATTAACTTCAACTTCTGATGGCTGAATTTGTCTGACTTGCTATCAGTGTAGGCTGTCGTAATCTGTAACTGATCAGCTCTTACACTGGCTTACATCATTTCATTAAAGAAGTGCAGGAAAACTTTAGATGGTTGTAAACATTTCTGATGATTTAAATATCTTTGTCTTTTTGGACGATGATCTCTGGTCATATTTACACCTGCAGCTAAGGTTGAGAGCCAATGGAGCTTTGATGAAAGGGTCTCCACTGCAGCTGTAGCAACAGCTGCTGAATTATTATAAGGTGACTCCTGAGAATGAAGTCATTCATCACGAGAATGACTTGCTCTCCTCTTATAGTTGCAGTTGTCATAGTTAGGTTGGCACACAGAAAAAGATCTCCTTAACGGAGTTGTGATCCCAAAAATTGAGACTGCAAATGTCTGTCAGCCACCTTGTTACAGGTTGTTTTGTGTCAGCAAACAGCCATGGCCAGAGGCTTTCTGCTTTCAGGTTGTCTATGATGTGTCATTCATAGGCTGATGTCTCAGGAATGCCTTAAAGGGGATTTCTTTACATTTAACCCAAACTTTCACTCGGACATAGATTTGTTTGCTTGAAGGTTATAAAATATCTCAGCTGTTAATCAGTTAACTTTTAGACTGTTAGATTTGAGCACAACACACCAGAGTGAACTATTTCCATTTCGGGTCTTTAATTTGTCCTTCTCTCGTCCTCCTTCAGAGAGAAGTTTTGTCGACCACCCGTCTGGCTGCCATACCTCCTGCCTTCGGCATCAGGACTCTGCCAGCACAGGCCACCGAGTATACCTTCGCCTTCATCCAGGTCCCGCAGGACGTAAGTGCACAGATGAGCAGCGATACGCTCTGAAATTAACTGAGAAACCAGCTTCTGCTGCCGTTTTGTGCCAGCACTTGAAAGTGGACTTTTCTGGCATCACATGAGAAGTCTTTGAGTTTTGAGTGTGTCACACAGGATTAAAACAGGCTTGAGTTATTAAACTTGGTCTGTTAGAACAGGACATGTTCAGAGCAGAGAGAACAATGACAAAGTTTACTGCCTGACCTTTAATTATACAGCAGCCTCACATCTCACAGAATCATATATCTGAACTTGGATAAACTGTAGACAGAGTAGTTTTGTCTTGTTTTGTACCCTAATGTGTACTTTTTACTCAAGATCCAGTGGCCACTTGGGTTTAAGGAGCATCTGTGTTGGGTTCAGGTCATTGGTGGCATCTGGAGTCAGCAGCACCTAGAATACAGATCATATCCTAATGTTTTTTCTTATATAAAAGGATTTTAGTTGCACCTTTGCTTTCGGAAAGCCAGGAATCAGCATAAGATGTGTGTAGTGCAGAAGATCTTGCAATGAAGCAGCAGTCCTAACACGATGCAGACTAAAATCCCAGAGAGAATCTGAGCAGAAAGACTCAAAGCATCGCATCGAAACAAAACACAGTTCAAACTCATGCAGTTTATGTAGGAACGTGACACGAGAGCATCATTGTCCAATTGAAAGATTCTGTTGATTTCGTCACTTTAAACTGAACCCAACGAGCAAAGTGTCGTATGAAAACAGATTCTGCTGAATTAAAAAGGTCTATTTCATCACAGTGGGGCAAAAACCATGGCAACAAGCAGCCAAAAGAAAAAATAATAAAGAATGTCTTAGTGTTGCCATTTTCTGGTCAAATGTTTTAAAAAGCGGCTCTAGAAGAAACTCTACTTTTAGTCTCTTATGACTCTGCGTTTGTTTGAAATGATTCATGAAGGTCCTGCTAGTTTCCATGGAGATGAAGGAGGTTTATTAGGGAAGTATTCACCCTTCAAATCGGATGCTTTACTTCTTTCTTGGCTGCTCATGGTGTTTTTAAGGTCACCTTTTTGGAGCGATCCCTCCATCTCCCTGATGATTGATCGAGATGTCCAACATAGTTCTGTTGTTTAGCAGAAGCTTTTCTCCAAAGCAACTTAAATCTGAGTGTGAGCACAACCCAAGCATGAAATCCAGACAGTGGGGGGGCCTGATAATTAAATGGTAATCAAGCTGCTGAGAGTCCAGGTGGACACAGGTGCTGCCATGTAGTGCTAGAGGCGCTGCGCTTTTTGAAATGTCTGCAGATGGTTTGCAGAGATACTTGCATTTCTTTACCAGATGAATACTCTGGTTTTTACAGATAACGTTTACATTTGTGTTGCGGGTAAATTTACTGATCCACTAAAAATAATCTTATTATTCTCATGATGAAACGGTTATTTTAGCAGCAAAAGCAATGAGACCACAAACATGAGCCCTGATTTGTTTGCTTGCAGGTTTTTGTATGTCCAGAAAGTAAATCCTTGAATCCTGTCTTTAGTGTAGTTGTTTGTTCTGGATAACTGCTATGGGATGTAGATAGTGGGTTATAGCCAGTTTGTGGGGTGGGGTGTGTAAAGGATTAATAAAGCAATGATGGATTACTGACTTCATTTGAGGATAAAATAAACTTTTAGCCTTTGTTGTTGTTTTTTTTTCGTAGAACATATGTCAGCCTCTAGCATCACTTTGCCCAACGTCACCCATCTCCTGAGTCGGTAAGGAAGTGGCTCATATGTTGGTGCCACCCGGGGGGGTCACAGACATCACTTCCACGTTCCACACAGAAATCTAAACCTTATGTTTGGAGCCGACATGGAGCGCACACCTCTGCTCCTCACTCTCCCTCTGTCACTCTGCATCTGTTCGTCCTGTTTTTCCTCCTGCTTTTCTTTTCATGTGTTTGCCATCTGCTGCTCCGGCTCTGACAGCATGGTGCCCCGCGTGCACTCAACCTTCGGCGGCTAGGTTGTTACCTTTGTCTCGCAGCCTGCCACCTGATCCCCCCACCTACCCCGCCCACACAAGACGTCTGTCTCCTCGAGTCGTAATTGGCCTTGTAGTCTGTCTTAAAGAAAAGATTCTTTTCTTCTCTCTTAAAGTCTGTCATTAGGGAGAAATCGCTCTGCTTCATTCCTGTGCTTCCTCATCAAGTATTCAGGAAAATGACAATATCATCAAAAAAATGTCAGAATCATAGCAGATTCCTACTGTTCTCCTGGTTTAAAAGGGAAGCTCCCATCTGAGATATGTGCACCTGTGACTTGTATTAAAGTAGGTGGGTTGCATGTTGCGTTAGTGGCATCTCGCTTTCTCCGTTAGAGCAACTGCTGCACATTTTTAACTGTTTAATTTGCTTGTGTTGTCATCAGAACTGCATTCAGGACATCCCAATATATTTATTCCACCTGTTCAGTCATTTTTACAGCATTGCCTGACAGGATGACAAATAAAAATAGACATCTGCTCCAAAAGCAGTCCCCTGACATGAGTTTACTAACTTGATCCACCAAAAAACTGAATGCAAATCTTACATTTTCTCATTACAACCATGGCAACATCCATAGGCAGAAATAGATTAAGTTTTTTTTTTTTTTTTTTTAATAAAGCTAAAGGTCACCCAATATGTCAGGAAAAACCCTCGAGACACTTTAAGTCTTCCTTTTTTATTCATGAAACTTTCTGCTAACAATAACGTCTTAGGATTTGGAAGAACATCCAGGAGATGTTTGCAGGATGTTTAGATGAAACGTGTTCTTTAATGGGGAAAATGCATCAGTTTGGAGTATTTTATTGCATAATGTGTTCCAGGTTGTTATGCAGACAATGACTTTATTTGTCTCCTAAATAATCAATACAAATGAGACATGTCTCTCCTCAGTCACATTGTAAATAAGCTGCTAACGAGGAACACGGAGAACGTCACAAAAATCAACAGCAGTTTTTCTTTAGTGGAGGCAGCCATGTTCAGCATCTGCCTAAAACACATCTGTCTGGAGTTATGTCTCTTTATACAAGTTGAAAGGTCTGTGATTGTGGAATTACTGTGTTTTTGTGCCATTCCCAGTGTATTTTCAGAAATTAAAGACAAAGTTCTCTAAGTTCTTATATATTTACACCTGTCCTACTGAAAAGATGCCTTTAAAAAATTCCCCCAGGTCCTAATGTGAGGGTGATCTGGATCCAGCTTGGAATCGGTAAAAGTTTTACCAGTTGGATGTCTTGCTTTAGAGAAATGTTTTCATTCCCGTCTGTAAGAGATCAGATATTTTACTCTTAGCATATGTAGAAAGATCCCTCTATTACTCCAGCAAATTGTTCAATAACAAAGAACAATCTGTTTTGTAGTTTAAGTTCACCTGGAAAAGTAATGATCTCACCTGCCGGAGCTTATCTGGGATCTGAACGGGAAGGAAAAACGATAAAAGCCAGAAGGAAAAGGGAAAAACTAAAAGGCAACGCTTCATTAAAGTTGCAGAATCCCATCAAATGCTTCATGTAGTTGATGAAAATGTTTAACTTGTAGATAAAATCGTGGGGCATTGCAGGCTTTCTATTAATTTAGTATTTTCTTTTCTCAACTGGGATGACATCCTTCCTCTCTCTATTCTCTTTCTTCCTTGATCGCCCTGAGCTTCCCTACAGTGCCAGTGACGAGTTGACCTGAGGGGGAGCGGGGAACACAAAAGGCCCCTAGTTTTGTGCTGCGGACAAGCCTCCCTGCCTACACTTCCACTCACACACACACACACACACACCCAAGGGCGGCTCGCTGTAAGGGGGTTGCCATGGAGACAAGACCAGGGCGAGAACGATAGGAAGCAGAGAGATAGATGGTGCATAGAGGGACGGATGATAGCCGGGGAGTTGCTTTTTGTTTTTAACTGTCTTCCTGCCTTTAAAGGTGCATTTGGCTTGTTTGTCTCGTTCTCACCTGCTGTCTGCTGGAGGACATGAGGTCAAGATTGTATTGCAGCTGTTCCACTGTCCTCTCTGCCATATGTTCAATCAAATGGCTTTTCACAGAGGACAAGGTTGGGAATGAGGGAGTATAAGGCTGTTATCTGAGGAATGAGAAGAAAAATAACAAGATAAGGAGGTTGGCTTGGTGGTTATCCTCTGGCAAGTTCTCCTGAAGTGGCTGAGCAGATAAATTGCACAAGCCAATTGACTAAGTGATTTGTTGACCTGAAATCTAGTCACATGCACACCGTCTGTATCTCTGAGCAAGTAATAACATACTGATCAACATTTTATTCTTTTTCTTGCTCTCCCTCACCCAAACGTTCCTTTTCCCTACTTCAGGAGGACGCCCGTGCAGATGTGGTGGACTGCGTGGTGCGTGACATCCAGAACAGCCAGTGCCTGTTGAACGTGGAATATTCGGGTGCCACCTGCCCACATGTCACAATACAGTTTTCAGACACCAAGGAGGACGTAGGCCTCGGCTTGGTCAAAGAAGGCTTTTGCATGGTGGACGTCCGCAAGGAAAAGCACCTGCAGAAGATGGTAAGTGAAAGGTTTGAAACCGCAGGGATTTACTGGTTGGTTTGGAGCAAACATGGTGATGAACAAAAGGTTGCTGCAAGGATTAATGCATTAAAGCACTTTTCTAAGAGATTTAAAAATACCCATTTTGAGATTTTTTTCCCTTTATGTTGGTGTAAAATATTGCTAGATAGTGCAAGTTTTTCCAGTCAGACCCATATCAAGTGCCTAAAAACCATTCGATAAACTGCTTTGTAACGTAGCAGGTCAATTTAACATGTCAAAGCAAAATGTGTTTGTATTTCCAGCTGGCGGGCTCGGATCGTTACCAGAAGTGTCTGATGACATGATGGAAACGATTGTTTCGCCTCTGTCAGGCTCCGTTGGGTCATCTTTTTCACTCCCTGTGATTTGCTGAGATTTTCTGGGCTGATCTGATCATTTATTACAGTGATCAAACCTTCAGACAGGGAGGTGAAGCTGCTCATTGATGGATATTGATACTTATTTTTACTGTTTTGTGCAGAAGGGGAATTTCTCTTAAACATAAAGACAAACAGAGAGAAAAGTAAGAGAAACTCCCAATAAAATATCTTCCACTAAGTCCACACCACGACTCTGCTGTTGAACTGTCTTCAGGAAAAGGCACTTTGATGTTGTTTTTTCTTTTGCGCTTTGACTGGTTAGTCTTCAAAATTATCACTACAAAAGCAATGATCTGCAAGTTGCAGCATGCTGACAGGAGCACTTCCCGCTATTTTGTAGCACAACTAACCGCAACTACAGCATTTCCCCAAAAGCAACCAAGAGAAAACTTGTGGCTCCGTGTTTTTTTTGCTGGAGAAAAGGAACCCCACCGATAGCTTTGCAGCATCTCCATAATCATCCCATTTCCATAACAGTAAACTTATCTGCACGTGGTTTCATATATACGCTTGTGCACTTTGTTTTCTAATGTGCTTTACAAGAAATGCCTCTCCTCTTGTCACTAGCC
Organism: Kiunga ballochi; assembly: GCA_037177335.1. NCBI lineage: Eukaryota > Metazoa > Chordata > Actinopteri > Atheriniformes > Pseudomugilidae > Kiunga > Kiunga ballochi. Next base: position 14,820,981 of record JBAMIG010000025.1, read on the forward strand.
CACAGCCGTACACAATACTCAAACTTGTCAATAAAATCTTGCACTAATTTATTCACTCTCAAATGGATGGTATTTTCTTGCTCACTTCCCACCTTCCAATTTGTCAATATAAGCCTGTGCATCGCTATGAGAGTGCTTTGACCTCTCCCCTCCACAGTGTAGCCAGTGGCCATAATGCAGTCTCAGGATAATGGACCTTATGGACAAAGGACAGTGATTAAAACCTCCCATTCGGCTAATAGGCTTACTGACTGCACAGATTTAGGTTTTGCTGGATCAAATGGTTTCCGTTTAGTATGCGGCAGCTGTGTCTCCGCGTGCATTTGCCTCTCCTTGCTGGCTACAGATGGATATTTTGATCTGGAGAAAGCTTAACGAGCAGTGTTGCCAAAGTGTGCGTTAAAGCTTTTTCTTCTCCATAATTCCATCCATCCAGTCTGCTTCCAAGCTTAAAGCCATCACTGAGATCTTCTTCATTTCCTTCTCGGAAAAAGAGCTCAAACAGTGATCAGAGACTTTGCAGACCTCTAAATGGAGAGGAAATGTGCTTCTGATTCCCAGCATCTGTGGGCTTATTTGAAACAAAGCACCTCTGTTGCTGAGTTAAACACAACATGCATTTAGTGAGATTCCTTCAGGTTTTTCCATCTCTGATTTACTAATTCCTCTGCTTCTTTAGTAAACTTCTGTGATCCGACAGACTTGTTTGTTTGCAAGATGCACTCTGACATGGAGATTCATCAGCACAATGACACCTGCTGTTAGCATGGCAACAAGAAAATGCATTTTGATGCTATCTACCTCAGTCTCTTAGAGAACCATATCCTCCAAGCCTTCTGACTCTGTTCCCTGAGCTTTTTGTTGTAGGCTACTCCCCTTCTCCTTTTCACTCATTCCTCCTTGTAAAAGTGACTTTAGTCCTTCCTATCTGTTCCATTTTGTTCTTTATTCATTATCCAGTCCCAGGGTTTGGAATACGGTCACTGTAATCTGTACTCGAGTGCTAAAGAGTTGCGTAACAGATGGACTGTAATGTTCATTGGCACTAATAGTCAGTGAAAAGTGCACTGAAGGTTAACACCAGTCTTTAAGAGTGGCATTGTCCCAACAGAGTTAAAGCATGCAAGTTAATATGTTTGGGGTTTATTTCTTTTTACAAGTGCCCTTCCACCTTAAGCTGTGCTTTAGTAAATGCTCGCAGCACACACACTGTGGATTGATTGCTTTCCGCTCTGTTGTGGAGAAAAACATGCATTAAGAGAAGCAGGTGAAATGACCTTTTTGTGCCGATGTAGGTTGATGGCACAATTCGGATGAGTGTAATATAGAAATCCCTTCTGTATGGATGTCAGCGTGCACATGGCCAGATTTAATCTGTCAAGCATCTGCTATGTGTTGCGTGTACCCTCTGTATGCACTTTGTGTCAGGGGTTTATGTTCAAATCATCTGATATCATTAGTTAATTACTGGAATCAGAGTGTTGTTTCCATCATATGAAGTGAACCAGTTGTGTGTTGGGTTTGACCGTGTCCTTATTTTTCACTGCGCCATGCCATCCTGTAGGTGTTTATTTTTTTATCTGGTTGGTTCCTGAGATGCAGTGTAGATTGGCAGGTACGAGTGGCTGCCACCGGTACATGTAATCAACATGTTGGTGTCAAAAATGAGCTGCTCGGTAATGGTTGCCCCAGGCAGCCGGATTTTAGAACAGTGACAACCATGTCATTTGGTCTGATTGGCACTGATGGGAGCTGCTGTTCTACAGTTTATTTTTCTCCTAATTAGAAAATCTAACTTATGTGTTTAAATGAGTGTTTATTTTCTTCTGACAGGAAAGGCAAAGAACGGTGGGAAAAGGGAAAAAAATAGATAAGTTTGCATTTGAGCAAATTACGGCTGGGTTTTAAAACTGTTGAAGTGAGACTGTGCTGATAACCTTGGCAAACAAAAGCGAATGAACATTTGCCATGTTGACTTGTTCTCTGCTCAATTATCGTGTTTAGTTAGTTACTTTTCACACTGATCTCCTGACACAGTGGACTAACTATTCCTTAAATGGCCATCGGCTCTTTTCACCTTACATGGCTATATGTCCCCTTACCTCACACACTTTCTCTTTCCCCTCTCACACTTCACACTCCTCTTCATCCATTTATGTCTTCTCTGCACTCAGAAAGGAATATGCATTTACTTTCTTTCTACCCCCAGCCTTTCTGTATCCTTGTCCAAGCGACGAACAGACATGAAACAGTGTGTCATTTAGAAAACAATAAGAAGGCTGCTTGTTTGGCTTTGCAAGTGTTAATTTGCATTTTGTCTTTCAGTACTGTCATGATGAGCAATAATCCCCAGGTATTAAAGTGGAGAGCGGCTCGGATCAGACCTGGCGGTGGCATTATAGTGAGCTGTGATTTAAAATGCAGTTATGTGAGATTATTTGCAGCTTGCATCAGCTGATTCAGCCCTGTGAAATCACTGTGCTCGGTTACTAATGTCTCCTTGGATCATTTCTAATAACTGTATAGAGCAGAAAGAGAAACGGATTGTTTTTGTGTGCAAATATGAAGGTACCAGTCTCACTAGAATTACAGATGTATGTTTCTTTTTGCCTGTTTGGGTACACAGTAAGCCCCTGCAGCAGCTATTTTTGACCAGCGCACAGAAACTCGCACCCAGGCCGGATATTTCTTTGTCCAAGATGCAATGAGTCTGTCATGGCAGCTCAAGTGGAAGATGGCTGTGTGGTTAGCAGCACTATCTGTTGTGCTCGGCTGCCTTTCACCAGTGTTTTCTGTCAGCAGCTGCCAGCAACATGACTGATTCAAACCCTGGCAGGCCACTCGCCGCGAACTGCCTTGTCCAGTCATCTCACCTCGCTGACACTGGTATCCGCAAAGTTCATTAGCGCTACAAGCTAATAATCTGCAGTTTGCTAATCACAAGTCAATTACTAACACGGATGTGTCCATCTCTCCTTCGCCAGCACAATTATCAATCAGCTGCACCCAAATCTGCCGAATCAACCCGACAGAGCTCCCAGTATGCTCCCTACAGACGGGGTTAGGATGTTGCATTTGCATTTCGAAGCGGTTTATGAAGGCATGTGGTAGATCTTTATTGAAATGTGTGTTTGAGTGTGTCAGCAGAAGGTGGACTGTGGGGAAAACAGCTGGGAGGTAGCCCACTAAGATTGAGAGCTGCAGATGAGTCCTAGAATCTTTAATTACCCAGGAGCCCCTAGGGAAATATAGTTTTCTTATGCAGTTTTTTTTTTAATTCTCTCTCCCTGCATTGTTGCTGTAATCTGTTCTCGCACTCAGGTTTACGTTATGAAAAGCTTTGAGGAGACACCTCTGAGCGCACGAGATGCATGCAATTTTTTGCCGTTTATGCATCTTTAAACAAACTGCCTCATGTTTTTCTCTTCAAGTTCACAGTTGCAGCCCCCAGTGTAGTTAATAGCTCAGCAGGGTAATTGTGTTAATGGCGTTTGTGAGTGGAGATAAAGATGGAGCTACAGCTGGATGTGAGGGAATCCATACAGGAAGTCACAGAGCGGTGCTCAGGACGCCTCCGGGGATGGCTTGTTCAATTTATCTAGCTGCAGTCGTGTTGCCTGGTGCATCTACCTACCATATATTGGTTCAGATGTAGTCCACTGTACGGTTAACGTCGCTCTAGATAATGTCGTGCATCACAGGAATGCCGTCGTCCTTTGTACTTCAGCAACAAACTGAGGCTCGCTGTTCATGTGCCACTGCTGAATGGTCATGTTGCATTTAATCTGACTTTTACATGACTGAGGTGAGACAGGCGTCACGATTCTGCACCAGAGGAGATGAGACGTGATCAGCATCGACTGTACGGTGGATGGAACAGTGTATCACTTCCACATCTGTATCCAAACTAAGCAGAAATGCATCGTGCTGCTTCTCACAACATCTGGATGGTCTAAAAAATAAGAACTGAGCATTATCCGTGTTTTATACAATCTGAGGGTTTTCTGGTGGATACCCTTTGCTCTGCAGCGAGCGTTGTAGCTCCACCCTTCATGCAGGATCAGTCGTATGTTTGGAGAAAGTTAACCCGATAATGCCAAGTATAGTTTTTGGTGTAAACAGTTTGAGGAATATTTTGCATTACTTTATGGTAAAAACCTTTTTCAAAATGTTTGACCAACTGGTATCAGATTATGTTAATCATTTTGCCCGACTACAAGCAGTAAATATAGAAAAATATTTGTAGTTATTTAACATTTTGTTAAAGAGCTAAATATTTTATTTTTTTAAGTGAAACACTCTTCTCTCCATCGTTTGCATTTGGCTTTAAAGCATTAAATCCAGCAGGAAACGTCTCCAAACTGTTGAATGGTTGTGTATATATGATGAAAAATACACATTTGTATTAATAGCCTTCTATTAAGAAAAGGCAACATTTACATTAAGCACTAGAATAACTGGAGACTAAAAAAATGTAAATTAAAAAATGTACTAAATTATGATTTAGTTATATAATTCGTTGCTTTTTTATATTTAACCGAGTTGAAGAAACTATAAACCAACAAATGAAAGCAGTTTGTGCGCAGGGGGAAATAACCTGTAAGCAGCTGCAGAAGCAAAGGTTCAACAAAATATTAGTTTGAGATGTAAAATATTATTTGACTGTTTTATTTAAATATTTCTGCAGAACCAGAATTAGAAACGCCTTGAACTTTTGTCAATTTTAGCTTATTTCTGATGCATTTAAAATTTTTTCTTTAATGTGAATACATTTCAGGACGACTTTTTATAAAAACCTCGTCTTTTTTTTTTTATATATCTGCCCTTTATTTCTTGGATCAGGTGTGAACATAGCCTTATTGTCCTCTTCTGGTCCTCCTGAAAAGGAGTTTACTGAACTTGTCGTTGCTGCTTTCATGTTGAAAGCCATCACAGCGCTGTCGGTACCACACATCGCCTCACTGATCAGCACAGCATGGCTGTTCTGCAGCGTGACCGTTTCCCACCAAGAACCCAATACCTCATTTACAAGCTGGGTTAGGACCATGGCCTTTAATGGACATTTTCTGATCTTCTCACACACATACACACATTTTTTTGCAGACAACACCCCCACCAGCAGCCCACCCCCTCTGACATGCTCTAGCTGACAAGCGACACACACACAGCGACACACCAGAGACCAGGACAGACAGTGGACCCACCAGCTTGTTCAAACTTAAATCATTTCCTCACTGGACACGAAGAGGATGCTTCGGTATGCGTGAGGTCATTCTGCTGATGTTTAGTGTTTACATAAGACCCGTTTTGTTTCCGCTGCCTCAGGGAGATCACTGGAGAGTGCAGTTGTTTGTACTTGTATTGTATGTGCGCGTGTTTTACATAAGTGTGACCTCCTGACTCTATGAACCCATGCTGGTGGGCTTGTCATGTTAGTTCCCACCAAAAGCGTCTGATCTCCTCCGACAGCCATGCTGGAAGGAACTCGCGAGCAACAGGACATCATCCCAGTTTGCCTCAGATGGGGGAAATGACACTTACACACAGGATGTGCATGTTAGGCTCAATGTTTGTGTTTTCTGCGAGAGAATGAAACACATTTTTAAGAAGATGTTTTCCAGCATCAGCATCATCAAAAAAAAAAAAAAAGGTGCAGAAAGATTTCCCGTTACCATGGAAATACTCTCAGTAGTAAAAAGGCACGAGGAAAATAAGTGCATGCAAATCAGCTGCTTTTAAAGCATGATTCAACATGAATCAAAGTGTAACCATTCAGTGTCTTTCACACACGCCAAGCCTTCGAGAATTCCCTCCTTGGTTTGCTTTGGTACTTATAACTCTGCCACTTGTCTGAGGAGACTTCCCCAAAGCGTGGCTTCCTCTCCGCCTGCCATGCAGTATTCATGCACGGACATGTTGAACGAGAGAAGTCTCTAAGGACAATCCGCTGCTCGGCGAAGTACACTCCGCCTAAAACGGTGTGAGCTGCAGACGTCATGTTCCGCTTTGTGTACTTTTCTGCTTTTCCTGGAGTCAGAAGGAGACTGAGATTACAGGCGGACAAAACGAGACGTAAAAACAGAGTGACGGGGTACGGTAAGGAGTTTGTCTCATCCCATGTGGTCAGAAAGGTTCATAACTGCTACTGAACTCTTTATCAATCTCTTGCTTTTATCGTACAAAATCCGCTTCTCTCTCTTGCAGCAAAATAAAAAGGAGCTCACCTACGCATCAGACACACACCGACTTAAAAATAAAAAAAAAAAAAAGGAGTGCGATAGCTTTCGCTCGCATCCTTCACTTTCCCACCGTGTTTACCAGAACGCCACCTGGACACGGCACGACAGGCCAGCGCTCACAGATTCACAGCCAGTCAGACAAACACTGCCAAACCACCAGACCCACACCACCTTTTGTTCAGCTCACAGAAAGCACCCCCCCCCCCCCCCCCTCCTCCTCCTCCCACTGAGGTTTCCATCAGTTACCTGCATGCATTATATCTGACTCACTTTATTTACATCCTGGCTTCTCTTCGCATCGGCTTGAGGAATGAATAAGTTGAATGAATGTTAATGGTTAATGATACACGTTCAGGGACAAGTAAAGGCTGCCACTGCTCACCATACTGGCATCTGTCTGGCATATGGGAGCTCTGTTGGGTCATCCAGACAAGCTCACTGTCACCAGCTGCCTTCTGTACCCAAAACTTGCAGAGTTTTTATGTCCTTGTCCTGTTTTATCTTCTTTTAGCCTCCATACTTCATGTATCAGCCTTGTTAGCTTTAAGCTGCCTCGTAATTACCATTGTTTTTGCGTTGCTGGAACATTCCCCCGTTTTGAAAGGCAGCTCAGCATCCTGCATATATTCCAGTGTGTGATGGTACAGTTGTTCTCGTTAATGAGAAATATTTCTGGTGTTTCGGCTCACTGGTTGGCTTTTTAAAAGAGCCATTATTTCTCCCTTCATGAAACCAGCAGAGGAGCTGTGAAAAGGGAGGATCCGGGAGCGGAAACACTGCGCTCTTGGAAAACCTTTTAGTCGCTCTTTATCAGCTGATTGGCTGTTGTGTTCACTGAACTGAAGTGAAAGATGAGGGTGAGCCGGGATAGGCGCCCTCCCGACCAAACTACAAAGGACTCTCGCTCTGATCGTCTCAGTGTGGCGGCGTGTCATCTGTGCATATTGTACTGTAGTGCTCTTGACTTTGCATCTGTCGGGATAATTTGCATTCACACTCGCTCACTGGAATATGTTTCCACTGAAGCAGAGCTTTTTCTCAGTTTGCCTTTTTTTTGTCTTTACAAATGCAATTTGTCTTTATTCTTGAATCCTGGAAGATGCGAGGCCTTCTTCCACATCACTTAACCCTCCATAACTTCAGTGAGGACGGGGGAAAGTGGTTCTCACCACTGAGCCTCTTCTACTGGGTGTTCCATACGGTGACATCTGCCTGAAGGACTGAGGTGCCATATCCTTACCCCTTCCAACAAATAAGCCTCCCGTAGTTGGCTTTGATGGATGCTTTGTGCAGTCGCAGCATTTTCCCGTCACACTGTCTCATGTGTTTATGCAGACTCTCTGTTGGACCCAGCTGTAGCTCTGTTATGTTGCCGATGCCATGTGCATCGTATCTATCAAATCAACCTATGTGCACAAGCTAGCTAAGCAATTAAAGACCAGAGCTCTTGCCATACTCAACTGTCTTAACATCTGGTGTGCTTGTTCTGGTGTGTGTGCGCGTCTGAGTGTGAACGCCAGCTCATCTGCTACTATAATCAGCTACAAAATGCAGCACACTTCTGAATCCGTCACGTGGACGTGGTGGCTGTGCTTTGACTTCTGGGTTTTTTTCTTTTAAAGGGTCCAAACATTCACTTACAGTGTGTTCACTTGTTATAGCCCCACCACCACCATCATCATCATCAAACATACACACACACACACATACCCAACCCTTTGCCCTATGACTCATCACTGCTTCATTCAATGAGGCTAAATGGTTGTTCTAGCAGAAGCAGTCAATATGCTCAACACTGCACTCTGCCCCCCCCCCTCCACACACACACTTTCCTCCCTGAACCTTCAGCTTATTGCTTCTCTGTGTATTAATATTGTTAGAATTAACTAGATTTTTAACATGAGGAAAATGAATCATTCCTATTTTAAGGCATTTAAATTTCCTAAAATCTGTCTTAGTATGTGAATTCTGTCATGTCTGGAATATGAAAAGTTTTTTTTACTCCTGTTTTGAGTCTTCAGACACGTTACCACGCCACTTAGCATGTGTGTGATTCCCCGCTACAGCATCAATCGGGGGAACAAAGCTTCATTTTAGCATAACACACTAGCAGATCTAGCTTAACGCGGCTAGCTCATAGATTCCTCCTTTACAGCGCGCTGCAACGGCGTGAGCGGTTAAATGGCTGCTACAAATCAGTGAAGTGTTTAGACAGCTTCTCATCTCCAGGGACTGTTGAATGAAGCAGCGAAGTGATGCAGCTGATGACGCAAACACAAAGCCATGATGTAACAGTGGTTAGCTTCTCTTACGCTTGGATGTTTACATCTCCTGCAGTGGCAGCGAGACTCTGCGTTGCCTTGATGAATATTGTGGAAACAGCAAGTGTCCTTCTGCAAAGAAAATAAAAAAAAACAGTTAAATGAATTGATTTAACTGTTACCCTATAAAATATGAGGCAGCTAACAACCCTTATCTCTCCGCCTCAGGTGACAGAGTATCTGAACAGTCAAGAATCTGCCAAGAGTGCCAGGGTAAGTGACTTCCTCTCAGATTTCTCCTTTATCATTTCAGCCTTTCTGTCACTTCCTCCCTATAATTATTGTTTGTCTGCTTGTTTGTGAAACGGAACGCTGCCAAAACATGTAACCATTTACAGGACTGATTTCTCGTCTTTGCCCACACTTTGACAAAGTCTCTGTACTCGGCTGTTTGTCCTTCTCAAGATGTCTCACGTTATATTGGCAGCGATCGTTGTCCAACATGGAGGGCTGCCCAGTCTGAGCAGGTCCATATTGTGAAAATGGGGGCGAGGATGTGTGAGAAAACATTTGGGGGGGTCTGTAGGAGAAAAGGCAGAGAAGAAAGACGGGACAGAAACAGATGGTGCTCATAATTCCTCATATTAACTGAAACAGCTGAAGAATTAAAAGCAACGCTAGAACTTCATAAAGAAGCTAAATCGTTTTATGTAGCATGTATGTAGATCGTCAGGCGGATCGGTGCTGCGTCTGCAGTGATGTGGACGCTGCACTGATCTATTGTGGTGAAGATTTAAAGGTAGCTCTATGTCCCCACCCTCACCTATAGACATGAGCTGTGGGTCGTGACTCAAAGAATGAGATCCCGGGTACAGGCGGCCAAATAAAGCTTCCTCCGCAGGGTGGCCGGTGTCTCCCTTAGAGAGAGGGTGAGAAGCTCGGCCATCCGGGAGTAGAGCCGCTGCTCCTCCGCATGGAGAGGAGCCAGATGAGGTGGATCAGTAGATCACTTTTCAGTCGCTCTTTCTCACTAAAATGTTCCTATTCCATTTGGAATAGTTATTGATCTGTTGCTATTTCCCTTAAAGTCCCCTCCAGATGTTTTTTTGGTTCCAGCAGATGTGTTGCTGCTGTCAAATTCAAAACAAACTAATACTTTCCCTAAAACGTCTGTTTCAACATCTTACATGTTCTTTACGTTCTTTACCACCAAAATATGGTTTCATGAGATTTTTATTTCCCTTTTTGTTCCAACCTCTGTAGATTTGACTTTGCTAGCAAGCTTTCTTCTAACATTTTGAAGAAGAGGCAAAAAATACATTTAGTTTCAGACACAAACTTGTATCTTAACATTCTCTGATGTAAAACCTGCTATAGTAGTAAATGTTTCATACATGTTCTCTCCCACAAAACGTGGATGCTGTAGTAACTGACACATGTAGCGTACTTTTTATTTGGCTGGCACTCTTAAAGGACGCTCAGACAAAAAGCCAGTCAGGAGAATATAATGGGGACTGTAATGACTCAGTGTTGCAGAGAAGGAGGGAACAAAAAGACAAGTCAGCGATGTGAGGAATGGGAAATAGTTTCATTCATTTCATTCATCCTAATAACTAGTCCTAATTAGCACAGTTGCTAATTAGCTCTGAATCACAGCTTTAACAGCTGAGTGTGCATGTTTCTGTGCGCCAGAAAAGAAACGCACTCCCCAGCTGCAACCCCCCCTTAATTCCACACAGAGTGGGCGACTCTCACATTTACACATCCTGACACGTTTTTCCTGTCGCGTGGTCGTTATGGCGACGGTTAAGGCTCGCTTTTCGCTGATGCGGGAGCGTCAGTGTAGTGGAACAGGAGATGTAATTGACCGTATGGGCCAGCACAAAGAGCCTGATTAAAGAAAGACCATGCAGGCGCCCTTGCAATGCCCTCCCTCCCCTCTTCTGATAATTTAACACAAAATATGTGAAGTTGGCGCTCTCGCACCACGATCGCTAACATCTGTCTTTTCCTACCAGCTCAACATCTGGCGCTACGGCGACTTCCGTGCGGACGACGCGGACGAGTTCGGCTACAGACGTTAAAAAGAGAGGGAAAAGAAAAGCGACCATCCAGTTGACATCATTCCAAAGACCAACATGGACGGCAAGCGATGCATCGGAGAGGAGATGACCCCAAACGACACTCACTCGAGACTCACTCTTCCTTTTTGACTTTTCATCCTTCTGGTCTGGCTTCTCTTCTACTCGTATCTCTTTCTTCCCTTTCTCCTCCAGCTTGCGTGCATCACTGCAAAAAAATTTAAAATACAATGAACAATACTAAAAAAAAATATCTTTCTATTCATCCTTTATTTCTTAATCCACCACTAGTGGTGTTTTTCATATCAACTTCTTGGCTTCCTGTGTGAATCCTAATTCTTCTCTTTGCGCTCTGATGCTCTAACTCGGTCCTCGCTTTCCTCTTCATGGAAGCGGATACGACCCGTTTTCCCGTACACACACACACACACGCTTCCTTGTTAAAACTCTTGAAAATGTGAGAACACGCTGAAAGGTGTAAAATGATTTCTTTTCAAAAAGCCACACAGACCACAAGATTTAACAAAAGGATGAGTTTATTTTAGTGTGTATCTGTGAGATAACATTTGCAGATGTTTTTGTGGGGAGTGTTTTGTTGTTTTATTTACCATTACACTTTTATGACCAGTGAAAACAGATGCCTTCATGTGGCATTTTATCATGTCTCCTGTAAAGTTTACATTCTAATTAATGGTAATGATCCTGTCTCTTCTCTATCTCTGTATGCCATAGCAGATACAGTGTTTGGATTTGTTTCCATGTTATGGACCTTTGCATTCTATTAAAATCTGCTGAATAAAAGGAAATAAGCAAACAAAGTGGCTTTTTTTGTCATATAACATTCAGTTAACAGTAACAGAATATTTTTGTTGTGGTTGTAGGAATGGTGGGTTGTTCCTACGCTGTATTGAGGATGCTGTCTGTTAAACCTATGTCACACGTTCTCTTTATAACTTTCATAAACAGGAATTCCTGATGTAGCCGGGACATTTTGGGGTTTGTCTGGTGGACTTCGGATTGCAGAACATCCAGCTCTGAATGAAGCCGCTCACGCCGGAGTACGAGGCAGCTTTGATAAGAATTGTGACGGTGATGCATCGCTGCCTCAGTGTGTTGTGGTAAACCCCCCTTACCTATTCTCATGAGCTGTATACAGAGACTGAACACAGGTACGAGATGAGGTCAGTTCAGTCATACATGATGGAAGGCTGTGGTGGGTCATGCGGGCTGGTTAGAGTGCACCTCCGGTGAGTTGTCCCACAAGCATCCCACTACACCAGTGTTCCTCAGTTCCGGTCCTCGGGGCTCCCCTGCCCTGCATGTCTTATGCATGTTTCTACCCAACACACCTGACTCAAATCCATTAACCTGCCCATGACATTCTATGCAGCTTGTTAAGGAGCCATTTATTGATTTCAGGTGTGTTAAAGAAGGGTTGCCTCTAAAACATGCAGAGCAGGGGGGCCTGAGGACTGGAATTGGGAAACAGTGCTCTGGAAAGAGGGCTGGAAACGCCTCCGAATCCACCTAGTTGCTGGGTAAAAGGAAGTTTTGGCTTTCCAACTTAGACGCTGTGTCACAAACAGCCTCTGAAAAGCCACAGGCTGGTCCTGTATGGGCAGCCGTTCTGCAGGTTTAGGATGTTTCCCGCTGTAGCACACTGTATTCTAGTTGTTTGGCTATCATGGTTGGGCCGAACTTAAACTCTGAAGAGCCAATTGATCTGAATCAAGTGTGTTGGATCAGGGGAACCTCTAAAAACTGCAGGACTGCGCTCCACGAGGACCGGAGCTGGACCCTCCTCTCATGGATGGATTAGCGGGATTAGCAGCAGGGTTGGTAATGTGTGTTCGATATTTTCTGTGCCAATGCCGAACGGCTTACTCCGTTATTGACTCGTTTGTTGTCCTCTGTTGGATTAGACAATAGAAGTCTGAAGAAACGTGCATGGAGCAGGAGTGTGTACATGTTTTTCATGTAGCATAACCCGGATACTGTATTCAACTCACCCGTTCATCCTGCCAATGCTTCTCCCTCAGAAATGTCTTCCTGTAATAGATCACTGCCAAAAATCAGTGGAAATAATCCAACCAACACTCATTCCCTTAAAGTTTCAAGTATTTTCCTCTAAAGAATCAGCCGGGGGTATAAAAGATGCTGCTGTTTAGTTTTTGCAGCTGATGAAAAAGCATTTTGGAAACAGTGTTTCTTCTTTCCCTGCTGTTCTGGATATTAATCTGTTTTTTGCAGCAATATGAAACATGACAGAGTAATGCCAGAAACTGGGAGCTTGAAAGAAGTCCTCATAAACATTAAATAAAAGCCGCCATATAAACGGATGCTCCATTCTACATTAAATTACTGTACGGCTCCGACGCTTTGCTAAATCTAACAAAGTACATTAAACGCTTATTTCAGAGAATCCATTCATGATGGAAACCAGCAGCTTCATGAGTCCTTAAGATTTTCAAGGTCATCCCAATGAAAACATGTGTCTGAAATACGGATTGCCTCTGTAGACGAATGAGGAAGATATTCATTTTTATCTGGGATGTATGGAAGATGTTCTCATCTGCATCAATGTAAGAATGTTGTGACAGCACAGGCTGCAAAGTAAGACAGCTAAAAAAACAAACATTTGATGCCCACTAGGTTTGAAAACAAGGTGAGCTGTATGGATTTGGCGTCACCGGGAAGCTCAGGGAGCTGATGTGTGACAATCCGGTCCGCTTCAACACAGGACTTGAGACGAAGTCCAGATGGGGATGAGAAAGAAGCTTCCAGGCTTGATGTTAGATTTTCAGTCCTACAGTGAGAATCATCTCAAAAGAAAGAAACTTTGCATGGGGGGGGCAACGAGGAGCCAGTCAGGACATTTACAAGCTGAGACTCTGCTGGACCCTGGGAAACATGTTCCCTCATCCCTCATATCAGGCTTATTATAACAAAGTGTTGGGAAATGCTAAAATATTATTTAAGAGGTTCAGAGTGGGCCTACTGTCATGATGGGAAGCAGTGAAGCATCCATGTACCAGAACTACTACACAACTTTCCAAACCTAAACACCACCTTGAGGAGTTGCTTGGTTGCTTCTGTGCATTTCTGTAGCCATCGCTGCCCCAGCAACATCCTGAAGCTGAACCTGTGCAACTTTTCATTCAGAGACACTGCTAAACATTGCTGCAGAGCTTTGCTGCAGATGCTAGCAAAAGAACTGCCAGCAGGGTTTAACCCCTTATGGATGGATGTCACATATTTGATACATAGTGTTTCTGAGACATGTTGCATCACTTTATGGCAGAAACTTCACTCATAATGTTGTTGTTTACCACATGATACAGGTCTCCTGGACCCTGGTGACCACCAGACAGCAGGAGATTACACTGTAATCATTTGTATTGTTCCATGGTAATAAATAGTAAATATATGGAAAAAATAAATAGCTTAGTCTTTTCAGATTTAGTTAAAAGGTCAAATAAAGTTCTTAGATTTAAAAAATGGGATGTCTCTGCCCAGTTACTCTTAATTTAGGCATTAAGGGGTTAATGGGGGAAGGTAGGAGGCTGGAGAGAGCTCATAGTGCAGGTGGATGGATGCTGAATTAACCAGTAAGTAAGGAGAGATGCTGCAAGTGAAAAGAAAATACAGAGATGTAATCAAAATATGCAAAAACCTAACTGGTATCTGCATCATCATGGTAGATGGAGATATTTCCAACAGCTGGAAAGCCGACTTTCATGGCAGGAGAATTGTTTCTGTACACCGATTCAGAAACACACTTGGTGTTTTTGTCACCAACAGCTCAGAGCTGGATGAGTGCTGCTCTGAAATAAGTTCTGAAAACATGGTGTACCTTATAAACACGCTGTGAATGATGCATCATCAGAGAGAAACGAGCACCAAGTTGCAGGTAAAAACCAGACCTGACAGAGAAATGTTGAATCGGTGCAGCTCGATCCCAGATGATTCGCATGCAACAGCCCACCTCCCATTGAAACGTACGTTTACGTCTTACGTCCATGAAGCTGAATCGCTGTGTCCGCGACATCACGACAAATAAAGGCAGCATGCAAACATCTGAAATAATGTCTGCCTACATGGCTGCAAAAATGCAGAGTAGCTCAACTTTTTTCCTTCTGGTCAGCAGATGTTTTCAGGACAACCTCTGTTGTCAGATTATAATGTAAAAAAAACAAACAAACAACAGCAATCAAGCCTTTTCTCATCTGTACATCATTCTCATACACTTTGACGCAAAAAGGAAGGATTTCCATCATCACATGCTTTCCTCCTGTTGTCGGTTGCAGTTATTTATGCAACCATCTTACCATCTATCTTCATAACTTCCCCCAGCCTGGAGCTACCATGCATCTGTTTCATTCCCACTATCATTCTGCTCACTAGTTGATCTCTGCTGATATGCTGACATTACTGTCCATTTAAGCTCTCTGATTGGTGCAATGTTTGACAGGCCGTATTTCCAGGTTAAAATGGCAAGAAAAAACGGATATTTAGCTCCGTTTCAAATGGAGTCTCTGAAAAAAAAACTACATTTTGGGATGGTTTATAAACTTCCTGAATGGAGTGCCTGGAAAACCTCTGCTCTGTGGGGCAGCAGCAACCTAGCTGAGTATTAAGGGTTAAGTTAGACTTATAGAAACTAAATGTAACAGGCCTTAATTATCTTCCATCCTCCTTTAGCCTCCTGTCATTCCCAAACACAAAGCCCTCTCAGGGGAGGCTGGTCTGACCTGCTGCTTTCACACAATTATTGCTATCTGTATCTGCATGCACTGAGAAAACCACCTCTCCTGCAGAGGGAAACGACTCAATCAACCATAGTTTAGTGAGTTTATACCTGTGTAGCATTAACACTTATAGAGGAGTTAAATAATGGTATTTTATGTGCAATGTAAAGGCTCAGGATGTGATGTTTAAGTGTTCTCGTGCCCAAAAAAACAACGTTTTTCCTTTTCTGAATGCTAAATTGGAGTATGAATTCAACTGTTTCTCAATGCGTCACCAAACCCAAGGTGGCTGGAGCAATTCATCAGCAGTTCTCATGTCCAATTACCAGAAACTAGGATGAGAAATATGCTCTAAGGGCAATTAAGAATCCTGTCTGTGCTGTCAGCTGACTCATGGACTCTGCAAGACGGCTTTGTCTTTTAGATCCATGTCCTCTCTCTGTCTTTTTTTGTCACAAACTATTCATCGTCTTTCGCTCGCTCGGTTTGCGTCATTGCCTCTCCTCTCCGGTGAGATAGCGTCAGGGCCGGCTTGGTGAAGAGCGAAAAGGAAGAGAAAGCAATCACGGAAGATATGAAAAGCGGTTGTCTGTTTGAGTTGTAAGTTAAGCCTTCTGATTTCATCTCCCCTCTCTGTTTGTAAAGCTGTCACAGCTAAAACTACGCCCAGCAGAAGCAACAGCCAGATTAGGCAGAGCTGCTGTCAGCAAATTGCTTGCTTAGAAGTGTTGATTATTCTGTGTCTTCCTCAGCATCTGAAGCATCTAAATCCAAACTGTGTCAACAACAATTCAACCAGGAAATTCTGCCTTGTTTTCAGGGACTTGTAAAGGAAAAAAGCAGCCATCACAGCAGTCCTGTTGCAATCAGGGTGTTTTTCTGTGATCTCTCCGTGTGTGTTAGCGCCACACACACACACACACTCACGTCTCCTGGAAAGACAAGCAGAACAACCATGATTTAATGTGAACAAACAGCAACAGCAGAGGACGTATCTTTTTTTCATGAACCTGTGGCATGTTTGCTCTTTGAGGGGTTTGATGGGGAAATTATTGTTAATAATTCACGAAGCTGAGAGGAAAAAAGCAAACAAAGCATATTTGATATAAAGGAAAAGCACGCTGCATTTGCATCAGTGAACGCTCCACTAGTGGCACACTTCGGTTTGTCATTAAACTAATTTATTTCTATTAAATTCACCTGCTTTTTCTGGTTTAAAGACGCCTACAAAATATTTCACACATCATTCCAGTGATGGATTATCTCTTGGTTTGCATTTATTTTTAAATTTGAGATCAGGAGGAAGAAATTAGCAATTTTGGCAAACAAAGTTAATTAAATTCTGTTTAAAATGTCAATCTGCTCGTCTGGCCTGTTAATTTATGGTTCCTGCCTCTTAATTTTATGCCTCTCTTCTAAAAGAAAAAAAAATCACGCTGTTCCCCTGTCTGTGCTTATCTCTGACTAACACCTGCACATGTCCTGCCCTTCGTCCTCCAGTGGTCCCGCTTGAGCCTAGAATTTACCTGCTTCAGTCCCTGCAGACGACATCCGCCGTCACACGGGCCTAGCGCACATTCACACACATGTCAGGGATGAACTCTTCTCTCAGGGCTACAGCTTTCTGTCTGACAGCAATGAAAGACACATTTTAAATGTTGAACCAAAGCTAATATATATATATATATATATATATATATATATTTCTGTCGTCAACTGAGTGAAAAATCAAAAGCAGTATTTTCTTTTGTTTGTTGAAAGTGAACACACTGTTTGTTTTTTACTGAACTTTGTTTTTTTCATGTCCAGTCAAAAGGCTAAAGCTCCTAATTTCTCCTAATTTACATACGTGTTTCTTCCAAACCAAATCCCAGAAGAACTGGAGCGGATGTAGAGCATTATGAAGGCAGAGGGAGAGAGATACTGAATGATAATATAACTGTTTACAAAGCTCAGTGTTAACGAGGACACGGAGAGACTTTGGAGAATTCAGAACATTTAAAAAATGTTTTAGAGGTTTTGGTTTGGGAATTAAAAATGTTTGCGCTTTTTCTATTGCATTTCCTGTTCAGTGGTCAATTTATTGGTTTCTCTATGTCCCCATCCTATGGTCATCAGCTGTGGGTCGTGACCTAAAGAATGAGATCCCTGGTACATGCAGCTGAAATGAGCTTCCTCCGCAGGGTGTCCGGCGTCTCCCTTAGAGAAAGGATGAGAAGCTCGGCCATCCGGGAGGGACTCAGAGTAGAGCCTCTGCTCCTCCGAGAGGAGTCAGATGAGGTGGTGAATGTGTATCTGAGGAGAGGGAAGTCTGGGCTTCCCTCCTTAGGATGCTGCCCCCGCGACCCGACCTCGGATAAGCGGTGGATGAATGAATGGATGGATGGATGGATGGTCAGGTAGATTAAACTACCTGGAAAGCATTAACTTTTTCCTATAAGGGAAATATTGTCTGAAACAAACATGAACCAAAGCAGAACAAAAAAGAAGACCCTGCCTCATCTGGCCAGGACCAAAACCAGCCGTCTCCTTCATCCATAATTAAACAACGGAGCAGCAGATTCTGCAGTTTCTGTGTTTTAACTTCGGTGTTCAAACTTTTTCTGGTTTTCACTCGAATCTGTCCAGAACGAGCAGCAGGAGATGCAGCGAGTCATCCAGAAAGCTGTTCTGCATCGCTTCCTCTCTGCGGCTCACTGGATGCATGATTCGTTTCACACTGCACACACATGAACAAAGGCCATATTGTTTTCAGTACTCCAGAGATTTCTTTTAGTTCCCACCAGGCTGCAAACGTTGACAGGGTTTAAAAAACACTGTGCAAGTGATGGAAATTTGGTGCTTTTCTAAGATTTCACTCCTTCAATTAGCTTTTTTTTTTAGAGGTTTTTCCAGTTTTATTTAGACATCGTGTCGTTAAGCTGTTCAAAAAAACCTTATTTTTTCTGCTTTTCTTTTTAGTTATGTCCCATTGTTAGTATTTTAATTAAACATTTAAACAAACCATGTAAACAAAAGGCAAAATCAGAACAATATGACTGATTCAATGAGCTTTTTTCCTCCTGGCTTCCAGCTGTTTCTGTGTACTTGCTCTGTATAACTACTTCCTTATAAAACCTGTTACCTGCTCCACAGGAAGCAGGATCCTGTTTTTATTCTCTATGCCTTGACAATTTGTTTCTCGTGGATATGATTGGCGGCAGCTTGTAGCTTGTTCTCAACTCAGCCGAGCAGAACTTTGTGTGGCTCGGGGAAGTATTGTGTTATTGTTCTGACATTCGATGTAGACGCAGCTAGAGAATCCCCAAACAGACAGCTTCCACATTTTGCAGGTTAAACAGAAAGTTTAATGCATTTGAAGACATAAATCCAATCCTGCAGCAGAATGTCTCCTTTATGTCATTACAAAGGTTATTTCAAACATTTTATTTTATTTAAATGACAATAAAAGTAAATATTTTGTATCTGTTGTGTATTTGCTTGTATTTAAAAAAGAGTCTATCCTGCATTATTAATCAGTATCATGTTTTTTTCTGCATTGTATTTATTGTTTGGACATGACTTTTTATTGTATTTCACACCTCTGCACAGTAACTTCTGTATGGTAAAATTAATGTGTGATATTAACGTACACAGCTTTCAGGTTTAGTATGAGCCCTGCTTTTCCCAAGGCGCCAATTCTCCGTGCCAACTTCCCGTGAACATAATTAATGTGGTTTCAAACAGATTTTATGGTCTAAGATCACACAGAATAATTTTATTCATTAACTCTTTCTATATTTACATCATCAATGATTCATTTTACTTCAGCTTTTTTTTTCTATGATTGCCAAACAATGTAAAACTACTTTTATTCAGATGAGGTGACATGACATAACTGGGTTTATTGCATATAAAAGCAGAGTCACCCACTGCTTTTTTTGTTTTTTTTAACTTTTTTTTGTCCTCTTGCAGCCTCAACAACAAGTACAAAGTTGTTCTATCTTGTGGAGTGTATAGCAAAGCTGAAGAGGTCCTTCCTTGCATAATGGCATAATCCTTGTCTTACCTCATATTGACCCCACAGGGCATTTATTGACCAAGATGGTTCCTGTGCTGTTTCGAGCACAGGTTCAATCCAGGCACCAACTCTGTGCCGGGCCAGAGTTGCATCTGCAGCTGGAGGCTGGGTCAACATGCCAAAATAAGAGCGTTGAACAAGAATCCACGTCTTAATAAAAGCAAAGAAATGGACTCAAAGAACAAGCAGAGTTGGTCTGGGGGGAGGCTCGGTGTTTCCTGGCTTCATGGTCGCCTTTGGAGATTCAAAGTAAATGAAACGGTACAAATCGGACAAAACCTTTGTTCAAATGGAGCTTTGACCAGCTGATCAACAAATGATAAAAGCTTAAAACTGTTTCAAGGATCAGAAGAGGAAGCTTGGACGCAGCAGCAATGAGCAACCCAAAGCATCCTCCATTTGCCAGTGAACTAAACAATCAGTGCCCCGAACTCCATCACGGTCGAGTTGATCCTCCTGTCCATGGTGGTAACTCATAACTGCAACATCACAAAGTCTGGTAAGTGTTGCTGTTATAGCATTACTCATATACGAAGGCTGTGATGTTTGATATTACGTAGGTAAATATGATTTAGATTACGTCGTGATGCAGAACCGACCAGGCTCTTTCAGTCTAAAATATTACTGGTTATCTGGAAGCACTGGAGTTGAACCAGCTAAGCTCTGGCTGTAGCACAAGCACCAAACCAGCATGGGAACCAACACAAATATAGCTTGATACGACAAAACCTCCATGTTGTTCGTTAATGTCTGATTAATGTGTAAAACGACGGCTTGTTCTTTTTGCCCTGTTAAGCTGCTACACGCGCAACCACAAACTTCACTCATTTTCCCTTCAGTAACAACAAACAGTTACAGTTTGTCTTTTTTAACCCTCAGCCCTTTCAGAGACCTGATACTCAATATAAACCAGTGATCCTGGTCCTCAAGGTCCGATGTCCTGCAGGAAAGTGTCTAAAACCTGCAGGGCACCAGGATTGAGGATCCTTGGAGTAAATTCTCTATAAACCGCGTTGTGAGCAAACTGTTTTGTGCATGAATTAACTTTGAAAAGACACACAGCTGTCCAATAAGTGCTCAGTAGCTGGGAGTCCAATTACCTCAGAACCCCATGCAATTTGGGCACTTTGTGTTAAAAGGCCAAATTGAAGCTTAGAGTTGCCACTTCAGTCTGAGATCCATTAGTTTGTTTCAAATTGAGTGCGCTGAACCACAAAGCTCAAGGAAGTTTGAAAAAAAAGGAGAAAAAAGTGTAAAAGCTTACAATGCAATTTTAATCAAACAACTGGATTTAAAGTCAAACAACAATTAGCTGATTGCACATCACAAATGCATTTAAACGTGGCAGGAATCGGATATGAGATATGTGTCGTTTGGCTTTTAATGGTGTCATTTACAACCACAGAAATCAGCTTTAATGCACGGTAACAGATGGTGTAGTAAAATGACTCAGCATTACTGTACAGCTTTAACATGCTGATGGGAAAAAAATCAAATAGCAGTTAAACATTAGGATTAAATTACTTTGACTGAACTGTTCTTTATACATTTTTAAAATACCTTATTTTACAGCAGTTAATCTGCATAATACAGTTTTCTTTACAAGCTATAGTTGGAGTAAATCTTGTGTGTTAAAGCCAGCGCAGTAAAGCATAATGTGCCATTTTGTTGACTGGCACTACGCCGTGTTTTTATCAACATAACTTTGCAACCATCAGGGATGAAATCTACCCTGAAAAAGCTTTTATAGAGGATGCCAGCCGCTTCATCCTCGAGCCATTTCAAGAGCATTAGACTTGCTGCGCACATCATCATATTACACCACAGACAACGATGACACACAACGCAGCAAATCGGAGGAGATTCAAACCATTTCCCTCGTGAATTATGGGCAGTTCAGGATTCTGCTGAGCTGCCTCAAAGTGCTGCGGTTTTCATCTCTTCTTTTGTCCATCACAGTGTTTCTATTAAGCTGCTGTCTCATTGGAGGATTATCTACCAGCAGCTAACAATCAGAGCCCAGATGCCAAGTAAAAGCAATAAACATTTTCCTTCTGCTATAATAAACTCTCTTTATCTTTAAACGCTTTATCAGAACTTTTAATCCCGATTAGTCCTTAAAGGGGATGAAAAAACCAGACAGTAATGCAATGTGCATGCAGTCATGCATAGTTAGCACGATGCTGAACTCAGGTAAGTATTCATTTTTTTTACATTTCTCCTGTTTTATAGAAACAAACTCGGACAAAGTCAAACAATCTCCCAGGTTCTTGTATAATAGACCTAATAATTATAGATATATATAGAATAGATGTAAATGTATAGAATATATATTTAATTACCTATGTCATTTTAGGTGTTTTCTGGCCATGGTTACAGAGTGTTAAATGAGACTTCTGCTTTGTTTCAATCTGCTGTTCACAGTAACACATTTTACACAACAAGTAAAGTTACATTTGTGTTCTTCCAGCTTCCAGACTCACATTAAAGCTGCATTACTAAGTTTTGTAACATTTTCACACTAACAGGACTAATTCAGGAGCTACCTTACATCCTGTTTCTTCTCTGGGCCGTCTTCGTTGGGTAAAAGTCTTTGCATTGTCCAGTTGCTGTTGTGTTAGTGGTAAATCAAATGCAACTGGCATGTGAAAAGGGTGGTTTCTCAGCCTCATCATGCTGAAGGACAATGACAGAAAAGTGCTAAAAAGATTTTTAATGCAAAGTATTTGCAGCATCTCTCATTTCTCTCTGTCTCTGTAAAAAAAACAAACGTGAAGAATTTTCTTGCTTAAAGAACAAAAAGACATAATTTCTACAACTTTGGCAACCTCACACCCATCCATTCATTCATTCATCCATTTTCCATACCATTTCATCCCATTCAGGGTAGCAGGTAGCTGGAGCCTATCCCAGTAATCAATGGTAAGAGGCAGTCTCACACATTTCTCTTTAACTTTAAACCAAATATTTCAGTGAAAACCTGTTTTCCTAAAATATTCTTACAGAAAAAGTTTATTTTACATTTTTAATGAAGACTTTTAAGGTTCTGAATATAAATTATTTTGAGCACAACTCTTTTTTTTGTTTTATTTTCTATGCAGTGTTAAAATACTCTAAAGCATAAACCTCCATATTAGTAAGAAAAAATGGTCTTCCCTTGTGTTCTAGTAAAGTTTCTTCTTGCTGTTTTGGTTGTTGCTAATCTTTATATTAGATATTGAATTAAACCCGGTTAAATAAGGTCGATGCAGGATTCAGATCCACACTGCTCACTGCGGATATCTTTTACAGTCTCATTATTATTATTCTACCGAGCCATCTGTGCTCTTTACTGTCCCAGCCAGTCTGAACACCCTTACACCCATCATGTTAATGGACTACCAGGTATTAGACTTAGCCCTTGGCATTCGGGTTCAGTATTAATGTTCCCACTGGGCTGGTCCAATCAGCATGTGGCTGCTGCTTGTACAGCTTATCATTCATCTCATTCTAATGAATTCACACGTGAAGTAATATTAACTGCTGCTCCCTAAGTGGATTTATAAATATTATACTTATTTTTCTTGGAGGCATCTCTTCTATAATTGCTCATCATTGTATAATAAAGTGAATTTGCTGTTTTGAATTCACAAAGGAGGAAAAGAGGAAGCAGGTTGAGCGTTAAAATAATCCTTAAAGACGCTGTGCAATATAAAAAAACTTACTTTAAGTGCTGCTGCTTTGTAGGAAAGACCTCGGAGAGCCAGAATTTAAGTTTAATTAGGTAGATATGGTCCAGAATATATAGATTTACATGTAATTCTTTTTCTGTTTTTAGCGTAATCCTGCTGCTTAACATTTCGCCACCCCAGAGTATTTCCATCTATAAGCTCTTATTACAACTCTGGGTCCGTTCTATTGTAGGACCCAGATAGAGCTGAAGTTATTGTTAGTGGACACAGAAATGGGGATTTGTCTAATTTAATTACAGCAGTTGAGTCTGTGTGCTTTTCTTGCATTATATTTAAATGTGTTTTTCTTGCAGAGAAAAGAGTTGGGTTCGAGCCTGGAATTCACTAAACTAAGGACAACTAGCAAGAAAAAAAAAGCGTCTCATCTGTGTTAACAGCTGCTTTGCATTTCCTTTGGTCTCTCTGGCAAAGAATATCCAGATCACAGCTGCGCGATGCAGCCTGATGTTGCTGTTCGTTGGTCAGTAAATTGATTCAACTGGACGGCAATAAAGACCAAGTTCAAACCAAACCGTTGCACGTCATCAAAGTACTTTATTTAGAAACACTTTTAAAGTAAACTCTAAAATAACTATAAATAGAACAAATTATTTGCTGTGGTACAAATGTGTGTGCAGAGTCTGCTGGATATGCCGGAAAACTGATCAAGTTCATTACGAAACTCTTTTTACAATAAAACCTGTTGGTTAGATAAGAGAGAAAAAACCAGAAGAAAAAAAAAATCCAGCAGAGTTTTACAAAAGTCCCGTTTATGCTCGACAGAAGAGAAAGATACATAGACGTGCGGACATATTCTTCCTTCCCCTGCGTAGGTTATGTTTGGTCTGTTTTCAAAGGGAGTACCTATGGTGTTAATTGAGGCCAGAGAAGAAGAAGAGGAACAGGAAGAAGCAAAGCAGGAAGTAAAAAAAAGCAAAAGAAAAAAGAAAATAGAGGGGTTTTATTTTCTACATATTTTAGGACAACTGAACAGCTTCATAGCAGGGCATCACCCTAGCAACCAGTGTCAAAATGTGGAAGTGAACTCTGAACTCAGCAATGCCCATGAATGGATGAACTGACGTAACTATGGCAACGTAAAAAATGCAGGTGACATATGGCAATGTCAGAAACAAGTAAGGGAGTCTTAAATGTGAAATATAGATGCTATTTGGACAAGTGGAGACTCTTTAAAACTAACTGCATCATTATCTGCTAATTAAGCACATTTAACCGTCTACCAGGGGTGCAGCTAAGGGGTACATCTTGGGTGGTCGTGACCCCAACCCACTTCAGCCTGCCTGTCCAAGTAAATCAGTCTTTATTTGTACTGCAGTTTTTATGGTAGCTGAATGTAATGGAGATGAGACATGGCAAAGGAAATTTGATATAATAAAAAGCTATTAAATTAATAAAAAAAATACTTGAACTGTTCCTCACATAACGCCATCCCAGCTCCAACCAACCTCCATGGTTGAAGCACTGAGGGATTATGTGCCGGAAACTGTTTTAAAGGACCAGAAATATAAACAAAATGTATTAAAGAAAAAGTAAATCAATATATTTCCTGTGACGACTACCTTAGAGATAAATGATACATTAGTCAAACAGAAAAGCAAGCTAAATGTGTATAAATAAACAGGATTAACTGACAGATTAATTTTAATGCAGAAATAAACCCAAATACTGAGAAGCAAGGGTAAAATCATAGATTAAGATAATCATAGATAAGATATCTAAAATGGAGCAGAGCTGCTTTTCATATTTTTTCTCTTTATTCAACAAACGTGTTGAAAATATTATGAATATGTTAAAAATGAATGAAAAAAAAGACGACTAATGTGTTTATATGTTTACAGGCATCATGCTTTTAGAAACCAGGCTGCACACCTGGGAGGCAAACCACCTCACTTGTTTCCCCATCATGTAAGTCTGGTCCCGATTCTGTCACATTGAAGCTCTACGAGCATATTTCACAAACCGGACAGAGGAAAGCTGAGAAAATGAGCACATTTCTCATGGTAGCAGTAAAGTTTCCATCCAGATGTTAGAAAAAACAAATCAAACACTAAAACATTTCCTTTTGCTTGACTGGAGCTAGATACAAGTTACACCCACATTTGACCTTCATAAATACTTTTTTCTGTTTTTTTAATTATGGAAAGGCATACATGAGCCACACATTGCTCATACATCGGGTTCCCAGTTACCAATAGAGGTCGAGGAAGAAGCGAAAAGGCAGCAATTTAACAAGCCACGCTGTCATTGTCATTCTCAGCCACCCTGCATCTTGTGGATGAGAATTTAAAGCGAAAGGTGCTCCAGAGTCCTCACAAAGCAATTAAATGTTGATCCGTGTAGACGCTCTGATCCACTTGGACGTTCAGAACAGTGCTATATCACTACTGAATGTGACACTAATGCACAACTCAGTTGGTCGGTCGCTCATTGCATAATCTACTTTTGTACCATCAGCTGTCCGTGCAGCATGAAGGAGACGGGTACAGGTTCCAGTTTTCTCTGGCATTTGACTCAAATTCGGAGGAAAAAATTGTGAATAACACAAAGATCTTGCCCACTTCATGTTTGGCAATCTATAATGGACACTGCAGAGTAATTTAAAAAGAAGCCTCAAAGGATGCTGAGCAATAATTTGCTCACAGATTCATCATGTATCCAATAGGGCAAAGATTCCTTTGAGGCTTTGAGAGGCAATAATAATCCTGATAATAATTGCACCGCTATTTAAGCTTTGTAGACATCACTCAGACTCCTTTGTTGAGCTCATGAGTGTCTCCTTAGGCATGTAAGGACATCTTTGTCTGGACATATTATTTCCCGGTGGTGCACCAGGAGCGACCTCTGTGATAAGTCTGTATTGTGTACACAGACAACAATGCAGTCATTTGTTTGTTGACCCTCAACAAACTTTTCCGATATTTCCCTTTGTATATGCTCACATCCCATGTACAGGTACATCTCAGGAAATTATAATATTATGAAAAAGCCACGCCGCATTGATGCAGTACTTCATGCAAAAGGAGGCCCAACCAAGTATTGAGTGCATGG
>JBAMIG010000025.1:14868918-14879902 GCA_037177335.1 Kiunga ballochi
TGTATATATATATGTATATGTGTGTTATTTTCACCACACAGTGATGCTATGATGGAACTATGTCCGAGGCCAGAGAAGTACTCTGTGCAGAGAAGATTCAGAAGATGAATACAGCAGTGGACGCATTTCATTTTCAGATGAGATAGCGCTTCAGACTTGTTTTTAACACTGGAACCCAAAATTACACGTTAAACCATAACATCCACTAACTTTCCATCATCTGTTATTTTTAAGATGAATTAAAAAGTGGCCAGGTTTCTCTTTTAGATTACAACATATATAGCCCCAGAAACACAAGATTTTAGCTCAATGTAACTGAATTCTACAAAAAAAAAAAAAAAGGAGAGACGTTTTGTGATGAGCTGTGTTCATATCTGCAAGAGGATAAAAATGAGGTTGCAAACATGGCTGAGTGTGACTCTAGCATGCATTCAGATAGTTCTGCCCAGAGGCCAAGGAAATCTCATTCCCCGATATTTTCTGGCCGGCTTGGGCCAACCTCAGATGAATGATAAATGAGCCGTTAAAGCTGAGGTCCTGGATGCAATCCCCACCCATAGCATAACTGTCAGGGAGGTCACTCTCTCAGAACTGCTGTGATTCCAAAGAGAAAAGAGAAGAAAAATCTCCTGCAGTAATTGTCACCTATGACTAGTATTTAAGAACCCGTCATCTGCTTTTAACAAGATCTTTGCACTTTAAGCAATAAGAATTAAAGTGCCTGCATCAGCCGGATACTTCTGAGCCAAGAATCGGTGGCTCCAGCAAGCACTGGTCTGTGGAGACGGCACTTATTGCCATGGTTACCAAGGAAATGTGAGAAAGATTCCACCTTTTTGCTCTTGTGTCAGTATAATCACTGTCTGAAAGATGTTGACATGTGCTTTTACATCTCTTTTCACATGAGTTGCAATCTAATTTATAAAATGTTTCTATGTGCAGTAATTTGAAAGAGCCAATCACATTTAATTAGAAAAATATGACTATACAATATAGAAAAAACTGAATGTTTTCTGCTTTTTATTCATATTAAGTGTCTGTTGTTAAAATCTCAAGCCTGCAGGTGATGATGAAGGAATCATAATAACTGGTACAACCTTTTCTGATTTAAAATGAGACGTACACACCTAAAGGTTCATACACACACCCAGCAAAAATCCACGGGTAAGCCTACTGTTTTAATGGTTAAATAAGGTCAAAGACTGTTTAGCTTGAATAATCAAATAAGCTATTTCACCTGTATATGTTGTAATTGTAAGTAAGTTGTGTGTAATTTACTGTAAAACTTACAAATCAAAAATCAAATCAAAGCCCTTTTTGGAAAAAATAACTCAAAATGCTTAAAACAACACAACCAGGTGCAAACACACGAAGAAACACAATTCTAAGTAAAGATAAGAGCATAAAAAGGATGGTTAACACCAGTCTTACCAAGCGTGGAGAACAAATACAACAATACAATTTTAGTTAAATGCAATGGTAAAATGATACGTCTGGATTTAAAGCATGAGAGTCTCAGCTGTCCTGCTATTCTGTGGGAGTCTATTCCAAAAAGAAAGTGCTTAAAAAAATAGAAGCAGCTTCTCCATCTTTAGTCTTAACTCTTGGAACAGGAAGCAAGCATCTCCTATCATGTTTCAACCAGGCCACATAGGGTAGTAGTTATAATTGTTGTCCTGTAAACTTCTTTTATAAAAAATGTCTTTTCGAAGGTCATGACGAAGACATATTTACACCTTTCATTTTAAGTCAAATCAGTGGTTGGTCAGACACATCATTCCTTCCTCTATACTTCCTATGGAAGTACACAAAATTCTCAATTTGATTATTCTCAAGGGCAATTGAAGCATTCTAACAGTTCATCTAGAGTTGCATTAGGAGATGAGGACATTAAATGACCCTTAACTTAATGGTTTCTGTTTTTTTTAAGCTTCCCTCGGGGCCGGGTAGTCATTTGACACATGTTGTTGCCATGGTAAATTTAAGCTTCACTGGTGAGGCGAGAGAGTCCCTTAAAGGTTAAGATGCCATCCATTGGCTGGGTGGAAACTAAACAAGAAAGGGAGTCATCAGCTCTGTGCTTGTGATTGGGTGAAAGAGGAACAGCGCTGTCCTGGTTGGTCGAGAAGCTCATCTTTGGATCCTGAACTCACACACACACCATGTTCTCATCTGCTTGTGCTAATTAGCTACTCGCCTGAGAGAGCACTGTGCTGCCCGCCAACCTTATTAGCCAAGCAAACTGTCCCCATAAATCCCAGCTTCGCAAACAAACAGACAAACATGCACAATCAGACCAATGACCAGAACTCAGAGCCCACCGAGCCTGCATCCACTGGAATGGCAGATTTGAATGACATAATACCAGAGCTGCTTTGAGTGATTATAAAATTACAGGGTGTGCATGGTTCAAGGTTGGCCAGAATGGAAAGTGTGTGGGGGTGCACTCATTGCACATCTTTCTATTCTGCTCCAGCAGCATAATGAGCCATCAGCTTCTGCTGACAACCTAACATCAGCTGGCCAATTAATGCCCATGCTTCTTTTTTAATCAAGCGCCTGTGCAGACGCCTCAGTCTAAAAAATGTCTGAGGTCTGGCCACTTGGAGGGTACTCTTTTCTTTTTTCTTCTTCCATTTTAATGATTTCCTCCAGAAAAGCAGAATACATTCTGCCAGATGATGGCTGCTCAAATGGAACATCGTGGACAGAAGCCTGGAGGTAGTGTTATCCGTAGTACGATGCATAATGCTATAAGTTCTATTACAGAAAGAATGCCGAGAGAGCTGCTCAAAGATGTCTTCAGGAGGTTAAGCTTTATTTCATGGGCGCACAATGCAGACAGGTTTCAAGGCCAGTTGTGTTGAGTTTGTTAAAGGCATAACAGAGATAAAACCTTCTGTTAAAGAGGTGACATGAGATAAACAGTCCATTGAAAGGTTAAAAGAGGTAGAAACAGATGTTCACAAAAGGCAACAAAAGGGAGCTGAGTGACAAAAAGAAGCATCTTCTCATCACGAAGCGAACAGAAGTGCCTGTTTGCACTGCCAAGAGGAAATAGGGAGGGGCATTGCACCAGGCGAGCAGGAATGAGACAGAGGACTTAGCTCTCCAAATGGTGCGGTGAGGAAGGAGGAATATATACTAATGGTGCATGCTTGTGTACCAGGATCACACATGGCTACTTTTAAAGACTATTCTAATTTATAATTGCATTTTTAAAAACAAGAGACTAAAGCAAGGAAGAGAAACACACCAACTTCCCAGAGATGCTCTTATGAAACATGCTAAATGTATGCTCACATATTCCATATCCTAGAATACCTTTTTAGAACCGAAGCTATTCATATTGAATGCATGCTTTCACCCTACCCTCCCTGAGGTATAAACCTGCTCTCAGCTGTACCATGCTTGGTTTATGAACCAGCTTGGAGTTAATTATATCCGGTGACAGATCTAACAAGCTCTAATTTAAGTGTGAATCCTACCAAGATGGATATTCTTCCTTTATCGCCATTCTGTTTCCTCCATTTCCTCAGGATCTGCAGCCTTGCATCTGCAGTTTTCTCACGGCTCTGACACGGGTTATCCTGATGATAGCAGATGTCATTTAATGTGATCTCCAGGGGGGAGAGTGAAGGGGCTAAGGCTAATGGAGAGTGGAGCAAATCTGATTTCTGTTTGACAACAGTGTGCTCTATTCTAACATACCTGCCAGATTGCTTTGAACTGAATACCTAGAGCCGGATATAGCCACAGAGACCAGAGGCAAAAACAGGGTGAGGTAGTTTGTTCTACAGCTGAAAGCAACTGTTTTTTGCTTTCCTTTTTATTTTCCCCAACAGTCTGTTTCAACCTCAAACTACACAGAGTAACCTGGTTCACAGTAACACAGCCAGCAGTCATGTTTGAACTAAGTAAAATAATTTTGCACAGTTTGTTTGATTTTTTTTTTTACACTTCAAAGGAAGAGGATGATAATAGGTTGAGCACCTGAAACTAATATTGATATTTATGCAAGTGGGTCAGTGATTAAAGCAACAACGCAGGACACACCCAGCAGCAGTCAGCAGGACAGATGATTTCATAACTTTGGTAATATTTCTCACTAGCCTTGGTGTTTTGCTGTTTGGGGTATCGAATGAACTCAGTAACACTCCCCACATCATTTGTAGAAAGAAACCTCTATCCATTATAATGCTGCCATTGCTATTTTCTGTGTCAATAAGATGATGCACCGAGCTCAGTTTTGTCCACAAACTGAAGACTGTGAGGTAAAATGGTGAAACAGTTCAAAGGTCATTGGTCTAATTGTCATTTTGCTACCTGTTGGCAATCTCTGGGATAGATTTCATGAACATTTTATCCCATGGTTTATAGTATGATCCAACTCAACTTAATTGTACACAAAGTACGTATATCTTTGTTTCCGCTGCAGGTACCTGGTACCAGGTACTGGCAGGATGAGGTGATTATATGGTAATTGCAGCCTGCATAAAAAAAAAAACCCAGAATACAACACATTTGCATGAGACGAGGACTTACCTCAAGCCATCTGAAGGCAGGAGAGGGTGGGAGTAAATTCACAGTCTGTAAAGAAGCAGTGCAATGAAAAAACACCATTAGTGAGGAACATAGCTGTGCGGATTCACTCTTAACAAGAACGAGTTCAAAGTTTGGGTTACAGAGTTTATAACAAACTAATTTACTGTCTGTAACTGCTCACCTTCAGCCTAAAAGTGAACTATTTCATGTTCATTTCTCTCCTTTTTTTGTGAAATCCCACTAACGTAATGGAAGAGTGACAGTAAAGCCATCTGTACAAATGTTGGCACGTCAACACGTTTATATTAAATTGCTCTCCCAAATCACAATAGTAAAACCTGTTTACATTTATAATATGTTAAATAAAAACACACAATCTGATGAATAAATTGTAGAAAAGTCTGGAGGGCTCCTGAAGGGTGCATGCAGATCTCAGCATTACTGGATAACACAAGCTCTAAAAACCTAATTAAAGTAAATAAGCTCAGAGGTGGGGACTTTTCTGTACCTTTACTTTATTCTGCTGCAATACTCGATGTCAGGGGTGGCCAACTCCGATCCCCTGGAGCCACAATCCTGCAAGTGTTAGGAGTTTCCCTGTCGCAGCACAGCTGAGTCAAATCAATAGGTAATTAGCAGACTTGTTCAGAGTTTGGTGTCAAACTCTGAACAAGTCTGCTAATTAAGTCTGATGTGAGTCAGGTGTGTTGCAGCAGGGAAACTCCCAACACTTGCAGGACTGCGGCTCTCGAGTACTGGAATTGGCCACCATGCTCCATGTTCTCACTTTATCAGAAAGAACGAAAGTGTTAAACAGCAACAAAAGCCTTTTATCTGAATAATCACAACATAGACTTTTTTGTCTCCTTTGGTTTAGAAACACTCCACCAGTCACTTAGTGGATAACAACACTAGAAAATTGATGTAAAAAAATGCAGCAAACCATTTTTTACAAACAGTTTTCTCAATTGTATGACTCATGAACAGTTTGACAATAATAGATTGTGATGATTCTAAATCATGTTGCGTGCAGATGCACAGTTTAAAGGCACATTAAGTATCAGCAGAAAACAAACCTTTTTCAAAGTAATCATTTGTTTTGTCATAGCAGGAAAAGATCAGGGGCATCTGATCAATGTTTCTTTTTAGAGATGGAATGATTGATATTTGGCACATCAGCTGCATTTATCTGTTTCCAGTTATCTACAGTTCTACTTTGTTAACTTGTGGGTCTGTGACCCTACCTAGACAAACTGCACTCAACTCTAAAATGACACCAAACTGCTTTAAATGAATTCTGAACACAATCACCTTTCACTTTGGTATAGCCCACCATTATAGTCAGCCACAGAAGCAGATGAAGGCCCTGCTGTGGTGTAAATGTCAATAATTTTACCCATTTGGTAACATCTGTCTGAAATATCTTCTTTAGTTTTATTTTCTATCCCAGAGTTTTCTTTATCTTGATTCTGACAGATATCCACATCCATTGGCACAGAACCAAACAGGTTTAAAGATCGGACTGGGTCAACCAGGTGTCAAACAGTCCAGGCAAAAAGGTTTATGATGTGATGGAATTCCATTCATCCATCTATTACCCATACCTCTTATTCCAATTAAGGGCAGCTGGAGCTTATCCCAGCAGCCATTTGGGTGAAAGGTGGGTTACACCCAGGACAGGTCGCCAGTCCATCACAAGGCGCAATGGAATTTCAACAAACAAATATTGATTTTCACAGCTGATAGCTCTCAGTCCTGACTACATTCACACCATCTTACAACTTAATTTTCATTTCGCTGGGCAGTGGTAAACATTTGACATCCTAGTTTAGATCATTTGCTGTAATCCGGCTCCAGCTCTGGTGGTTATATCCATATTTAAGCCAGAAACATTCATAAAATAAAAATTAAAGCCAGCTGTTTTTACTGTCACAGGCAAAAATATATAAGAAAAAGTCTATAAAAATGAAAATAAGTATCATCAGTTGACAAATGAACCATGCAGCATGTTTTCAAGCTGCCATGCGACATGTAATCATAACAACTGTCCTGTAGAGGTTAGAGGTAAACATATGGCCTGAAATTAGTCAGGTTTGAACCGTGATATCTCGTAGTGTTGAAGTCTCACTACTCTGCCTTGATAAGCATCCGTATTTAAACAGGGTACTATTTTCTCAGTAGATTTGACCAGGAGTTTTAATAATAGCATGAAAATAATTAGCCATTTGTCTGAATCTACTTCACATGGCGAAATGGGCTGAATTGTTTTAAAAGTGCACTCTGATAGCTAATCTGAGGCACAGAGCTGCCTCCTCCTCTGGCACTGACTAGTGTTAATCACACACTGCTGCACACAAGCTTCCTCTTTAGCGTCTCATTGCGTGCCCTGCTGTTTGTAAAGGGTGGCTGCTCTGCGATGGGCCTCTGGCGGGGTCTACAATCAGAACTGCACGACTCAGGCTACGGGGCTGAAGCAGGTGTGCAAACACATAATGCAAACATAAACATCACGGCACAGGCATAATTCCAGGGTGTGTGATAAATGAAGTGAATATACTTTTGCTGTGAAACGACTGCTCAGATGGATTTTCTTTCAGATTGTAGAGAAGAACGGGCTGCGGTCATTTAGTATGCTTCTTGCATTCATGACATATCCCCTTATCTTTTCAGCTGACACAAGAACCCCTCAATTAAAAGTGACTTCTGTCATCTTTCCAACTCATAGAAATGAAATGCACACATGCAGTCCCAGGGGACTTTATGAAATCTAACCTCCCTGTCAACTGACTTCAGGGTGGGCCGGAGAAGGGGAGTGGAAAGAAAAATACTTCAGACAGATGCTTTTTAGATCAAAGTCGATCAGAATCAGAACGAGCATTGCAATGTAGAATAATTTAGAGAAATCTAACAGTCATCAAAGGGCTCATTCTCCCTAAAGAGATGTGCTGTGGGAAATGTCCAGTGCAACCAGTGGTTTTCACATCAAAGAAGATGACTCTCTCACTATGGGTCATTACTGCAAGCAGCTCCTGTCAATAATGAGTAAGTAGTACCTAATCTAATTTGACAGAGCGTCCAGAGCTCGGGTGAAAAACCAGCCTCTTTATGAAGAGCAATGTGCTGCTTGCTTTGCACACTTGCTTAAAAAAAAAAAAGCAACGATCTGGAGAAGTTTGCAGGTGACACACAAACATACCACATTTGATGTTACTTTGTAAATGTTACTACCATAGTGTGACACGTTCACAGAGCCTAGGGTGTTTTTACATTCTTTGAAACACTAAAATATAATATTTTTTAAATCAGGAGACATGAAAATAGATGCCAAACTGCAAAAATGACCATTTTATTGAACTTGCTGGAGTTTTCTGCTTTCAACATTTTTTTTTATATATGTTTTACTTCATGTCATGCTTTTTTTCTGAGCATGGCTGAAGCCTCTAATTGTCAACTGCATTTATTCCTCTCTGGTAACTCAAATATTGATATTTACACATCTCATGTTCCTTTTACTGTGACTCTAAAGTCTAAAAATACAGAATTTTCTGATAAAGACCTAAACGATAGTCATGGAGCTCAAAAGGTTAAATACATTGCTAGTAAAAACTATCTTATAGTAAAACAAAATTTGAATAAGATCCAACCTAACATTTACTTTTCTCCCTCTCTTTATCATATCACATACGAATCCGATTCAGTATCAAATAATTACTCTAAATCCATACCAATCAGAAGTGTGACACTTAAGAGGGTCACAACATCTGTCGTGCATGTGTTATTACATAATCCAGGATTACTTTAACAACGTTTAATATGTGGTAGAAGCTGTGGGTAAAGGACAACCTGACATTTGGGTAAAGACATTTGTTTACATTTCTGGCAGACATTACGCAGGAAAGTTTTTATTCAGTTGCATTTTTTTGGTTGTTTCTTTGCACACATTGGTGTTTTATATATATATATATATATATATATATATATATATATATACAAAAAAACAAATCTCTTTCAAGAATTGGTTACCATCCAGATTGGCACGGTTTAATGCACATTGCTTATTAGCCCAATAAGTATGAAAGTTGTTTTTTGTGATGCTAGCTCTTCTGTAATCACCCCAAAACTTCTGTAGTCCAAGCTGGACCGTCTAAGTTTGCAGAAGATTGCTTTTTTTCTTTCCCCACGTGTGTATTGGTTTTTAAATCCACTTAGTCCAAAGTTATATCGGATGAAAGGAAGACAAGAAGAATGAGCAAATGTTTTTGTTTTCTTCACCTCAGGAACGACGAGTCTCACAGCGTCATCATCAGTCTGAGTCACCTCATTTTAATATGCTACTTTGATGAGCTGGCGGTGGTGGAGGGGGGAAGATCCCTTTAGACCACACACACACACACACACACAAACCTCTATCAACATGGACACTGGGTTGCACATTATTTAATTATCATGCATGCCTCATGTTGGTGCACAAAGTTTGCTCCTTTCTGCAGATGCCTGAAATTGCAAAAACACACACACATGCACATACACCCACAAACACACATGCAAACACACACAAAAACCCATGCGTTGCATGAATTAAGAAATCACACTGACATACGCACGTGTGCTTTTACACATCTTTGATCTAGACATGTGACCATGAGCCACCAGCCAGAATGTGCGTATGTCCTGTGGACATTTGCATAAACTGGAATGTGTGTGTGTGTGTGTGTTACAGAGTAAAACTGTTGGTGGGATAGCCGCATGTGCCTGTTACGCACTTGTGTCCTCCAGGGCAATCTGCACTGAGAAAGCAAAAAGCATTAGAGGGATGGGAAGTCACGCAAGCATTTTTTTTCTCAATAGCCGAGAGCCTCTGGAGTATTCTCCCCCGTGTGCTCATTCATACAAACAGATGTCTGAGCCAGAATTGCAAGAAAGAAGCATTGCACCACTGTATATTGAGAATACGTTATTGGTCGGAAATCATATGAGTTGCTGCCTGAGGGATGTTTTTGGCAGTTTGAAGCTCATGAAAGATAAATGCTTTGTGTACATAGTATACTTGTGTTTACTTCCTCCATTTCGGTTATGCCTGGGATGGTTAAGAAGCTCCAGTTTTAGTGAAGCCATCAAGGCAATTAGGACAAATCCATTTACTTGTCCCCCATCATCTTGCTGCTTCTTTCCCTCTCCTCCAAGAAAGGAGCATTAACTCGTCTTGATATCCTTTGCCTGAGCTTCTTTACACCTCCTACTAATGACCTTTCTACTTAGATAAGCAAACGTCTCTCCTTAAACTCCACATCACATTGGAAAATGACCTTGCTTAATGCCAGACGTCCTGTTTTCTGCATATAGACTACCACAGCTTGTAGAGCAAGAGCACAGTCTGCCATGGTGGTTGGGACACCCCGCTTTGTGTAGTGAAATCTAATGAGAGCCATGGTTTACATCTACATTTGGAGCAGCTTTTCAAAGCCTGAACTGGCAGGGCGGGAGGCAATTACCGCCACTCAGCCAGCCATACACCAGAGGAACTGAGGCTGCAGAATAAGCCAACACTGCTCACTTTGGATTGAGCTCATATGGGATCTAAACAGGAGCGACACAATTTGCTGAGGGGACAGGGTAGTCAGCGTTTAAGCACACAAACACTTTTTTTTTTTTGCTCTTACACACATACACCTACACTTATTCAACTATGTGCAAGTGTTCCTGCAGAATGATGTCTTGGAATAGAGCTCGATGTGAAAAACATTTAGTCTGAAAGAGAAGGTCAACTTTTTAAAAGATATGGACCGATGTGAGCTCACATGCACACGCAATGAAGAACTTTCTGGAAAAAAAAATCAAGGACACACACACACACACACACTTGAATATCCATTCACACGTTTCTGCACATGACAGCAGTGGTCAAAAATACACAATGAAAAGCTGCCCTGAGATTAATACGCTTTGTAGGGAGGAGGAAAAATAATTATGTTCTTGTTTTGAAAATACCAACAGTCATGACTCCCATCTAAGCACATGTTGCTCAGTGTAATTCCTGATATTCTGATTAAAAAATGCTTGTCAAGGAAGAAATATACAGGTGTGACTCAGAAAAATGACACAGAGGCACACACACTTCTGTGCTGCCATTACTACCATGTATAGCAGCTCATTATAATGACATCACTCAAGCTGATGTATGCATCAGTTTGATCCTGTTGTTATTTTAACACATGCACAACATATACGATTTTTCACACTATTTGGCTACTCAGATGTTTAAAATATCAGCTATTTATATTCCAACATAATGTTGTTAGACAAATAGGCTAAAAAACCTCATTAGATCCAGGAAAGCAAAGATTTATGTCTGCACCATTCTGTGTGGGTCAGAAATGCCCAAATAGATATAGAAAGGCCCAAAAATAATGATAATAATATGATAATTGCTTGAAGCTCT
>JBAMIG010000025.1:14880038-14898408 GCA_037177335.1 Kiunga ballochi
ACACATGTCATTTATGTTCGCTATATATGTTGCACTGAGAACCAAGACAAACTCCTAGTGATGATAATCACCTGGCAATAAATCTTATTCTGATTCTGATTCTGATAATAAAAAAGTGTAAGAATGTTCTGTGGTACTTCATAAGAGACTGTTTCCAACCTAAAGTAAATATCTGTTTTATAGACTCAGCCCGATATTCCCCCAGCTCCTTACTACTCTTTATAAGTTTTATTACTGTGTAGCTGATAAACACAATGATGTGTTTCTGCATTTTTTAAGCAAAAGGTCAAAAACGATAAAAATGTTAGGGACAAAGTGGTTTGTGTGGGGGGAGTTACCATGCATACAGCATCATCTTGCACAAGGGATGGATATGAGTGACCAAGCAGATATTCCATTACAAGGGATGCTGAAAAGTTTTCAGCCTTCAGTAGTTTTCATAACATGTTGTTCATTGATCCTGCAAAGAAAGTCTGCTTTTTTCCTTTCTTTGTCCTTGAAATTAAGCTTCGGCTATGCAGAGGCTTAGTGGAGATTCAGGGAGACTGTTTGGAATCATGTCCCTGATGGGAATAATGCAGATTGTCTTCAGCTATGCTTGCACTTACGTGTGGTTGAAGGTTATACTTGCATTATTTTATATACATTGTAACATGTGCGGGCAATGTTGACTCATTTTGACATATTAGGACATAAAAAAATGGATTTCAAGTTAAACAAAATTAAATTTAAATACCTATAATGAGAGAGAAATGTGAGAGAAGTTTGACTTGACCCTTTAATGAGTAATGACGTAAATAATAACAGTAATATTTATTTATTCAAGTTAATTTCATGTTCAATTTGACCCTGTATTGTTTGACATAAATAAAAGGCACAGATTTTATAATAAAACTTGTGTAAGCTGCCCCTTAAAGTACATTAAAAAAATGTAACTTTTAGCCTACACTACCAGTCAAATGTTTGGACACATGTTCCCATTGGTTTTAATGGAAAGTTATATTTTTAATCTTTTGGATGTAATGAGACAAAATAAGTGCACATGTGCCAAAATAAAACCATAAAATAGCAAGCTATGAAGACAGAGTATAAGAATGAACTTAAATCATTGCTTTAAACCTAAAAAAATCAAGTTTTATTCTTTTCCTATATCTTACCTTCTCCTATGTCATGTGGTATAACCAGTGGCCATGCAATATCTATTTCTCACAACTGAGTATGTGGTGGCCATGCAGGCAGATATTTCCCAGCGTTGTCACCAGATGGGTGCATAAGAATCAGTGACTGCAAGCTGCTCAGACCCTGCGGCTGCAAAAGCAACTCTGTAGCAGAACATCTCCAGCAACACGGTGCACATATGAAATGAGGTTATTTGATCTGTGTCAAACGCGTCCGCTGTTACCAAGACCAAACAACTCTGTGTTTGACTTATCTGTCCGGTGCACATTACTCCAAAAGGCCAGGGGTTTTATTCACAGACATTTCAAGTCTTAACTTAGCCTTCATCTCTCTAAGAAGTCTCATAGTTTGAACAAGTAAAGGGCAGAAACCACAGTGAGGGGTATGTGAATGATCTCCTTGTGAGGGAGAGGGCTTGATATAACAGAGGAAATCAGATTGCACTTTTACTCATAGTAAGAAATGATGAGAACGGACCATAGCGTCAACGGGTCTAATCATAAAATTAATTATAAATTAAGGACATGCTGCAATAAGGAATATGTAATGAACAAGCCTGCTGAATAAACTACAATGCTCAGCAGCCGTGCTGATGAGTCTTCTGCTTAAACTTGAAACTTGCTGATGTTTTTAACACTTTGATTTTACCGGGCAGTCTAAGTGGTTGGTTTAGCTGTTCCAGTAAATCTATTTTAAAGCAGAGCGACATCAAGAAAGTTGGTGACCTGAAGAACTTGGTGGGTATTAAAGCCCCTCAAGAGGAATGCCATCACTGCCGTACTGATGCACTTTTGTTTTCTTGAGTTTCTGCATATTTTAACTGTTGCCATCCCCTTTTGTTCTTGCCATTAAAATGCTGGCTACAAGAGGACAAATCTTTAATGAGATCGACCACAAACATTATCCCGGCTTGATCTAATCTGCCGCGTTTCATTAACTCACCATCATTCAGGGTTTGGAGAAAATTCATACACCCTCCTTTTCTTTTATCCATTTTCTCCTCTGCTTGAGCCTCTTAAAAGCACTGTTCTCAACACTTATTCACTTTAGGAGCTCTCTTAAGGGTAAAATGTTACATTTCGCTGTGAGAGAAGTGTTTCCAGAAAACATAATTATATGAATTTCCTCCGCCACTCTACAGATGATGTTCCCCTCACAGTGGAATGATTTCAAACACTCTGCAAGATAATCTTTATAAATCCCTTACCTCATTCATAAGCAGACACAACCAGCCATCCAAATTTATCAAAATGTGTTTGTGTTCGAACAAATCACTCATGTAAAGACACTGCAAATGTTTGGCATGTGTGGTTGTCATTTGTCACACGCAGGTTCTTGAGCTTTTTAAACGTGACGTGCTGTGAAAACATGTAAAAATGACTTATCTCTGCAGGTGGTGTTTTTGACAAACAATCCAGGTTGCAGAAACAGATTAGTTTCTCTCTGACTGCTTTGTACTTCTTTAATTTCTGCTATCTTTGTACATTATCAGAGCATTATCGGTGACTTCATACAGTACGTGATTAGATATAGAGTGAGGTTGATGTTGCTGACAGAATTAGTTTTTCCTTGTTTACAGCAGTTTCTTTGTGTTGATTAAATCTTCATTAAAATGGGTTACTAAGCACTGTTGAACAACCATTTGGATGACTGCCAATCTCCTCCTCTGTTCCTGAGTTGTGTTTTGGTTATACTTTAAGGGAGGTGTCATGCCGTGATGGTGCCATGCTATTATGCAGCCATCCCGATTCCTTTGATCCTCTGCTTTTTTGCTACGGCAATAGTTAGCTGTAGAATTGCAGAAACATTAGAGTTAAGGCTATAATCCTCTGATTGGTCAAAAAAGTAACCACTTCCTGTGCAGCAAAGCCCTGATAATTTGGCCGAATTTTATTGAGAAGCTTATTCATGGATATTCACACCTTTAAAGATTTACTTTGGGTATTGCAAACCCAAAGCAACTGGTAGAGATGCCTCTGGCAGCTTCTTTTCCACACATTTTAACAAATTTTATTGTAGTCACACACAAAAAAAAGCTCTACCAAATGATAAAGGCTGTTAAAAGTCAATGTCATTATCCTTTCACTGTCCTGACATTTAGTTTCCTATAAGTGGATCGCAACAGTGTGGAAAATTGAATAAAGTCAGAAAGTTCTTTATTAAATCTGTAAAAAAAAACTGCTGCCCGGTTGGCTCAAGATACACAAGAAAAACCTTTCTGATGATAGAACAGCTTTTTAGCAAGTCAGTCTCTGTGACAAAATGGAATAAAGGAATGAATAGGAATAAATCACCAAAGTTATTTGTTGTTCTCAACTTCTGCATCTTCATGTGCTTTTTATTTGGCAGCTTCCATGTCTTATCCTTGTCCCTCTTCTTGTCTGGTTTGTTTCTTTTGCTATGTGTCACTTATACAAGTCAACCGATTCAGCACCATACCACACTGAGCAGCATGGCTGGTGACGGAAATGCAACAGTAAAGCGATTCATATAAAAAAATAGCAAGCTGGATTAAAAACATTATGACCTGTATGGAAAATAGAGGGAATTCAGCTTGAAAGTTAGCTATCTTTCTCATCCGGTAATGTCTCAGGTGAGTGTTTCAGGGAGGGAAACTCTCCTAACATAAACCATGATGGTATTTCATATTTACAGCATGCATGAGATATTCGAATGTCATCCTATTTTATATCACGCTGACAGTGAGTTCTTTAACATTCACAGAATGAGACAGATTCAAGACGTTGGATGTCTTGACAGATGTCAAGAGACCTTTACTCTGTCAGTCTGATCCTGGTCCTCACAATCTGTGCCGACCAAGGCCTTGACCTGTTTGCAGAGCTGCACGTGCAGAAGTCTCCTTTTGCAATGGCGCAGCATAATTCTGTTGTTCTGCCCCACACTTCAAAGCCTTCTATTGTTCTGTGTCATGAATAATTAGGCTGGGTTACAGACTCAATAATCTCTTTGGCCCTTTGATTATCCTCTAATTCTGAAACCATGTGTTTGTGTGTTGCCAACTCCTAACAAGAGCAATTAGTCCATTTTCAAAGTGAAATCTTCCCCAACTCGGGCACATCTGAAAGAGCTTTTCTAACAAAACAATAACACAAATGAGACTTGCAGAACCTCCCTCATCGTGCACATCTTCATTTACTTTTGGCAAAACACTAGCTGCAGCTTATATCGCATTTCGTGATGTGAGACTATTTTATGCTTTACTGAAAAAGTAATTAAACAGATTAAGAGTGAATTTGCTTTACGAGTCAACTTTGTGTATTTGTAGTCCTTCCACAACAGTCTTGAGGACAAAATAAACTCTACCCTGCTGTTCGTTTGTTTCTTTTGATTCACTGCCTTACTCAAGCATTTCCCAAGTAAAAAGAAAGCACTCCCAAGCAGTACAAAGGAGGCACTTTCAGCTTTAAATTCAACCTTTTTCAGAAAAACTGGGTGCAGGGTGAGGGGGGAGGTTAATTAAGATTTATAACTAACAGATTGCAATTAATACTCTGTACAGGTCGTTTAGCTGTTGGTTGGAGTGTGTTGCTCGACGATTGCTTGGATTAGAATGAACATGCTAAAATCAGCCTAATTAGAAAGTCTGAGCGTCGACTTTTCCTCGTTCCATGAGTTGTCACGAAAACTGATGGGAACGAATGGAGTAGAAGATCCCCTCTAGCTCATGAAACAGATAAGATTTTGGGATAAAAGCTGAAATGAGGGAGAGTTCTCTTATCAGGCACGAGGTAAAAAAAAAAAAAGCCTGCGATTTGTCCTTCCAGCTTGTTTGATGGGGCTAGATGCTACATGCTACAGCAACATGGTCATAGAGAATGATATGCACTGCAAAAATGTGAAGGAATTTTCGGACAGATTTACTGTTATTTTTTTATTCATGCATTGCGTCTTGGCATAAACACATCTTAAGTTGTATGTTCTGCAATGTTAATCAGGTTTTTAACCTTTTATGAAACACTTCGTTTGTTATGTTTCCAATTGAGACAATCATGTTGGGGTGTCCATGTTCCTTCAGCGTGAGAAGAAAGGCTGGTAACTTAACTTAAAAACTGATGTTTGATAAACTAGTTTTAATCACTTAACATTTGTAGCAAATTACTGCATTTAGGTTAATCCAGTTGTATTATTTTTTATGGCAGCATGTGTAGTTTTGTGAATGCATGTAAA
Organism: Kiunga ballochi; assembly: GCA_037177335.1. Classification (NCBI taxonomy): domain Eukaryota; kingdom Metazoa; phylum Chordata; class Actinopteri; order Atheriniformes; family Pseudomugilidae; genus Kiunga; species Kiunga ballochi. The sequence goes on from JBAMIG010000025.1 coordinate 14,885,406, forward strand.
CCCTGTAAAGGTAGAAAGTTTTCTATTTCAGGTAATCAGAAGTGTCAGAAGGGGGGATATGATGAGGTAAATTTTAGTTGAGATATCATCTGCTCAAGCTTATTGAAAGTAATGGGTTATTATGAAGAAATGCTGTTTGATCCATTTCATTAGATTTAAGTGGACTGGATTAGGGAAACAACAAAAACCTGATGGATTCGGCCCTAAAGGACAGGAGACAGATCTCTAAATAGATTGGTTACCCATCAGTAAAACCTACTCCAGGAGTTTCAGCAGTGCGGGCGGCACAGTTAGATATAATACTGAATTATCACCTTCCAAATAATCTTGTGTGGGAAATTTAAGTTTTGTACTGGTTTTTACTGTGCATGTACAAAATAACTGTAAAACAATCTTTTACCATTAGGTGCTTTGCAAACTAACAACAGGATTTTGAAGAAAACAGAAAGCTAGTGTAAAAATCTGGACTGGAGTTAAATGATCCCCTTTCTTGGTTTTTGTGCTGACTTGAGTAGCAGCGTTGTGGACTTGAGCCCAGATGGGGGGAGGTCCAACTAGTAACCTTTTGGTGTGGAGTCTGCATGTTCTCCCCGTGTTGGTGTGGGTTCTCTCTGGATACACCCTGGCTTCACAGTCCAAAAACATTCAGCGTGTGTGTGTGTGTGTGTGTGTGAATGGTTGTTTGTGTTTGTCTCTCTGTGTTGGCCCTGTGATGTACTGGTGACCTGTCCAGGGTGTACCCTGCCTCTCGTTCATTGTCAGCTTGGATTGGCTCCAGCCCCCCCTGCAACCCTTTTCAGGGAATAAGTGGTAGAAAATAGATGGATGGAAGTTCTGGCATGGCTAATCTTTAACTGATCAATGCATTTGATCAGATGTATGCACTATAGTCTCCTGGTTAGATGGCCATGTAGATTTTTGTGTCATCAGCGTAACTATGGTAACATTTTTGCTTATTTCTCATCATTTAAGTGAGTGAAAGCATGTAGATTTTGAACACTAATAAACTTAAAATGTAGCCTTGGAGAGATGTAGATAAAGCTAGCATTACAGTTATTTGGTATTTTCACCAATGTACCATATTTTGACGCCTGTTTGGGCTGTTAGTCAACAAATACTGTACTCAAAAATAAAAAAATACAGATGCTCAGACTGAGCAACCTCCATCACTACAACTGTAGCCATTTTCAGATCTTTGGAGATGACTGAGTTCCGATAAGGTGCTATCTTTTTCTTTAGCATTAGAACCAGGTTATCAAGGACACAACAGCACAAAGTCTGCAGAGATAATTGACAACAGCTCAGTAATATATTTTGCTTGTTATACAGTATATATTGACAGACAACACATGAGAGGGGGTAGTTCATCTGGAGAGCAACATATTCAAATGGAATAAAATTTTTCTCAGACAGCTTGCATTGGAGGGAGTTAGTAAAGAGAACAACCTTTCTACCTCTTTACTTCCATCAAGCTTTACACACAGAACTGAAGTTTGGAGGAGTTGCTTCAATAAGAAAAAACTTTATCCTTTTGTCTGTCTGACCTGGTTTCTATTAAAAACAGGGAATTAAGGGAGCTTTGTAGTAAAATCATTGATGCTTTTCCTGAAAAGGATATCTAATTCAGCAAAAGCTGAGTTCAGTGTGCTAACAGCATCCTCTGTCTGGTTTTTGTTGCTAATAATAGAAGATTTGATAGATTTATGGAGGGTTTTGGTTGGATCTTACTTTTCTGGATATTTACCCATCTTTTATTGTTAGATATTGAAACAGGAATAATGGAAAGTTAGTAGAATAAGGAGAGATAACATGCATTGTAGGAACTCTGAAAACAGTCCTGATGCCAAAACCCATGAACCTCCTAATCAACCAGTAAAACTACCTACTGCTGCCCTAAATTTAGTTTTAATGAGACAAGTTGACAGACTAAAATAATCTCAGAGGCTAAAAAATTCTGAAAAATTCAATTGAGAATTAAAAAAATGAGAATGAACTAGCTGTTTCTCCTGCAGCTAGCAGGTCATTGTAACTGCAGAGCGGATTCCCACAGTTACACCAAAAAATCATACATTTTGTTTCCCAGAGGGACATGCTTATATAAAAAAGTGGTTCTACATATGCCATCCCTCCTTGTTATAATGGTCTGCAGGGTTGTCCCTGGAAGCAGTAATTGGAATGTATGGTATAAGAGGGTAGCAATGCCGCATCTCCCAATAGAAAAGGATTTTACACGTGTACTTTACAAAATCGTTCACATTTCATGAAAAGAAACAATAAACCAAGTTAAAAAAATGTTAAGAATAAAGAAGAGTTGTCAGAAAAGTTAATAAGAAGCTTGAGGTAGCAAAGAACTGACCAGAAACATTACATTACTTTTGTTTATTAAAACATAGATATCAATAAAACCTAAATGTTGGAATAAAAGACATTGGAATAAAAATACGATAATGGAAACACCAATATAAAAAATGTCAATTATTGCTAACGTTTTTAAGCTTTCATGAAGTGACTTTTCAGACCTTTTCATCATCGTTTACTGCAAAAATCTTATAAAAAAAACGTTTTTCTGAATTTACTCGTCCTCCAATGTGACTTAGTTGGTCCTGTAACTGGTTAAGATGGCGGTATGGCGTAATAGCTCATAGCTTTAGAAAGAATTAGGAATAGAAATACGATGGAATGGCTTATCCTTGTAAAACTGTCATGGAAACGCACTTGAAACACACACCTCCAGTTTTCTAAATCGAGCAATGATGTGACCTTGTGTGATTTAGACTTCAAGGTATAGTTAGTGTCTTTTTTTTCCCCTTTTTATTGCACGTCTGCTGGTTGAACCAATATATCAGCTTTGTGCTGTCAAGTCTATGCGGCAAGGCTCTTGGGTCTTCCAAGGTCTTCTTAGACAAGACTGAGTGACCACGTCCCCATTCTTTTCATCTCACTTACATGGACAGAAGCTCCAAGTGTTAAAAGGTGACAGAGCTGCTGAATAATATCTCCAGGAAAAGATAAAAAAAAACATGCTGTTTGAAGGAGTGACAGCAGATTTTTTTTTTTTTTGCCTTAGTTCTGTTTTTGGTTTTAACATGCTGCCTTACCAGGGAGTATCTATTTTAAGCGTGTGACCTTTAGCAGCCCTCTCAACTCTGGTGGGATTATTTAGCCACTTGAACTACTTAAATTATGTTGATGCTGATGTATGAGCTGTACCACATCCTGTACTGGTATACAATCTTTTAATCTAAATACAAACTGGTTTTAGAGGATTTGCATGTGCAAACATAAATCCCCCTCAATAAAAAACAAACCCTCTTGAACAGCTGCCATTTTTTCTTTAACCCTGTAATATTTTGTTTACATACATTTCTGAAAAAACCTTAAGTAGCCAATGCAGCTTTGCTAATTGTTGGCTTTTGACTCCGACGGGCTGCTTTTTGGAGACCATGGTAGAAAAAAAAGGCCCTGCCTGGCACAGTTTCTATGACAACCAGCTTATGGATGCATAATGACGTTCCATTAAACACTACAGAAACATGCACACACATGTATTAAATGTACGCAGCTGCAGAAGCTTCCCGAGTGCAACCAGATAAGCATACATCATGCTGAGCAGAGATGCACAGCTGTTGACAAGTAAGCCTGCCAAAAGTGCCCCACTAACTCCTTCCTTGGACCCAAATCTAATCCTCAATTTGTTTATGTTATTATGTTAATAAAGGGTAGCATTTCCATATGAATATCAATATCTCAGAAGCAAGCGACGCGTTGCTGTGAACACAGTGGATCCCTGGCAGGGGGACAGTGTAATATGAATGGGCCTCCATTTGGAGTGTAATTTCACTCATCTGATTTTCTCCTCCTCGGATGATCTGAAAAAGGAGGTATTTTTAGAGCCCAGGTGCTTATCCTCTTTGTGGTGCTGGAGGCTAATGTTAAACGAACACATCAATCTTCAATGTTTCAGAGTGAGAAGGGAGCAGTGGCAGCGCCATCACAGTGGTGGTGGGTTTCCTGCCAACTCTGTTGTTCTAAAGCTGTTTGTTTTCTATCGCTTATTTGCCACGACGACAGGACTTTATAGGCTCTTTAATGTAATACATTCGACACTGCATGCAAACTGTAATACTTAAAGAATGATTCCATGTCTAAATACATCAAATTAATATATGTATATGAGTGCATAACAATACTGATCCAAATATAAGTAGTCAATCAATCATAACACAATGAGTCTATACTTTGCAAGCTGCCAAAACTGCAGTATTACAATGTCAGGTATCAATGTTTATTACATCGTGTGCATGCAAAAACTGGTATTTAGGAAGTAAATATAAGATCTTTTGGTTTGTATGCAGTTTCTAAAGGGGATATATTATGCTTTTAAATCCTTCCTTTAAACATGTAAATCATTAATTTATTGTGTGTATAAAGTAGAACCGCAATGTTTTGGTCTGAATTCCTGCTTATTCTTGCGCCACACACACCTGTTCTGAGGTGCGTCTTCAGAGCGGCTCGTTTTGGTGCGGTCTCTTTAAATGTGAACGCGGCCTGTCATTTTTGTAGCTTGATAGCAGCGATATGTTAATCTCCCAGCAGAGAAACATTTTATTGGTAAGTTTACTATAAATGTCAATGTATCGGATTCACAAATTTGATTACTTGGACATCCAGGACATTATTTGCAGACTCACAGCAAATACTGTGATGTAATAGATAAAAAAAAACATAATAGACTGAAAAATATGACCAAAAAGAATATAAAGATACATGTGCAGCATCAAGAGGGAATTAATTTACATTTTCTGCATTCCTAAATACTTAAGTGGACAAAAACTTGTATTTTAGGTCTAAAAAATAGATTTAGTAGACATATGTACCCTTTAAATTATGATAGGAAGATGAGAGGTCCAATCAGTCAATCATACACTTGCTGGTGTACATTATTATACTCGTACAAACTGCATGTGTGCATATGATTGAAAGATCTAATCAAAATCCATCTACCACAACTTTGTTTTACTTGCAGATGTGAAGCTTTTCCTGCATTTCGTACGAAGATGTAGATGTAGATGATAGCTAGAGCTCACACTTTCAACAGAACCCAGCTTTAATAGCTAACAGCTAGTACCTGCCTGTTTAGCCCAGGGGAGCTGTCCATAGCTGCTACTGTTCACCAGTCCTCCCATCCATTCCTCACAGCATACCTGTACAGCCCCACTTTGAAAAGGTCGGTATTGGTTTCTTGTGATGCAAAAAAACATCCACTTTTAAAATAGTTGCATCTGACATGCATGCTCTGCTTGGAGAATGCGACATAAAAAAAAAAGACATAAAAACAAACAATCAAACTGTCACATTGAGTGATACGGAGGGGTGGACCCAGACACGGGTAGAAACAGGCAGGAGGTAGCAGCAATGCAGACCACTTGATTTTTAATTAACTCCAGGCTGAACTTGGTATGCTGGTCACAGAAAGTCTCACAAACAGGAGTTTTAGATGAATCTGAAACATAAAACTCCATCTGTCATCCTAAAAGTATGAAACATAAATACTTCTTTTTGGGTTTTGTGTTATGTAAATAAAGATATGTTTCATGTCTGAAGATGAGTCAGAATACATAGAAACAAAAACATGTTATGGACCTTTAATGCCATTGTTCACCCCATTGACTTGAGTGGTAAAGTCGTCACACTGTAGTGTAATGCTATAAAGTAGGTCACAATATTCCAGCTGTCTGAAGGCATTTATACTCAACATCTGGAAGTATCTAAAAGCAGATCAATACTCCAGAGGCGCACACTGAGCATTGAAAGAGTAGACTAATGCACGTTTGAGCCTCTTACCTCTGTTACCCTAATGGGGTTTATTGAAGCACGCAAATGACATCATCCTGATAGTAACTCGTTCCATCCACAGGAGTCCGATTGATTTGGCAGCTGGGCTGGGAATTGTACACTAGAAGTTATCGGTGATGGCCTTCTGCAAAACATCAATTGATCTATAAGTGGGACAGCATTTTGAATCGGTTCAACTAACTATTGATCCTCCAACATCTACTTCTGGTCCCGCTGTTAAAGATGTAGCAGTGTAGCCTCATGGCCGCCAGCCATACAACAAAGACAGAGCTCATTTTTCTTCTTTGATGATTATTGATAAAGTTGTGTTTTTTGTTATCTTATCTGTTAGTATGGACTGTTTTCTTAAGTGGAAGCATCACCTATAATGGTAATGAACTCTGTATTGGCTGGGCATGTTAATTACATTTTCAGTGCTCTAAGTATATTAAGACGCTAAGTACTATCATTGGATAACACTGAGAAGTATAAAAACTTTATCCATCTTTGTGCAGGTAGATCATGAATGCAATGAATAAAATATAACACACAAAACATCATTTTGACATCGATCTGTGATTGGTGATTGTGCAATTTGCAGAGTAAAAGATAAGCTTGCTTTCGCTGACCATAGGATACAAGCTAATTAACCCTCCGTTAAAAAAAAGGGAAATTCAAGCAAAGATTTTGAGAAGGTAATTGAGCTTAAAGGAGGTTTGAAAATCAAAAGTTACACTAGTGATATAGTACATTTTTCAACATTGCATCATCTAAGACACCGGCAACAGATGCATCCTTCTTAAAACACCTCAATCGTCCACGCCATGGTGGCATAAAGGCTCTGAGCCTTAAAGTGCACAAATGTGAACAATTCTCCTTGGAAAAAGCTGTCAATAATGTCATGAGATCATATATATGTGACTCTAATCAATATCTCTTAGTGGTGCCTTACAGCATTTGTGCTTTATTGAGTGCGCTGCAACCGTAGCTATAGTATATGAGTGAGGAAGCAGTGGTGGTGGTTGGGTTGGAGGGGCTTTTTTTTTTACTAGCCTATTTTGATATGCACCCTCCTGTCATGAAAGGTCTCTTTGAAATCCCATTTATTCCACTCCAGGTTGACAAATAAAGGCCTAGTTGAGAAAAATCTAAATTTTAAAGCCAATTAATTGAAGCTAATGGTGGTTAGAAGGATGTGTTAATTTATTGGCTTTCTGCTTTTTCCCCTCCCTTTTTTTTCCCCCTACGTGTGTGATGCTTAGGTTAAGCATTAATCCAGCGGGTGTTTCATTTAGGAACATCAGTTAAAAAAAAGGGGCATATAGAGGGAAATAAGTTGGTACAAGAGCCCAGGACAAAGAAAATGGTTTTATGATTAGCAGTCTGCTGCAGAAAAAGCTGAAATTGTAATGATTGCCATTGTTGTGTCCATGAATTGTGTAGATCCCTCTCATCACATTTCTGAATCACAGCTTAAAATGGGACCATATGCCCAACGAATCCAAGCCTGAGGTCACCTTGAAAGTATTAGGATTTAATATGATTGACTGTACAGTCTTAGCAAAGGATTAACATGATGCTGTCTGTATGCTCAGTGAAAATTAGAGAAAAGTCAACACTATGCTTAAAAGAAAAGAAAAGCATATATATATATATATATATATATATATATATATATGCTTATTTTATATGCTTTTATATGAAAAGTGGGTATCTGCTTTAGAGGAGGTACAGCTAAGTGAACATGGCCTTGCTGGTTGGTCAAAAGATGAATATCCCATCAGCTTCAAAAAGTCTGAAGTGAGAGTGATGAGCTGTATCCACCCCTCCACATAAGCAAACGCCACACCACCTCTGCTGCCCTTTCTGCCTCTCTTCATCCTCCACGTTCACGGTCAAGCATGGCTTTATAAACGTTATCTGATTTCTGAGAGCTTTCCAATGCCTAGATTTGGTGGTGAAATTAATCTCTGACTAAAATATTGACATACACAGAACCTATCAAGTGAAGCAAAGCAATCAGGCAATAAGGGAGGAGGTGTTGGAGAGAGAGAAAAAAAAAACAGAAAAGAGAAAGGAAAGGGGAAAGAAGCATTGCAGATAAGCAGAATCAATGGGATGTTGTCACCCCGGGTTTACGTGCTGTGCCGATTCGGGTTTGATCAGCTTCTGTTCCAGTAAAACACTGAAATAGACAGGAATTATTCTTTGAATTAGAAGTTTGACCTTTCATTAAGGTAATCCCAGAAATACACATAGGTTTTAAGTTATTATAATACCTGATGATTTTCCAATCAGTTTCCAATTCCCTTGATTGAAACACCATTAGGTGTTAACTTTAAAAAATTACCACTTTAATGAAGAATTTCAGTGTATGAGTAATAATACTGACTTGCATATTATACTGAGCAATAACCTTGCAGCCACCGTGTCTGTGTTAAAGACACTACAAGCCACTATGACGTAATTCTGCTGGACAGACCTTAATCTCTATATACATTATATTATCCAGGGCGCAACCTTTTCTGTTCACCTTAATGGGTTTAGACAAAACATGCAAGTGCTAATCTTCTCAGCTATGCTTCAATCCTCTGCTGCACCTTGGTGGAATGTCACAAAGAAAGCGTTAAAATGCCTCCTGTGAATATCTGCTGCCAACTATCGGAACAGAAAAACAATATAATGAAAGATTCACCATTCAATTTTTAATGATGAGGTTGATGAACAAAAGAAGAGCGATGGAGTGTAAGAAAATCGCTTGTACACGTGTAACACAGGCAGACAGACAGACAGACCCCCTTTCATGTGGGAAACTAATTCATGTCCCTCATAGTGAGTCCTCTGGTTTGCAAAATTCATATCACCTGGAACAATGAAAGGAGGACAACCCCTGTTATTGGTGTAGCGCTAAGAATAGATACCCCCCTTTTGTTTCACACCGGGAAAATAAATAAAGGAATAAAAAAAAACAAAAAAAAAAAAAGAATCTCCACTTGCAAACTGACCCAGATAACGACGACAGAAAGCCGGAGTCTGGTGGAGCAAACAAAGCAGTCCTAACAGAAAAGAAGGAGAGAGATGTGAAGACAGGGATGAAAAAAACTGTTCTCCTGACAAAAAGTTAGTCGAGAAGTAAGAGAAAAAAAGGGATGAATATTTTAAGATGCAAGCTCTCTCATAGAGGAAAGCGAAAAGAAAGAGTGCGAATAAGAACAAGCAGCTTCAGCTATAGTTCAAATTGTCGACTTGCAAAAAGGAGTTTTTGTAGTACATGAGCTGCAATATCTGCTGAAAGTTGCCGCCACTCACGTACATTACCCCCTCCCTTTTTGTGACATGCACCAACAGCTTATTGGGGTATTCGCTTTGGAGAGGGGGAAACATAAATATGGCAACAGGGGGCTGGTTCCTCAACATTGCAAAAACATCTGCAGCTTTTGCAATTCTATTTTCATAACACTGTTTTGGTTGAGCTGAGCTAAGCTGCTACAGTAAGCTGGGCTGCAAGAGGAATGGTGTAGTATCCACAGACCCACCCCAGACTTTGCAGCAGAAACTCAGCATTTCTTATATGATACAAGAAGTGCCCATCAGTGTGTGTGAGGATGATGGAGGCAGGGTCAATGTGCTAATTGTGCTGCATCAGTCTCACTCGTATAGCTAATTTGCATTATTTCCTAACTCTAAACACTATATGCCAAATGAAAAAATGCTAATGTGTGCTGCAATGTCATTTGCCCTTGTGCCTAGCTGGCCTGCAGCTCCTCTAAGATGGGTCCACAGTGTCCAGACTGTCAGCTCCACTCCGCTCTCCTCCCACCCTTCATGCTGTAGAGAGGGGACTCTGACCCCACCATGATGACAGTGCTCCAGAAGAGATTATAGACCCTGATACTCCGCCGCGCCAGCATTATGCACACACTGCCCTTTAACTAAGATACACAGGCTAGCTGCCAGCTCCGTCTCGCTGCATCAGATCTGCCTACTTGTGTATATTGTGAAGAAGTGATGGAAACGGCCTAAGACGGCAGATAACACACATACATAGAGATGGATAATGATGCATGGCTGAATGCATGTGGGAAAATACATAATCATTGCATTTAATACAAAAAAGACAAAGGTAGTGTATTAAACACGCATAAAATCAATGAGAAGTCCCAGTAAACCTATGTGGGGTTTTTTTTAAAGCTAAAATCAATTCCACTAGCTTTAGATTGAAGTTTCCAATAAAGAAGGCTTCAAGCAGCATCATATGGGAGAAGAGCACAATATAGCGCTTACTTTACATTAAGTGTTATAAGAAAAACAATAAAAACACCAAGCATGTGTAAAGTGCAAATGAATTAGATCAAGGAAACTGCTGACAAAGCAGTCCCTCTGAGACTTAAAACTTTCCAGGGTGTTCCAGTCTGGCTCAACCAGTGATTTCACAGCAGGCTTTTATTGGTCAAAGGCAAAACAAGCACCATGGCATCACACAGCAGGGTCGCAGCCAGGAATGCCACTTGCTTGCAAGCTCAAACTCACACACAGAGCCCTGCAGCTGCAGTTTCATGCCCTGTGTGATACATTCCCCATATTCCCCCCATTCCACACAACCTTGTTTTTGAACTGTGGTGGTGGTGTGGAGAGCCTTTGTGCTTTAAGGTAATGGTTTATGGAGCGATGAATGTACATTGTCAGTGAAAAGTTTAGACACGTCTGCTCTTTAAAAAAAATTGATAGATGTATCTAAACTTTCATTGCAACTGTAGTTTTCAATAAACTGCAGATTAATGTGAATAAACGAAGTACATGAGTATAGAGTTGGCAGCAAAAATGGACCAAACCGGTATGGACTGCATTATGGCATGGGTACCAATTAGGGTTTCCAACAGTCCTATTTATACCCAGTAGCATAAAATATCCTGTATACCAAGGATCTCCAAATCCTTTTGTTTAAAGTTGAAAGTGAGACCAGCAGGAAAGTATTGCTGGTCATTTTGGCCCAGTGTTTGGTGGCACCACCTTAAAGTTTAGCTGTGCTGCTTTTATCTCAAATGCTTTTTCTCAAATCTTTTAAAGCTATAATTCATTAAAGATAACTGAGCAGGCTTTCAACACTAATTGTTTTTTTGTTTTTTTTAACAAAGCTAAATATTCAAACTGAACACTAATTTCCCTTTTATGTCTTAAATTAAGACATTTAAGATCAGTTAGGCTAAATCCATTTCTGCTTATATTTCCATTAATTTGTTAAATTATTTAAATGTAATATTCCATTTTGACTTTGAGAGGTGTCTAATGTCACTGAAGGAGAAATAAATAACCCAGTGCCTCAGTAGGAATAATGAGACATGTCTTGTCATCCCCCTCACCCTCCTGACCCTCACAGCGCTGCTGTCCTCTTCTTATATATTGTCATGTTTGAGGGAATTTATGAGCTAATTACAGACCGTGACCCCTGTGCTTCAAGAGTGAATTGTCTTGTGTGTAAAACTAGTTGCACACAGCCAAAATGTATCTGTGGCTTTTTGTGATGCCTTTGGAAGAGTTTTAAAATGTAGAAATAATGAGTCTGCAGCAAACTGGGACTCATCAACAAAGGAGGAAGATTAATCAAGTTTTCTAAGATAAAAACGTGAGCACTGCTCATTTTCCTCTCTTTTTCTTTTTTTTATACGGATGTGCTCACAAATGAAGACATTAATCATCACTTTGATTTCTGGAAGCTTCTGAATAAAATTTTCTGAAACTCTGGAGTTTGACATTAGTCATTAGTTTCAATCTTTAAGACAAGTGCCAAAATGTATTTATCTTCTTTTATATCTGCTTTTAATTACATTTTGGGTGCGCGGGTCTTGTGCAACAAAGAACGAGTAGCCTTTTATAAAAGGATGCTTTAAGTAAGGGTTAAACATCCTTCTTTTAGTTTAATTCTCTTCATCCAGTCTGATATCAGTAATGACATTAGTTGATGTGCTTGTGAGTAAAGCCACAATGTTTTTGCCTTCTGTATTTTGCAATATTATCTCAATGGGTTCATGGCAAGTTCCACTTCACAACCTGGATAAGGAATACCAGAATATGACCATTTCTAAGATGCACAGCCATCTTCTGTGCTTATTTAGCAGATTGTTGAAGTGACACTATCGGTGTCAGTCAAAAGTTTGTATACATTTTTCCATTAAATCCAATGGGAAATGTGTCCAAACTTTTGACTGGTATTTACTCCATTATCTTTGTTATGGGGATTTACAAAATCCTCCACAGACCTGTTGCATAAAGCAGGTTATGTTGAAACCCTGAGTTGATGGAAACTCCAGAAAGGGGTAAGTCTTACCCCAAATTCTGTTACCATGGTAACTGACTGGGAAATAAGCTTGCTAGCTGCAGGAATGTGAGAAACCCAGAGGTTTTACTTGTCACCCCCTCCTGAAGCAGCTGTCTGACATGGGTTACTGTACTGTACTGCACTGCATGCAGTGATGTCACAGCAAAGTTTGTGATTTTGGCTGTAAATGGGATCTTTCTTTATAACATCAGCAATGCAGAACATTAGAAAAGTCTGACTTCCTGTTTTTCCTTTCATATATTTGTACAACTTCTCACAACTTCTTTTGTAAGCATACACTTTGTGCAATAAATAATGTATTCTTGCATTTAAAAATTCCAAACACAGGCAATTTGATTTTTAGCGAGTTCGTCACAGACACTTGGAGAGTCTCACACACCAAACCACTTATGCTGTCATTAACACCTCAAAAATAGCTGCTGTTACATGAGTCAATGAACCCTCCTGGCTTAATCATTAGCATCATATAAGTCAAGGTGTAAATGGTTGTTTATCTGTCTAGGGAAAAACAGATATGGATTGCAAAATGACTCAACACTGCTTTAAATGAAATAACAAAAACCCCACACAACAATCCTTCCCATTAAACCTTTTGGGTTATGGTCATTGCCAAGAAGGGAGGTTCCCATTAAACCTGTTGGGTTAGGGTCATTGCCATTAAGGCAGGTTCCCATTAAACCTGTTGGGTTAGGGTCATTGCCATGAAGGTAGGTTCCCATTAAACCTGTTGGGTTAGGGTCATTGTCACGCAGGCAGGTTCCCATTAAACCTGTTGGGTTAGGGTCATTGCCATTAAGGCAGGTTCCCATTAAACCTGTTGGGTTAGGGTCA
>JBAMIG010000025.1:14944320-14963848 GCA_037177335.1 Kiunga ballochi
AGACTGCGAAGGACACTTTGCGGACTACGTAGTCTGCGTACTTAGAAGTGTGCAGTCTCTGAATTGAGAAACAGCCACTGTGTTAAAGCAATGTAAAGACCACCAACAGCATGCCATGCACCTTAGCCAGGAGTTTTGTAAAAATTTATTCAAAGTCTGTTTGTATTGACTTATTAAAAGGAATACTAATTAAATTTCCTCAAAGATTAATTCAAAACACAACGTGGAAAACTCAAACTTCTGAAAACAATTAATCAAGACCTTGTATTCCAATTTGCGATGTGCCAAACAAATAAACTAAGTCACTCAAAATAAAAATGCATTATTTATTATAAAGACACTGTTAAAGTGGAGCTAACCTCTAAGTCATTTGTTTCTCCACACAAACTATACATAAAACAAATACATATCACTTTCCAAAAGAGCAATATAGCAAGATCAGCCAAAAGAGCCTTATCCAATCCTTTTGAAGGTGATAGGAGAGGGGAGTGAGTGGCCTGTGAGCCAAAATCAAATTAGCATCACAATAAATCAGCAGCAGAGAGACAGCAGTCAGAGTAAAGGTGAGGGAAGAAGGCCATAGATTTTCTGCCACGGGGGCGACTTGCTGTCACTCAGCTGCCTGTTGGAGTGCTGTATACGAAGAACAAAACCACAATAGGGACATACAGTATACACACAGACACATGTGTGCACACACACACTGGTGAATAAACTTGCCAGTAACAAGGGCACACACATACTTCTCCATGCATTGATTCCTCAAAAATAAGAAATCATTCTATGTGGCCAACTTGACTCTGTTGACAGGACAGTGATCAATATGAACTTACAGTGAGAGCATAGATTACTAACACACAGGTGGTGCTTTCAGATGCATTTATTGTAACCACTTAAAGAATACATGCAAAACACACACACATGCACACATACACAGTATGTACCAGTTGGTAATTAGTCAGCCTGACAGAACATCCCATGGCAAGTAAGGACAAGTGCTGCTGAATTAGACCAGAGAAACTACTCCTGCAAACATGCACACAGTCAGACTTACCCGCAGTCACCAGGGAGGGTCTCTACACGGTATGAAGGCCTAATTAAGACACTGAGATAATTGGTGGGGGGGTCTGTGTATGTGTGTGTGGCTGTTTATTTCAAAAGAGATCTTCAATTACTCAAAAGCAACATCACATGTGCACAGACTCCAACCGTGTCCCGTAGGGGTTTAGACAGTAAAGAAGAAAGGTACTGCAGGGTGAAGCTAAAGGACAGCAGGCCATGGAAAAACACATATAAAGGGCATACACTGATGGGATATGTGCCAAATTTAGCAAGAGAAAGGCTGTCTAAGAGGTTATAGAAAGGGAGAAGAGGAAAGGAAGGGGGAAAAAAAGTGAGAATGGCAGATGAAAAATGAGGCTAGCTCCGAGACAGGCCTCAGATGACACCACACGCTCCCAACGTAGAAGAGCCTTGGGCTTACATAGGGAATTTTGGGTAATGCGGTTCGACGTGCCACAGCTCAGTGGCCCTCTGAATGGCTGCTCTGCTCAGGATGAGAAGCTCGGGGGAGGGGGGATGGAGATTCCTGGTTGGATGTGGGGGTTTCTGGAGGCAGCAAATAAGATCCCAGCTTATGTAGGTTTGTCATCAAAGTAAGGTCGACAGTGAATAATAACAAAGTTCCATTCAAATGCTAAAATTGGACAATTTATCTTCTAATGTCTGATATCATTTTGTCAAATTGCCATGAGCCTCAGGTTTTATTTCAAACAATTGATGGTGTTAGTATTGAGCAATCAATTGAGCCATTCGAAAGCTTTTTGAACGTCCTCAATCCGCTGGTTTGAACTGGTGTCTCAATTTTTTCTTTGTGACATTGTTGGTCATATAACGCCTTCCACCAGCCTGTCATCAGGTCTGGTTCCTAAATGACAGATAAGAGTCTTTAGAGGCAAATGATGTTTTTGAGCTCTTTCTGTCTGATTTAAAGTCTTCATTGAACCAAATCTGCTCTTTTGAGATTTTTTTAGTGATCTTTTAGCCTCAGATTCTGACTTCCACTGTTGACACAGTAGCACCTGGAGCGTTGTATGGGCATTCGCGGTACTGCCCTGGAATGACTAAAGTTCTACCTATCTGAGAGGGTATTTTCTAGTAATCTGGGCCATTGCCAGTTTTGGGTCATGGCTCTTTTCCTTATTTTCCCATCCCATTGGTCACAAGCACACTTGTGCTTTCCATCTGTATGCAGCTTACAGTCATGTCTATGCCCCACTTAATTGTAACAACTCATATTCCCTACAAAAACTTCTAAACTGTTTCCATGAAGTCAAGTATGGCCTTAATTTTTCCTAATTTTAATGAAAATAAGACTTTTTACTCGTGGTCCAGTGGGTTCTCCTCTGTTGACTGACCCCCTGGCACAGGCTGAACACATTCTTTTGAAGCAGGATTTAGACATTCGCGTTTTTTCTTTTCCAACACAGCTGGATGATTGCAGTGCTTTATACTTTGGCGTCCATAGAAATCCCATCTGCAGCTGGTGCAAAATGCTGCAGAATGTCTGTTGACCAGAACACATTTACTCTGTTTTAGCTGCACCGCACTGGTCACTGGTTTTTTAGGGTTCATTTAAAAATGCTTTTATTTATTTTTAAGTATAAATAGCCATGCTTTCCCCACCTCTCTGAGGTTCTACACAAGTAGGCCTACTCCTCCTCCAGTCACTGAGGTCAGCAGATCAGCTGTTCCCAAAGGTACTGGGTATGAAGGAGGCTCAGACAGGACAGTGTCAGGATCAGGTCTGTGGATCGCTCTGTCACTGCAGATCCGACAGGCCTCTCCACTTTTAAGCCCCTAAAACATATAGTTTAGGTGATGTGGTTCAATTGGGCGGAGAAATTCCAAGAAATGTCTCATCTTTGTTTAGGTTGGTCCACTTTCAACATTTCAATTTACTCAAGCAGACCAAATTGCCTGGGCAAGGTCACACAGTTGCAGCAAATGCTCTCTTGGAGCAATAATGCCAGAAATGACCAATGACCTGAAAAAAAGCAGGAAGAAGAAGAAAACTGGCTCATCAAGCACGTCCAAGTTTTCACAGTCTTACGGTTTCTGCTCTATTTTTACTTTAGCTTTCAAACACAAAATTAGTTTTAAATTAAACTATCCTGTAAAAGCACACATTTTTCCAATGCCAAATGTAAAACTAGAGGCAATATCCACACAAATAAAATATAACTGGGATTTCCTTATGTGTAAATACACACTTCATGTTGAACACCACTGAAAGAGCAAAATGAAATGTCCTCTCAAGTATATTTACACCAGTTAATTCAAGGCTTTCTTGTTGGAAGACAGCTGGCTTATACCAAGTGTGCTGGTACCGTATTGCTCCCAAAGAATCCACTTCTCTGCAGCCTGCTGGTCATTAAAATAGAAAAGGAAGCCATCCAATTCTACAAACTCTGGTGGAATTTAACTCTGGTTAGCATGACATTCTCATAAAATAAAATAAGTCAACCCTGCACACACGCACAGATAGTGTGTTAACTCATACTCGTAAAATCCATCGTCAGATACTGTGGTTGGTAAATGAAAACATACACATCAAATTGATTAGTGGATATGTAGCTTTGTGATTCTTGATAAATTTGTGAAATTCCTGATCTGAAACTTATACACGTTATTCAAAAGGTGGACAAACTAAGTATGTTGATGCATTTCTTGCCCTGGTTTTGACCAGGCAATGGTCTAATAATGGTGGTGGTCTATGGAAGTGGTTGGCAACTGTGGGCCTACAGGCCCAAACTGGCCAGCCGACAATAATAAGTGGCTTGTCAAAAAATTGGATAAAAAAACTAAATGTTTCTGTGCATTGTGTTTCAGGAACTTTAGGAGTGGTCGAACTAGAGAGGAACTAGCAAGAGAGTCGCACAGGAGATTTGCTGAGAGAAACTACCTGTTCTGCAGTGAATGGTGTTTATTGTAAAAGCTTGAAGCAGCGCAAACAGTTCCTCTAGTTCCAGCAGAGTCCTGCTCTTCTTCGCTATACTGCTGGGTAAAGTGAAGGCGTTCCCCCTGAAGCAAGCTGCAGCTTCTCCATCACTCAGCCTCTCGAGCTGGTTCGGAGGCAGAAAGTTAGGCAGATGCTTCTGCCTGAGTTTGCAGGTAATGGAGGCAACAGACCAGAGCAGTTACTAGACTGCCAAATAAATGTGGGAATACTAAGGGACCCCGTCAGACTGACAATGTGAAGAAAACACTTGTGCATGGAACATACACACACACACAATACAAATTACATGATTTTCAGTGTCCAAATGGATGTAATATATAACAATATTATATATGACTTGATACAATAGCCTGTATAAATAAATATATAAATACAATGACATAGAACACAGAAGGGGGAAAATGTTTTAGCTGTGAAGAGGTAACTTTAGCTTAGCATTCATTTGGTCTGAAAAACTATGATGGGTAATAAGACCCCCCACTGTATTGTATGTTTCAAAATATTAGCATCAACCAAGGTAAAGTGACGCTTAGAGACTTCTTACCCTAAACATACACACACACAACTCAGGTAATAACTTCATAAATAACTTTTGAATTGTGCTAAACAGAACTGTTTTACTGAAGCCTCTTATGTAGGCTTTCTGGTTCTCAAGGCTGCAGTTCGGGACATCTTAAAGATCTTTCACGACGTCATCAGCAGAGCAGAAACTTTTCCTCTGGGGAAATAGCGTGACATCTGAGGAAAAGCCTTAGGCAGAAAAGCTGTTGCTTCTGCAGTTTTACTGCTTCAATGTTCATTCCATAGTTTTAAGGAACAGCTGATTGAGGTGGTGAGAATAAAGAAAAGTGTATACAAGTTTAATTACATTTAAATACATAGACTGCCCTGCAACAGACGGAGTTTCCTATTAAATATTAAATAACCAGGTCAATTTCTCCTCACATAAAAAAATCCCCTACAGGGATTCCTGCCCAATCAAAGGCGAAGCTTCTCATGGAGTCTGAGCTGCCCTGACCAAGACTGGTCGTTTTTCATGTTCCTGCAACTTCAACAACAAATATCTTACTGAAGTTTTTGTGTCAGAATTTTTCCTCATCTTTCTCATCTATATCATTAACGGTATCTGAAAGTGATCCGAAAAAAAAAGACATTTGAGTCCTTATAATCATAAATAAATGTGTTTCCTTGCGTCACTTTTCCTCTAAACCCCCTTCTCTATGATAATCTACAGCAGAAGCCCAGCCATCGAGCACAAGGAATGATATTAGTTTATAGATGCATGATAGATGCATGCTATATGGAGAAGCAGAGAGACCTGTGACCCCATCGCATTTAGACACAGGAACTAAATGAACTGGGTGTCCATTGGTTGCGATGCCATGTATCATGCATTAGCTAGCATCTTAATCACCATAAAGATGACTCAAACATAATTAGGTTTTCCCCGTGATGCGTGCCTGATTTGGTGTTCCACTTCTTCCTTGTAAATTTGAGGTCATATTTCTCTGCCAGCTTTGGGGAATTGTTGGGGCCCCATCCATTACCCTCCCCTTATCATAGGAATGTATCCAGTACTCCCACTTTGGCTCCATTTCTCTCTATTTGATATGAATGGTATCTTTATGGATGAGCCTGTTGATAGAGGATCTCCTGTGATTAACATTTTCACAAGCCCATGAACTGTCTGTGGCTTCAATTATCACTTGGGAGCCCACCTATTGTTCGTTTGGCATGCACCTGCTAAGTGAAAGTTTATACCTTCAGCAGTGTGCATTAGTGCACATCAATTATGCAGGTGGCAGAAATTACATATTTATGTATTCTGATGATTACATTTTTAATACAGCAGATGTCTGCCTCATTTATAAGCGGTTAATGAAAATGAATGACAGATTTTCTTTTTTCTGGGGGACGTTCATAAGTGTGTTGAAAATATGAGGAAGGGAGTCAGTTGTGCATGGGTGAGTTGTCTGTGTCTTGAATGAAAATGTCTCCTTTATTGATTGGGGAAGCTTAAATAACATGAGCTGTAATTTCATTATAGGCATCATGATTAATTTACATAATAAGATGCCAGGTCCCGTGTTACAAAATGGCTGCAAGCACACATTCGCTCCATGTGCTGTTCATTATTGTGGTGAGAAGGGACTGTACTCATGCAGCAAGGAAGGTATTCTAATCCAATGCCTCTATTTCTCCCTCAACTTTCTCAGGCTATGAAAACTACTAAAAGTATCCGTTCATTCATGTCTACATACTCTGCAACACCTTTTTATAACCACAGCCATGTGCTATAAAAAGGAACAAACTGGGGAAAAGTTGTGCGGGGAAGGAATCAAGAGGAAAATGCTCGACATTCTCTCAAATTCATGGTGGCATTTTGTCTCGGGACTGACATGTGAAAAGTGAGTCACCGCCTGTGAGTGGCATCCCCATATGAGAAGCCCAGGAGAGAATTGACAGCAATACAAATGCAATTTGTTAGGATTTTTAGAAAAGGTGTAGCATTTACTGTCCAGTCATCTGTATCCATGCAGAACTCATCGTCACACGCCTGTGGGAGAGTGACTCCACACGCTAATGAGGTGGTCACATTTACAGAAATATCTCTTGTTTCAGCCACCCTTCACAAGTAGTAAAAATAAAATTTACAAGGGTAACGTCATCACAGGCTGCAGCCTCTGTATGCCGGAGCCCTCTGACACAATCCCTGCTTTGAACTTTCCTGTCATGCCTCATCATCACTGCAAATGCACTCGCATAACAAGCACTTCCTATACCCAGAGGTGTGTGAATTATTTGGTGGCCATTAGGAGGATTGCTGTGATCTTGGAATAAGGATTGTTGTTATCAGCAAAGATACTTCTGACATCCACTCTAAATGCAGATTTTATGAAGTGTTTGACAAGTGCAAGGAGACATACTAGTGAGGAACAACCTCAACTATAATGAAATGACACAAGAGTACTTCAGTTCCTCTCAGCTGCTTAACAGGCTTTAAGAATTCCCTTTAAATATTTGTTTAAATTTTAGAAAGTGCACTCTTCATGCTAGTTGCCTTCAAAATAAAAGTTTTGTCTCCTCCCTACAGCACATGTTGGATGATATGTTGAGGTTGAATTAATGCTTACATTCCTGTTGGTTTTATAAAGTCATGATTAGCTACTCTGAATGCAGCCTTATGTGTGAAACCAGTTGGATAAGAAGTGAAAAATTGGACCAAGCTCCCTGGAGTGTGGGCCAACACTTCTGTCTGAGCTTAGTTAAGTTTATTGAGCTCGTGCATCACATCCATTTGGCAAAGGAGCTCCCTTCCCCACCCACACGGGCGGAGAAAACTGTGAAAATGAGCGCGATGTTAACGAGACAAGCAAAAGCTGTCGTGACATCCCCAGATTTTTGGGATCCTTCCACTCTGATACAAGTGTTGTGCTGGTGACTTGTTTTGAAGGCTGGCAAAGTTAAGGGCATATGTAAATGATTACTGATCAATACCTGCCAGAGAGACCGAGCCTCGGCTTGGGCTGCAGTGCATTCCTGTCAGTCAAGCGCAGACTCCTGCCTTAAATTGAAAATCCAATACTTGTTTATGGAGCTCCAGATATTGTGATTAATTAAATTTTCGTCATGCTGACAGCCTTTCACTTCTTTTTCCAGCCAGTAATTCATGTGGTGGAAAAGCAGAGTCCATCTTCCTTAATGTCTTTCATTTACTCAATCTTCCACCAGCATGAGGATGGAAGGGGGTTGTTGCAAGAAAAAACAACAAAAGAAGAAGAAATAAAACTCCTGTAAGAATAAAATAAACTCAAAGATTGCAGCATAAATGCAGATGATGATCAGCTAATTCATACTTCTTCTGGCCATCAATAGACAACATAGACAAAGAGAAAAAAGAACATTCAACAAAGGCGTGATGTGTAATAAATTGTGAATGACTCACACTAGGCAAACAAATGGCAGCAGCAACAATACCACCAAGTATTTGCTTTATTTGATTAGGAAATTAACCCTCCAAATAGAAGATTTTGCATAAATTAAGCTAAATAACATCTATTAAAGAGAGATTCTGAATCAGACCATTAATCAGAACCTGTAAATCGCTGTGGCTTATAACCCTTGAACATAACAGTTTTCAAGTGCAGTTTAGTCATCAACCCTTTCTCCCTGGTGTCTCTCCAGCCTCCATGTCTCCACTGCAACCTGTTGCCTTGGAGACAGCAGCGATCCAAAATAGTAGTGTTAAGACAGTAATAAGCAGATGGACAATGTTTCATTTGCGTTCTGTTAATTGAAAACTGTGCCAAAGTCGTATTTATTTCCTGACTCGCTCAGACTTAATTGTTTTTACATGAACACCTAGCTAGGTAAGAGGCTTATCCTGTCATACAAACATTATCTTGACACCAGCCATCATTTTTATATCTTGCCGTCTACACCACTGAGACAGCCAATTATTCATTATAGGCATCACCTTGGACATCACTTCAATTACGACCAACTGGAATGCTGTCAATTTGAGCCAAAGACACTAATGAAAGACAGAGGAAGTCATTACTTTGCAACTGTACTGCTGGTAATTAACTTAAACAAACGGCAACTAGTTATTATCTGCCAATTAGGTCTATCAGAATTCAAACCCTGTATTTACATCACAATCATTTCTCCCACCAGCTTTCTCTCCTTTTTATTAGTCGTCTCCATTTGAGCACTAAACCTTCCCAGACAGTCTTCATGGCGCAGATCACAGTGCTTTTTCCCAACTTAACCATTTCCTGCAAGTGTCCCAGAGTTTTTTAACACAAAGTTTTCCAAGGGAACAAAGGAATAAGCAGAAATTTGATGGATGGAGCTGACCAGTACCTACCATTTCCCAAATTGCATCCAGGAGACCTTAAAAGCAATGAGGATGAAACAGGATGCTGCTCTGCAGGTATCAATCTGCTCACTGCCTTTCCCTGACATATAGCCCAAACCACCATCCATAATGACCAACCATGAAGCAGACAAATGGGACAGTCCTTCCACTCCACATTTCTCAGTTTATCCCTCCTCTGGCTTTTCACACTTTTACAGGAACCTCTTAAATGTTTCCACTATTGTGTCTTTTTAAGCAAGACAGGCATCAGTCAAACCTTGGCTCCGGGACAACCCCGTCATGGTCAATGTCAGGCAGTTCTGGCCGACAGCTCCGGACCTACAGATTGATGCTGGTGTGTTGATAAATGCCAGGGCAGAGCTGTTAGTGGTGGTCTGACAGCTTTATTGATAAATTAAATACACTGCTGTGTGAAATGTATCAATCTTTAAGATTCTCTCCGAGTGTTTTTTGATCCTTGAGCATTTCTCAGACATAATCTTACATAATGGTAAAAAGAAGTGTTCATATAAAGCTTTAGGGTCTTTAGCTTTAGTCTACAATATTGGCTTAAAATTTAGCCACTACCCCAAATTGTTTAAAAAAAATAAACCCACATGCACACAAACACACACAAGCCTTTCAGTGTTGATTTAGTCACTGGACTGGAACTTCTTATTAAACCTTGAGCCATTGTTTTGTTCACTTTGATGTCTTTGTTCACCAGTATCAATATGCCTCAATGGGTTTAAGGGAGAGGAAGGCAAAAAAAGCCTCCTCAGAGTCAAATTCTGGTGAAGTTAGATCTATCACAGTAAATTAGCACCCAATATAGGTCATAAACATCCTTTTGGCATTTACCATTGTTATTTGATCGTCTTTAACAAAGCCGATCAAATAACAAGGCAATTTGAGCAGGAGTGTAGCAAATCTCGGGCCTAGACCCAATCCATCAGGGATCTGGAAAAAGAAAAGAGGAAGGGTGTCAAAAGAAATTAAATCAAAGGAAACACCACATGGGCTGAGATGGAGAGATAACGTCCACACACCCTCCCCATATACACAACCCCCTTCACATTCCCCTCTGCTGTCTCTCCTACCAGACAGATGGATGCACTCTTGAAGAGGAGTCCGAGGAAACTTTTAATGAACAAGAAGCAGGCTGAGGGGCTTTTTGAATTATCTCATGGTCGATAAGCACCCCGCAGCGCAAATGGCACTGCGGAGGGCTTTGGTCAGATAAACAACATCTTTTCAGAGTGAGAACAGAGGAAGGAGCTGACACTCGAGGAGAGATTAGCGAGGTCTCTTTTCAGGGCTTGTCAGGCCCACTGGACAGGAATCGAAACTGTGCAGGGGAACTCGGAGAGAGGGGGTGCGGGGGGGGCACAGAGAACATCTTGTTTCCGAAGGCTTATTTTTCACCTTAATTTCTAAATTGTGATATGTCAAAGTAAGAAGGCTTTTTAGAGCAAGTTGTAGAGGTGCCTTTTTTCTTTTTAAGTGGATTTGTTAATAAATAAATATATATATATATATATATATATATATAAACTTAGTCAAGTGTGTTGGAGCTGGGAAACATGCAAACCTTACAGGACCAACAGGAGCAAAAATAAACACGGCACAAACAGAAAAAGTTTCAGGCTTTACTTATATAAAAAGTCATTTAAAAAGAGAAAACCAAACATACATTCTCAGGATGAATGTGTTGCTAATTTTCTGTGGGCAACTTCAAAACTCCAGCCTCCTTTCTTGTCATCACCAGTTTGTTTGTTTACCCATGCGGTAACAGACTCAGCCAAGAAATTTAATGCAGTCTGGTATATTTCATTTGCACCTGTAAACCTGCCTTCATCTGCTTCACAGAGAAAGTTAACTGGAGCCATTTGTCCAGCCATTCCTCACCTGCAAAAAATCTATTTCCCTATGCTACTCTGCTTTGCTGCCACCACAAACACTTGATAACTTTTTTTTAACAGTTTCTTCTGGAAGATCAGAAGCCACATTACTTTTTTTTTCCTTCATTGACCAATAAGAAGGTTTTGTCTCATCCCTGGTTTCTTTCATCATGTCACAGATGAATAGTGTAGACAAGCAAACTGTAAAAAAACCAAACCCTCTTCATTCTCTGTATTTTTTCCTCACCTGAACAACTATGCAGCTGAAGCACCAAACCTCATCAGAAGAAAACACGTGAACATAATTTCTGTAAAAGGTCAACTCAGATCAAAACAAAGCAGAAGAAAATTAAAGTTGTTTTAAGATGAGCAGTTCAAGTGAGGTCTCTCAAATGGTTTTGGAAACATCCGTTTCCCAAGTGCCCCAGTTGGGGGCCTCAGGTTTTAAAGGTTAGAAAAATCACTTCCATTAATATCAACTAAGGATAAACTAAAAATCTAATTAGATGTTTCAATTAAATAAAAATAAGGATTTTTTTTTTTTACCAAATTTGACCAAATTAAATTCTAAATATGGAGATTTAAAATATACAACAGTAAAAAGATTAAACATTAAAAATGTATATATAGTGTAAACAATTGTCCTATTTAGAGTCTCAAAACAAATACTTTGAATTTAGAATATACAGATAAGCTTACTTTGTTAAAAACACACCATGTTTGCATTTTAATGATCCAAAAATATTTTGGCCTCTGCAAAACAAAGCAAATATATACAAACTAATATGTTAGATTATATAAATTATTATGTCAATCTTTATTCATTTAATTTGATGCTTTTAGCTCATTAAATCAATAGGCAGATACATGAATATGGATGGAGTGTTACTCCCACTAGTTTTACAGAGATCTTTTGTATTAACATTGCTGTAAGGTGATGTGAAGATGCACTGTGACCTATTACACTGATCGATGTTTCTACATTCAGTAATACATTAGAAGAAGAATATCCCTATGTTAGTATCCCACGTAATCAGAATTTGTGTCTGGGGATCATAGCTTGTGCTGGATGACCTTTCGGGAAGGCTGTCGCATTCTCCCTCTGACACACTCAGATCAATTTAGGAGTTCTATAGCAAGTGTGGCGATTACACTAAGGTTAAACATCAAAAGTGGGGTTGATGGATTTGCTGGTGCACAGCCATGCATTGCAAACAAGGAGGCACATTGGAGTCCCTGGTGTCACAACCATGAGGCGGTTGTGTTAAAGTGAACCTTTCTGAGAAATATGGGGGTTTAATCCAGAAGCAGTTGATACTTTTGTTTTTTTTCATAAAAAAAACTTTTTGATTTTTAGTACACTCACATATAAGCCTCTCTCTTTCTTCATCCACAAATATATCATCATATATCCAGCCAATATCCAGAACTGTATTTCCACTCTCAACAGAAAAGTAGTAAAGCCTCAAGCAGCTCATCTTACCATGTGTTTTTTAACCCCTTTTGTCTTTTGGATCCTGTCAAGTGAGATAAAAAAAATAAAAACTTCATTATACATAACATTCTGTCCTGTAAATAAAACAAAAGAGCATTTTAACACATGTAGATACTTTCTTATAAACTTTCATAATATTGGGACACCTATCAGCTTTATTACATTTGTTTATTTATTAAATTTAAAACATGCAATACAATAAAAAGGTATATGATCAGCACTAATAAATACAAAGATGATCTGTTAATAAGAGAAACCTATTCTATCACAAAGGAGTCTAAATTTTCCACAGATCTGCCTTCAGTGACTGCACCGAAGAAGTTAAACCATTAGCACCACCAATTGTACACTTCAATAACCCCAAGTAGTTTAAATTACATAAAAATGTCATTACAATGGACACCACCCCTTTGGGAATTACTATGGCAAATGTCAATCTGTGGGAAAACTATAAGTGTTTTATCTGTGTGCACCATTTGAAAACAGGTCTGTGTGTATGAAGTCCAATGTGAGTAAGCTTGCTGAGATCAGCCTCAAGCATCCTTCCTGGGCTTTAAAATCTTTATTGACCTGTGAAGGTGAGTGTTTTAATGACCTCTCATCAGCAGGGAGGGACACTTTCTAGTTATGTAGCAAATGGGTTGCATCCTTAATTGATCTGAGCTCTACACATAAGGTCATGTGAGGTGCACTGGTGCTTTTTGAAGAAGCAGCAATTCAGAAGTTGAAGACTGCATCTCAATATTTCATAGCATCTTAAGGAAGTCAAGGTATTATTTTAAGGTTAAAAATGGAAATGGGGGCATTTTAAAACTGCAGCAATGCAAATAAAACTGATGCAAATAACTAAACCATCCTTTGACTTCTTGTTTTTCATTGCCTTAAAAAGAAACCCACAGTCTTCTTCAGCAAGTCTTCAACATTAACTGTCAGCCCAGATTTGGATTTTTACCAAGCAAAGCTCTATCTTCACAAAAACCCTGTTAGGCCCAATCAACGCCAGCAAACTGACACTCGCAGATGTATCTGTTAAAAAATCCCTTAGCTTGGAAAACAGGCGAGCAGAGAGTGCACTCGCACTCCTAAGGAGCTATCCATCATTTTGATCTGAGCACATGCCAGAAACCGTTGATATACAAACATAATATCATTTGCAGGAGCTTATCATGCATGAAGTATAATTTTTCAGCAAGACGGGAGGATAGGAAGGGAAAAGGAAACATATCTTTGGATCGTTTCCAGTTTTTTTAAAGCAATTTGTGTTGTTATATTTCTGTAAAAGCATAGAGTGATGGCATGTGGAAGTTAATCAGATGGTTAGAAATGTTAGGAAAAATTATGCAAATACAAGTGGATTACATGGACCACACTGAACGTTTCATCTGAACATATATGAGGGGTGTAAGAGTAAGTAAGTAAGTAAGTAAATTTGATTTATTTAGCACCTTTCACAGATTAAAATTAAAAGTGCTTCACAGAGTGCAATAAAATCTGAGATAAAAACAATTTAAATAAAACCAATGAACAAATAAAACAAGATAGAAACTAAAAACTAAAAATGTCGACCAGGTCAACTAAAAGCTTGTCTGGATAAAAGTGTCTTCAGCTGCTTTTTAAAAGAAACAGAGTCGGCCTGTCTGAGAGACAAAGGCAGGTCGTTCTTGTGTCTTGTACCTGGTATTAGGGACCTTCAAGAAGTTCTGGTCCGAGGATCGGAAGGAGCGGCCAGGAGAATGAACAAATAGGGGCCTGTTCTTTTAAAGCTCTAAAAGTCAATACTAAAATTAATAAAATCAATTCTGAATTTGATAGGTAGCCAGTGTAGAGAGGACAAAATCGGTGTGATGTGAGCCCTTCTGTTTGTTCCTGTTAAAAGGCTTGCTGCAGCGTTCTGTACAATATGAAGATGTTTGACTGCAGATTTGTTACAACAAGTAAAAACTGAATTGCAATGATCTAAACAAGAAGATGCAAAAGCATGAATAACCATTTTCAAATCTGCCTTTGACAACATTGATCTTAGTTTTGAAATGTTTTGAAGTTGATAAAAGCAGTTTTTTATCAGCTGCTTTGACTGACCTTCAAAAGACATAGATTTGTCAAACATAATTCCAAGATTCTTGATGCTAGACTTCACAGAGGAGCTAAGAGAGCCGAGATATGCATTTATCCTCAGGAGTTTCTCTTCAGGGGCCAGAACAAAAGTTTTGGTTTTGTTTGCATTCAATTGAAGATAGTTTTTAGCTAGCCAGTTCTTAATAAATGACAGGCAATTTAGCAGTTTGTTCAGCCTATCAAACTCAGACTCTTTAAATTAATAATACAACTGAATGTCATCAGCGTAGAAATGATAGGATACATTTTTAAAACGCCAAATAATCTGACCAAGGAGGCTGACGTACATAAGGAACAGCAGTGGACCTAGTACAGAGCCCTGAGGGACTCCACAAAACAACGGTGGCACATCAGACATTGTATTATTTAGAAAGACTGTGAATGTTCTGTCCGACAAATATGAAGAGAGCCACTTTAGTACTGTTCTAGACAATCCAATGTATAAGAATAAATGAATGCGAGTGTGATATTGAATTATGGCCTATACAGCCCCTCATACATATACTTATGTATAGAGATGTATATAATGGAGATGACATAATCGATACTTGGTAGAGGCTAATTTAGGGTTTGTTTTGGAATAAAAACAATGGCGCTGGCATGTGTTTTGATACGTTTATGCACCTGTGGTAGATAGGAAATGAGTCACATCAAAGATGTATCTGATAAATTCCAACCATGTGAACCAGATAACTACAGATCTGTCACTCCAACATCTCATATCATAAAAATCCTTAACTGACAGTTATTTGCTCATCTCAATAAGCAAGTAAACATTATTTGGAATCCATTACAGTTTGCTTCTTGCAACAGGCTTAGGGTTGAATATGCCACCATTTACCTGCTTCAGAGAGCCCACTCTCATCCGGACCATTGAGGATCAGGTTCTTTACATTTTCAGGTGTTTGTTACAGTTCTGTATGTTATAAGATTCCAGAGAATGCCTCCACAACCACATGAGTATGACTAAAGCTGGTATGTCTGAGTACTGGAGAACCACAAGGAAATGTCCTCCATTTCTCACCAATCATCACCATTTCTCTTCACACGACACGTCAAACTTCCAGTACAACTAAGAAATACTCTTATTTCTCTGCAGTTGTTGGATATATCAGTGATGGAGGAGATTTAGTCGGTTTGTGGGATGGTGCAGAAACAATCACAACATTTTGAACACAAACATAAAAGGTATGATTGTTGACTTGACAAGAAACAGAAAATACACAACACTGTTTACATCCTTGCAGTAAAGGTGGTGGAGGAATACGAACACCCCGGAGATGAGCTGGGCAACAGACTGAACTGAAAATGCAACAAGGAGGCATCTAAAAGAAGAGACAGAGTGCAGAGTACTGAGATGCTTCCACATCTACACCAAAAAATTTTACATATCTTTTATACGTCTGTTTTGGGAAGTGCAGACAGCTTTGCAGCATCTGTTGAGGCAGCAGAATGTGAACTAGAGACTTAAAGAGAATGAACAAACTGATGGAGAGGGCTGGTTCTGTGCTGGGGAAAACTGTTGAGCTGCTGAAAGTCCAGGAAAAAATGCTGTACAAGTTGCAGAAAATAGTGGATTTCTCCCATCCTCTGAAGAACACAATTAAAACAACAATGTATTCAGCCAAAAATGTCTTCAACTCTGATGTGAGACAGAAATGTACCAAGATCATTCCACCTAGCGGATGTTCCCCATCAGATGAAGGCAAAATCTTTTTCTTCTTACAATGAATTATTACTTTTGCATTACTGCTCTTATTTTTTTTTATCTAATACCACAATAAAGTTTCCCTTGGGATAAATACAGTATTTTTACATTTTTTAATAACCATACTGTTCTAAATCTATGCTATTCAAGTCGTCTTTGCACAGCCAAATAGTGCGAAAGATATCAATGAGTCCTTCAAATCTGCATTAGTGCTGCCTCTGTGGTTTTAGTAGGTCAAGGGGAGCTCTGCACAGCAGGATGTTATGAGCACTGTGGGAAGAGTGCAAAGCACCAGAAGAGGTCTGAGGAAGGGCAGCTTTTGATTAAGACCTTTCTACTACAATGCTTATATGGAATTTCTACATGCACAGGGCTGCTTTAACACAGCAAGTTTATAAGTATTGGCAACCTTGTTACATTTTAGCTTTGGGTCAAAAGCAGGGAGCAGCGACAGGTGAATTCTATCTGCTGTGTTGGTAGTTTCTGCACAGGAATACCAAATAAAAAAGGCAAGCTAAAAAGGTTTGCTGTCTGTCTGTTTTTTTTAGGGGTGCTAGTTGTGTTGTGGGAAGGTTTATTGAGGGCTTCACATCACACACTGTACAAATAACACATTCTAAAGCACACCAGAGCAGAGGAGCCCGTCCCTTTCAGCATACTTGCATCATGTATTACAGCTATTTTTTTTCTCAACCGAGTAAAGGTGCAACCATAAAAAATTCAAAAAGACCAACGTTTCATGTTAGAGAAACACGTGTGCTAAAAATATCCATGTTAACACCACACACTCATCTTTCCTTTAAAAATGGCACCATTAATCCATTACATCACCTGGAAACCAACAAAAAATCCCACAATTTTATCAATTCAGTGTTAAATCTGTACATTTTACTGTCTGAAGTGTATGAATTTTATCATAATAAAGATCTATTACTCAGCTTTCACGGAAGCTGTGGAACAGGTGGGGTAGACACTGTCTCTGATGTGCTAACAGATGATACACAAACTCCACTTCAGTGGAGTCCATCCAGGTACTGATACCCAGTCAGGGCTCAGCAGTACAGCTTGATGGATCCCCCCCCATGGGAACACGAGTGGCTGCCCAAGCATAGCAAACTGGGGAGGAGAGAGAAGAGAGTTAAGGAATTCAGTTTGGAGGGAGAGGAGAAAAAGACTGAAGAGAAGAGGAGTTAGAAAAGTTAAGAGGGAGAGGCAGAGCTAGAGAGTGACAGGGCCCACGTGTAAGACCAGATACGGTTAGTTAACTTTCTGCTATACAGAAAAAAAATCTAAAAAAGGGGAAGGTAAAGCAAGAGGGAGAGGAGAAAAATGATGGTGGCTAGAGAAGTTATGTAGCACAAAATGAAACATCCATAAAAAGTGAGAAAACTGAAGCAAAAAAGTGTTTTAAAAGGGCTTATATGTTAATAAATTATCCTTTCAAAAAAATCAAATAGGTAATTTAACCAATTAATTAATGATTTTGATTAAACACTGTTTTTCAGATTTCAGTTGGTTTGCATGTCAGCTTTGGTTCATTTCTTAAATTCACATTTTGTTCCATTTTTACTAAGATAATGAATTATTTGACCTTTTTGTATTAGATTAGGTTTCTGATAAGATTAATCTAACTGACTAAATAAAAATAAAATCTGTGGCCAAGCCTGAGCAGTGACTAATAAATTCAGTATAACTCATTGGAGAATGAACCCATAAGCAGCTCCATAAGCAGCAATGACTGGTTTCATCACAATAGCAGGCTTCATCTCAAAGATAAAAGCCAAAGGCGTGTATCCCATCAGTTTTGTTGAGGTTTTTTTTTTAAGCTATATTTAAAACTAGTTGAGTCTGAGTTTACAGCACCGTGAAGAAAACCAGCTTAAGTCAAATGAAGTATGATGTAGCTGAGCTGCACACCATCCATCCATCCATTATCTACCGCTTTGTCCCTAACGGGGTTGCGGGGAGGCTGGAGCCTATGCCAGCAGTCAACGGGCGAGAGGCGGGGTACACCCTGGACGGGACGCCAGTCCATCGCAGGGCCTGAGCTGCACACCCAGTTAGCAAATGTAAGAAAAATGTCTCTCACCGCAGATTTGTACGCCGAGCTTAGAGTTGTGTGTAACAATCAATTGTCATTACGTACTCAACTGGAAAATCTACAGTATTCTTCTGCAAAGCAAAGTCGTGCCACCACTGCACACTGCTGAAAACCTCATGAATGTGATTTTTCACAGCTGCTGAGCTTTAGAGGCTAAATGGTAAAGTGACAGCATGACATTTCTACCAGTATGGTATTTGCAGAGCATCATGGTGGTATGCCATTTCAAATAATGTAAAATAATTGATTGCAGTTTTGAGTATTTGTGCTTGAAAAGCCCATTTCTACCAAAAACATGCATGTTAGCTGAATGTGTGACTCTAAATGGAGTTTAGGAGTGAGTGTGTCTCACTAACCTCATTTTGGCTGCTTGATAGACTGATGAAGCGTTCAGGTTGTAACCTGCTTCTCGCCCAATGACAGCTGTGATGTCCTGCAGCTCCCTCACCAAAATACTGACTAGATTTATTCACAGTTATAGAACTTAAAAAATGAATGGATGGAGTAAAAGGTTCAACTCTTTGTACTTGAACTGCTGTTGCCAAATAGCAGAGTTTTGCTTACATTAAAGGGTTCTGATGCTACAGGAAAATTCTAAGACCTAGAAAGGATTTATTATACATGATTAATTTTTTGCTCAGTCTGTACTTTTGGGGTTTAATCTTTATTTTTATACCATAAGACACTTAGTGAAAGAAAAAAAAGATTACAGGAGCTAGAGCAGCTTTGTTTGGGAAGATTTCTCAGCCTGCTTAATGAGAGGCAGTTTGGGATTTTGCTCTTTGATTCATCAGATTGTGTGGGAGGAAAATATTTGCTTTTCACAACATAAAACTACTGTTTTGTTTGAAGGCACAGCAGATTGAAGTTCTAGTCATTAATGTAAGTACTAATTGCTCAGCTGTAAAAATATTGGACACCAGATGATTTCTGAAAACCACAGAAGCACTGGGAGACAGCTTTTGGAACCTTCTGGCGATGCCACACTTGCCTCCATCACTTGAAAAGCTCCCAGTTCAGGATAGACAATTGGCAATGTTGTGTTTGGAACCGAGCCTGAGCAGGCGACTGCAGAGATTATAGCTGCACTGTAGCGCGGCCTGCAGCTAAGAGCGCAAGCCCTGTGCCAAAAAGGGTTGAGGCAAAGACATGGCACAAGGCATTAAGAGGCTTTTCAGATAGAAAATCTTGTTTCAGAAAATCCTGCAGCGAACAAAACGTGTTCCTCTGTTCCTGTGTTGAAAAACTAAATTGAGACACAGGCAAAGCTTCCTCTTGACTAAGAAGCAGTTTAACTTTGAATTATGGGTCAGGATATTTTCACTT
>JBAMIG010000025.1:14966166-14986816 GCA_037177335.1 Kiunga ballochi
TGGGTGTCTCACTTATTATTCCATAACTGTGTCCTGCCTGCTTTAAGCTTCGCTTTTCAGTATGCAAGAGGATGAGAAAGGCCATCCGATCAATGCCGAGTCTAAATATGACAGTTTCTCTTTGCCATACAGGGTCAGGAGGGTTTTTTTTTTTTTTTTTTTTTTTTCCTCTTCCTAGAGGGGAAACGGGTGAGTGCTATGCTCATGGCAAATAAGAGGATCACACGGCAGTGTTGAGGAGTTGGCCTTTTCATGGCAACTCTGCTGTGACAGATGGGCAGCACGCTGCTGCCATATCCTACAGTTTAAAAACCCAAGCTGCTTACTGAACGTATGGGGATAGATGGTGGGCGGGCCTGTTGAAGAATGGAAAAAATAAGTACAATGATGATGGGTGAAATCAAGAAGTGACTGGAAGTGTGAAGTAAGACATTCTGTAGCATGACAAACAGGAAAATAAGGAAGGTTGATAACTATAACTTTGAAAATACTTACTTTGAGCAAGATGATGAGTATCCAACACACCGTGACGAGAGCAGTTGCAGAGGCAGACGAAAGGCAAGAGAGTAATGAAGAAGACAGGACGGAAATTATTGATGCATGAGAACAGAGGAGGAAATGGATCTAATCTCAGCTAGTCTAGTAGGAACTCACACATACAGTGTGAGTATTAAATTAGTTTCCCACAGGGAACTCATCTGTTGCTCCCACAAAGAAGCTCTTGGTCACAATTCAAATGGAGGAAATTATTTCACTTATGTTCTTACTGATGAGTGATTTTCCGTGACAGGGTGAGATGAAGATCCCGACTGCTGCCCCCCCAAAAAAGTTGCTGAAATAACTTTTTCATTTCAGCATTTTAAAGTTGTAATGGATGTTTGGAGTGAATGCTTTACAGAGGTGCCAAAGTATGTCGGGGGTAAATGATTTCTAAATTTGTAGATGCAGTACACCCCTTAGAAACGCGCCCCCTATCGACAGCGTGCATACCGTGAGATTACAACAAGTTTTATAAAAGGTGCATTTATTCATCAATAATTAATCTATATCAATAACAATTTAAGTATTATAAGTATTATTGACCTGTTGTATTATGCATCATTCCATTGTGTGCATTAATTACATAATGTTGAGCACTGTTAATTTAAAAACGATGTTTATTACAGACGACTCTTCTGGAGAATAGCATGCTGGGTTTATTCTTCCATTCTTACCCTTTTTAAATACTCAACATTAAGTATGATTTTTCATCTTCAGGACACTGCTGGACAGTGTAGGCTCCAGAAATATACATTATTTGTGCCATGAGTTTTAATGTTGGAAAGTTATGTAGTGCATCTTTATTTTACTATCCATGTAATTTACTATTGTTATCACTAAATTAGCTGGAATACTTCATCACAAAATTTCTGCCTTTAAGAAAGAAAAATATTCAGATAACTGATCCAAAAGTTCTAAATTGGGACTTTGGGACTTAGCACATCTCAAAGCTGCACTATTGGATGTAGATCTGGTGACTGTGGAGGCCATTGGAGTGCAGTGAACTCATGAAAGCAGCTGGAGATGATGTGAGCTTTGTGACATGGTGCGTCATCCTGCTGGAAGTATCAGAAGATGCTACACTGTGCTTATGAAGGGATAGAAATGGTCAGCGACAATACCCAGGTAGACTGTGATGGGTAAACAAGGATAAATTGGAAGAAAGGAGCACTAAGTTTGCCAAAAAAAAATAGGTCCAACACCATCACATCAGCAGCCTGAACCTTTGATTCAAGACTGGATCCATGTTTTATGATGTTTCCAGCTTTGATGCTACAATGTGAATGCAGCCTCAGTTTCCTGGTCTTCTGCTGCTGTAGAACACCTGCTACAATGATAGATGCCGTGCTATTCTGTATATCTTGGTTGGAACCAGTGCTCATATATGGGCTCCTGCTTTCCTCTCTAACTTCAGTATTACCTTTTTATAGACAACTGCTGCTGCCTGGGTATTTTCTATTTTTGGGGCCCTTCTTTGTAAATCCTAGATAACATAAAATAGAAATGAAAAATTCTAGTCTTTTGAAATTCTTCCCTATTTTGGTTTTCAGTTTGAACTTCAGCAAGACATTTGACCATGTCCCTCCACCTTTTGACCTGGCAGAGACGAGTCAAGTGACAATAAAATCACAAAGAGAATTTTTGTATGCCAATCAAGCAGACAGAAAGAAGCCAGAGTACCTGGAGAGAACGCAAACATTCAAATGGAGAACATGCAAACTCCACCACTTCATGCTGTAAAGTCATAGAGCTAATCTTTCACAACTTGCTGACAATGTTTATATCTAAATGCATTGATGCAAAGTGTTTGGCTGGTTAACCAGTTATATTTACATGCAAAACAAATTTATTTAAGAACATATTAATTAAATATTAAATGATGAGGATGGACTGTTCCATGACAATATAAACTTATCTGAAAAGGAGAACCTTTTGTAAAAAATAAAAACACTCATCCGATGCCAGGTTTAAATTAAGGATTTTCTGTACCATTGTATCATTGCATTGTCCACACTTCACAACATGCTACTCTTGTGCTTAGGACTACTGTGCTCATTTTACACTGCTTCTCTGTGGCAGGAGTGTAAACAAGAGATTTTTCACATGACTGAACTTAAACACAAATGACTGATCTCCGTCAAGCAGTTTAGAAAGCAGCAAACATTGAAGTGTGGCCACTCTCCCCATGAAACAATAAAATCAGGTTGTACTTTCATCCTGTGATTTAGTCTATTTTGTGTCTAACCCTGACCTTATGTCACCTGACCCTGTCCCTTGTACTCTTTTTGGCTGCAGCTTCTTTCCCAATTAAAAATAATTTCCTATTGAATACCACAGAACGTCCAACATGTTGGATATTCACTCCATCTCAAATCTTGTTGGTCAAACTTTGACGCAAGGTCATGAACATTTAACAGTTAACTTCCGATCTGAGTAATTTATCTGCACCCTCCAACACACACCATCTTAGGTTTAAAACATATAACTACCAGCATCGGTATATTCTTCTGATGATGTGAAGTTAAGGTGTGATTCACTGCTGCGAGACTTTGCATGTTCATTGATGCTCTGCTAAGCAATAAATCCAAAGTAGAAAATCAGTTTGCAGTGAAGTAAGACACACACTCTTCCTGCACTTTATGTGCATCCACCACTGATATGTAGCAACGCTGATCAGGCAGCCATTCTCCCACTGGACCAGGGCAGAGTTTGGTAATGCTCCAAAAACAAAACACTTATTTATCAAGATACACATTGAGGTTTTTATACTTCTCCATGTAATGCTCCTCTGCAAGGGTCTCAATTATCTGCTAGCTTTCTCCAGCTTCAAATTTGCTGTGAATTACCTTCCGTCCCATCAGAGGTCCCAGAGAACACTGAGAGTGATCCTCCCTACTTATTTCTACTAATAACTTCCCCCCAGATTTAGAAAAAAAAATTTCACAACACCTAAAGGTGGAGTTGTGTCACTGGAGGCATTTAAAGATTAAGTCCCAAAGCCATCTGTTCTGTTCAGAGATTAGAAAAAAAGGGAACAGGGAAAAAATTGGTGTTGTATGTGTGTGTGTGTGTATGTGTATGTATGTGTGTGTGTGTATGTAAAATATGTAAAACTAAGTCAAAACGGAAGTGTGCTGAGGTGACAAAGGACATAACCTTCATAAGTTCTCCATGCACTGCAAATCATGCTTACGTTATACGTCCATCATTCTTTATTCAAATCGTTTGAAAGCTGCAAAATAATCTAATGCATATTTATGTTGCAGGGGAAACATGGCACCTGTCTGCAGGCTGGCTGGTTAGGTTAAGTCTCTATGCTAATGCAGAACATACGCACAGAGAGCAGAGTGATTATGCATGAGCACAGCGGTTCGTTTTTACAAAAGATAGACATAAACAAATTCCAAATAATGCAGGACATACAGGTTTTTCATGTGTTTAAAAAAAGCACATTTAATATAAAGCACAAACAGTTTATTTTGTACCCTGACATGTTCAGGATTTCATTCCTGTTCCAAATTGCTGAAATCGTGAGCACACCAGTGCAAATAAACAGGTGAAAGAAGCCCCGCAGGGTGGCTGGGGATTCAGTCAGCCTGTCGGACTGCCTCTGGGATGAGCAGTGAAACAGGGGTCATGCCTGTCATGGCCTTGTCATACAGGCAAGTGGATTTCAGACCAGTCATAACCATAATAGAACGAAATATGTCAGAAGAATGACGACCAACTGCCTGCTCTGCTGCAGAAGCATCTGGGAACACTGAATTCATAGACCGAATTTAATTTATTTCACATTATAGTGTGCACAACTTTACATATTTATCCGCTGTAAAAACAGATTCAGAGAGCATGTTGCAACTAAATTACTAAACTCAATAACAGACGTAGTTTGGTTCAAGTCTGTATGATGAAATGCGTGTTAGTGATAGTAGAAACTCTTTAAATGAATGTGAAACTAGGCCAAAAGGTGAACTGGGCACGATTTATTGTGAGTAAACATGAAGGGATGAGTAGAGTCTGAATTTAGGTTATTGCTTAAGGGGAACAAAGAAAAAATGAAAACCAGAGAAACCCTTAGCAGCACGGGCACAGAAAACTTATTCATACTAACATGAAGATACAAACATCATATGCTCACAAGCATGCACGCTAAGAAAAGAGGGAAATATTAAAATAAAAGCTGAGCAAATGTGAAGCCAAAAGTGAGGGGGTGCTTGGAGTTCATCACCTCTGCTACTCTTTGCACTCCTCTTCTCATGCTTTTGAAATACATCTCTGTGAATTTCATGGCTGTTTAATTATCCCTTCGCTCTATAGTAGACATTAGTGAAGACATCCTGCCACTCTTACGGGGATCCTATTAGGACAGGTAATTAAAGGCGGCGCTGGGGAAAATTGGCTGAGGAATGCATTCTGAAAAGAGCCTCAAATATGGCCAATAAATCTCCAGCCTGCCTGTCTTCAGGGCGCTATGTTAGAGTGTATTATTCAGCAGCTGATTTTGGCTGAGGTCTTGGAGAAACATATGCTGACATGATGGGGGGATGGGGGGGCAACGAAGACGGTGGCCAAGAGGCAGCCATTTTGTTAGTGACCTACTTCTGTTTTAATGAATAGAGGAATGAAAGGATGTGAGGAGGGGCTCCAAAGAAAGCCATTTGTCCTTGCTGTGCCTTCGGTGTGGCGCAAACATTTCTGAGCCCTCGGCAGCTGCAGGTGAAAGCAATGCTTTTAAATTAGAGCGACGCTGATTAATTCAATTTACGTGTCAGCAACCATAACAAAGGCATTAATCATAAGCAGCCGGTTTGTATTCTGCGCCATGTTTGAGCCCAGCTTTGCTGCCTTGTCACCACAAATGTTGTTTATAACTCTAATCATATTATTGCATTTCAATGAACGTCCTCGTCACCTAACACCGTTTAAAACATCTATCACTAAACAGCTGATGAGTAAAGCAATTATCAATTGACTGATACATTCAAGTGGAAAAAGAGCCTTGTTTGAATTTAAGAACTCAACCCAGCTAAAATATGGATGGTTTGAAGGGGTTGACGTGAAACAAACAAAGGCTCAGTGTCGCAACAGCTGAAAATGGAAACAATCAATATCACACAACGTTCTTGTAAAAGGGGGTCATGAGAGAAAGCACCCTGATGCGCAATCGAAGTCTGACTGCTGTAGAGCTACCTGCCAATCTCGTACCTATAGAAAGGGCGGAGAAAAAAAACTAAGAGGACAGCAGCTGTGAGTCAGAACCTGAGCTTAGAACTTCCCTAAATAACCTTTAATATTGACTAATGACTTTCATTATCCTCTTCTGAATTGAAGAGTACTGGAGTAGGATTTGAAGAAAGGAAAAAAGCTGTTTCTCTCATCTCATGCAAGTTTAGAGTTTTTGGCATCTGGGTCATTCCAGCAAACAGTAGCAACACAGCAAGGATCTCAGTCATGATTTTCAGATGTATAGACTGAATTCCTAAATCCTATGTTGCGCCGGATGGAGAGGTTTATTAGGTTTCCACACTTGGGATTCCTTAAATGAGACCAAACAAGGTTTTTTTTTAGGTAGCTGGATTTTCCAATGCTTTAGAAGCAATTGACTGCACCCTTGTGCAGCTGGTGCCTCCAGCAAACTCTGAGCATATATGCAGAAACCGAAAACACACCTATTCATTGAACTTGCTGTACATTTGTGATGCCTTTGGCATCATATCCAACGTTGTGCCAAAATATACCGGATCAGTACAAATTTTCAGAAAGTGTTCTATGCTCAAACTTGAGGGATGATGAGTTTGGAGACAGCTGGCTTCTAGATGAGGACATGTGTCAAATCATTTTTAAAACAATAATCTTATTAAAAAACAGGAACACCTTTCATAATAATTAATATGTTTTAAGGTTTAAGGTGCCCTTTATGTGAAAGGATTCAGATATTGCTTCCTCATGGCTGCATTAACCCTGAAATATTGGTGACATAGGGTTTAGTAGCTGGCTTGGTAGATTCGGATGCTTTTGCTTGGTGAAAGATATGGATTTGACATGTTTTTCTTGTTAATTTGGTTGCATCATGCATAGATATGTAAAGGCTTATATTAAACTCTGTTTTGTTGTTGATATTTAGTTATTGTTGTGTAAAATAATCACTGCTTTTTTTGTATGAAAAGTGCCAAATCATTCAAATCAAACACATTTTATTTACAAAGCTTATTTTGAACAAAAAGCAACGCAAAGCACCTTACATAACAAAAACAAATAATGCATACGCAATAAAACAGGCCTTCACACAACAAAGTGTGTTACATACACACACACACACACACACACAGATATGATAAATCTGAGCTAAAAAAAAAATTGAAATTACATTTTTTGCAAAGATGCTCTGACTCACAGGAAGTAAAAGAAAAAAAGATAGTTGACACTGACAAGCACATCCTTTTTATAAGCTGCGATAGGGAGAGCAAAATTACTTGCTTTAAGCAGAATACAGTGTCACACTGAAAACTGCTGTGAAGACAAATTTGTATAATGGTCATAGATACAAACCCACACTTGTGCACAAAGAGAAACACAAACAAACGGGAAGTGCGCTGCTGCACAAATCTTTGCTGCAATCTGTTTGAAGCCTGACTTTCCGTAAGAGAACCAAGATGGAAAACAAACAGTTCCTGCTATAAAATCTCCCTTGGTGCACAAATTAGAACAAAAGGCTGAGCGTGAGTTGTGTGTAGTGTATCGTTTTTGCATGCAATTTGTGTTGTCAAGAGTGTCAACTGCTGTGTGTGTTTGTATGTGCGATTGTGCCCCCTCGGTCTTGGTCCCTTTAATGCTGTGAGCTAAGATAATGAGAATTTTATCTGCAGCTCCTCTGAGGCGTGGGGCTCTGATTGAATGGGAGCAGAGTGTAACGGATGAGACGAGCGATAGTGGACCGGCTGAGTTACATTCAGGCAGGCTGAGCCACTGCTGGCGCTCTCTTTGGGGAAACATGGATAGTGTCGGTGCCAGCACTGAGGGAGGTAATGGAATGTGCTGTGTACCTGTGACAAAATGGGGGCCTCTTGGGTTGTGAAGGATTCCATCACTGGAAAATAAGAATCACCACGTCTTTGAAGGTAGGACATGGAGCGACACCGCAACCATGCAACATGTAGCAACAGCAAACCTGCAAAGACCCTCACTCTACCAACAAACCCATCATAAGTCAAACCTTCTCTTCTTCTCACTTCCATGATGAATCCTTTCCTCCAAAAAAGATTTCCTTAATAACATACCTGATAAGTCTGATGTCAGATTTTGCTATTCAGGCAGCAGATAGAGAGCCGTAACGCAAAATTTAATAAGATTAATCAAATTAATTAAACTGTTCTCCCTCTCCTAAATATGGAAAGTAGACGAGGCTGTACTTTTCCTCCAGTGAAACCTTCTTATGGTTATAGTCGACATTTTCATGTTGGAGGAGCATTAATCCTAACATCACGTCTTGTTTAATCAGCCACCATCACTTTTATGTCTGACCCAGAAAGAGACACTTAAATGGTAAATGCATTTTACTCGCTCATCTAATTGCGGAGATGTGGATAAATGAAGCTGTTTGGCTAAAAATAAGACAGTATCCGCCAGTCAAGCTGTAAATTATGTGATCACCAAACAAGTAAAATAAAGACATGTCACACTACATATGCAAGTGGCCTTTAAAACTCGTAAACATAACAAACACCCTCATTTTAACATATTTTTATATCAATTATCTATGCAAAAACAAACTGACTTAACCACTTAGTCTGCAGCTTGTGTTTTATGGGAGACACGAGTCATTTTTAATCCCTTTACTTCTGAAAAGGTGACCACGTCCTCTATGATCCCCACTGCACATTGACTAATCTCACGCTCACATCTTTTATCCATCTTTACTTTCCCTATAAGCCTGTGATAAAGATGGCAAAGCAAAATGTTTGGAAAGTCTTTTCTTCTTTCATTTTGGGACTCAATAATCACACAGACATCCATCTGCAGGAAGCCTCTCTTTTTCATGCCATTGCAGAAAGTTAGTATTTCACAATGAAGTAGAAAAACAAGAAAATAAGCACCCAGCATCGCCGTCAGCTTGTCTGGATTTAAACCAAATGCTCCTCTGCTTCGGTCTTGTCTGTTAGCATTTGCTCTGTGGGATTCGCGCTAATCATTAAATCTTTTATTATTAAAGAAACATCTCAGATTCATTGCATACACTAATAACAAAGCCTCTCTTCAAATAATAAATCTGAGGAGGCGCAAAGATGAGGTTTAAAAAGAATCAATTGGTAAAAACCACAGTGGGAGATGCTGACAAGTGAAGCTAATGAGGAAAAGTTTTCTGGCAGAAGACAGAGTAACTCAATAGAAGTTTGAGAGGAGAAATCATCTCCAAAGAAAATAAAATCATTATTTAATTAATGATATTTTTAAAGACGTATGGGTTGTCAGTTAAAGTAAGCAACATTTGATAATTAAGATGATCTATTAATGGCTTCGGGGAATGATGAGATGCGAATGAGGCTCATCTATAGGGCATCTGTAGCATCAAACAAGCTTAAAGAACAGATTTGATAAAAATTATTTTGTGCGCCTTTTATTATGCCAGTAATACTAAACGTTTGACACTTTATGTGGTCAGCAAAAACTGAGGCTTGAAGATGAATTGGACCATTTTCCAGACTTAAAATAAGAAGCATCTAATATGTGGTTACTGCATCCCGTAGACAGGCACTAGTTTGTTTTTTAAAACTGACCATTTAAATCTAACTACAAGCCCAAATACAGGGTTAAAGGTATAGTATACCTATGTTTCCCAGAAAACGTGTAATAGATGCCTTTATGTTTGTGTTGAAAACATCCAAAGTTTATGATTCAGCTGTATTTTTCTTTTAGATATAACAAATCTTTAGTTTGTTTTCTGTGGAGCAAAAGGCAAAAACATGACCGAAACCTGTTACATAATGAAATGTTCACCCATTCATGCATGTTAGATTTAAAACATGTAACTTTTAAACCTGAATAAATGTGGATCAGGGTTGAAATTGAGAAAGTTTGTGCAGGATATGTTTTCAATTAAAATCACCACTTTGGTGTTCTGATGTCAAATTCTTGGCTTTTGAATCTTTCTGGTTTTAGTTCTTTGTGGATTTAATTGATTATGTTTTGTCACATGTCCACGTTTTGTAAAGTGATTTAATGTCCACTTTGTTTTAATTGGTTTTCTAGAAATATTTCCTTTATTTTATGTTGGGTTGCAAGGTGGTAAATCATATTCTATGTATTCTTAAGTCATGTTATTTCATGGTATCCTTCATGCATCCTAACATCTGAATGCACAGCAAGATGGACATCTGTATTCCGAAGAGCTTGAGTGAAGGTAACTAGTTCTCAAAAGCATTTAAGTACTCAGTTAATAGGAAGTTTCCAGCTCATGTTCTTAACAACTATTTATACCTGGATAGTTTTAAGTTTTACGACTGTCTCATTGCTACCGCGCTGATGGTGATTTATAGATGTTTGCATAGACTCTCAGTCACGTAAAGAAGCACCACTAAATTTTAGCAGAAGTGAGGTATTCTTTAACGACCAATTCAGCATTCGTCTTGCATCCTATTTCTTCTCTGAGCTCTTTCTTGTGAGTAAAAGTGAATCAGATGTTGACATTTTGCTCGGTCACTTTTTGTTCCTTTGAAAATATCATGTGGTTTCTTTGTCAAAGCTACTGTGTGTGTTCAAAACAGATAGATCAGAAAGGCACATCCCGATACTTTAAAGTTAGAAGTACTTTGACTCAAATTGCTGTGCCTATACCAACAAAGAAACCTGCTGACTTCAAAAAAACATGCTCTAATTGAAAGGAGAACAAGAAGCAATCTAAAAACTACGCCACTTTACCTGAATCCAGGTGCTTGAGTGTTTGTTCTTTTAGTTCTGGCATACTAGTCCTCATAATACAAGTCTGGATTACATGTTTTGCTTTACAAAAATGTAGTTAGAAAAAAATGTCTGCATGTCATTTATAGGCAGTACATAGGACTTTTTTCCATCTGAGATTTTAAGCAGTGATTTAGGTCAAAGAAACTTCTCCCATTCTTCACTGATTTAGTGAGTAGTAGTGAGTTTTGTCATTGTTGTCATAGTTCCTGGCTGAGAAGAGAAATACTCTGATAGTTCAATCTATTAACAAA
This sequence comes from Kiunga ballochi, assembly GCA_037177335.1. Lineage (NCBI taxonomy): Eukaryota > Metazoa > Chordata > Actinopteri > Atheriniformes > Pseudomugilidae > Kiunga > Kiunga ballochi. Next base: position 14,976,915 of record JBAMIG010000025.1, read on the forward strand.
TTCTGAATCAATATACAGGCTGAAATAAACATCTGCAGAGGCTGCTGGTTAAAAGTAGAACTACTGAATGAGTCCCTTGACTCCCTTCATTTCCTTGAGTATAACCTTTAAACTATATCTTAGTTACTGTTTCCATCACTCTCAGCAACCTATAGAGCTTTTTGCAGAAAAACCAAATCAATGTGACGATAGAGAGATGGAGAGATCACTGGAAGCTCACAATGGCTTTGTGCAACCAAGAGGGAACATAAAAACCCGGACCACAAAGCCCAGCAGAAGACCTCGTGTCTGTTCAAAAAAGCAAAAAAGAAACCATGGGGTATTAGAAAAAGTGTCTCTCCCACAGGAGGGATGAATGTTATGTTGTTTTCATCCCTTATCTCCAGTATGACTGAATCACTGATGAGCTTGAGAAGTGGGAAGCTGGCGAGGTTATTTACTGACAGTTCAAACTTTACCCTCACTCTTGTGGGCCTTATCAAATAAAATGGTGAGAAAAGTTGTTTCCTGTATTCCTGTGAGAGCACAAGTACTGCCAAGTTGGATATCTTTCTCTTCCACAAAGTGTTGAAGCCTACAACCCTTAAAGACACTGTGATTTAAGTTAAGGTCTAATGAATCCCATGCAATAAGATGTGTGTTTAATATAGCATGATAACAGAGGCAGGAAGTCCCTCAATATTAACTCATGAATAACAAAAAATTGAGAAGCACAGGCTTAGATTGAACTACTGAACTTCATCTTTGACTGAATACTTCATATTTACACAGAAGCATGGGCCAAATGCAAATTTTGAAATATGTACCCACACATGCTCTTTTAGAAAGTGTAAATCACAGTTTGCAAAATATGAATGCCACAAAACAACACTAATAATTCAGCTCAGTATCTTGTAATACCCAAATTATTTCAGTATGGCTTTGCAGTAGCAATGTGTTAATATAATCTCTATAGCTGTTAATTGTGTTAAAACATAATTAGGGACACAATAGAAACACAAATGTGTTGTTGGCTCTATTGCTGTGAACAGACTTATTTTTCACTTCTGAGTGTGTATAATGAGCTCTGCTGTTCAGTAAATAGTATTCAGACACTGGTATTGTTCTGGCCTTTGGAAATCAAAGAAATCGAAATACCAAGCTTCATCTCAGACTGCGGGGCTTAAATTGCAAATCTATTATGGTCTCCCAGAGCCTGTTAGAGACCCAAAAAGTGCTGGCTCCTAGAAATGTGAAAAAAAAATTAATTGGTTTTTGGAAAGTTTTTGACATAAAAGGCTCCAAAAAAGTGTGTTTTATTCTTTTGTTAGCAATATATCATTGTGGTTGGTTTTCTCATTAGTATTTGGACAAGCCCCCCCATCCAGATACCAGACTTTCTCACAAGTGGATCGATGCAAATGACTTGTTGCATTCACAGATGTCACGAGCAAGGACAGATAGAAACGCATGATTTGCTGGATGCCTGTCTGTCTGAATCGGCTGCACACACACACACTCCCTCTGTGGCACAAAATGATCTGCCACTCTGAGTCGGCACTATGGGGCGGCTGCTGGCACCCATTTATCAACACCGGCTCATCCAAAATATTGTCTCCTTCTGGCAGGAAGCAAACCCGAATGAAAAAAAAAAAAATAAGAAAAATGGAGCAAGGCAGGAACAAGGAGAAATTGTGTGCCTGCTCAAGCTAACCTTCCTTTTCAATAAGGTTAAAAGATGCACATCTGAGCTAAATGATAAGAAAGCTGAGCTCATGAGATCTAAGGTGCAAAGTTACATCCTGCATGCCTTTCTAACTGCAACCCTCCTATTTCCTCACTGTATTCATCTCTTTTTGACCTTTTCCTCATATTATGACTCCACTGCAACTGATTATCTACCTGCTTTCAATTTCTTGCTTACTCCTTCTGGTAACACGCCCTCTTTCTCTTATTCTACCATCTAAACATCATTTCTTCTAAACAGCTCCCTCTCCCCAGAGCCATCCTCCTTGATCACCTCCACAGTGTCCGTTCCAGCCGTTACCTCCCTGCTGCAGGTGTACAATTTCTATATTTACTTAACAAAATTACAATAGAGGAATTCTGTGTATGTCTATAGAAATAATGTTCATATTCAAAAATATTTCATATGTATTTTTTCCAAATGAAATTATTAGAAGATTGTCTTCAATATTTATCCTTGTAATTCAAACTTGTTTTTTTAACTTCATCTTTCCCCCTACGCTTCTCTGATATGCAATGGTCTCGCCTGGCTGAGTCGGTGTCTTTGGCCTTGCAGACACCTCGCTGTGCCCATTACCTTAAGCATGTCTGCTTGGGGTAAGCTAGATTAAGGGGAAAAATGAAGAAGGTTCTGCAGAGAGTGCTGGGTCACCTACCCATAAATCACCACAGCTACCACAGCCCCTCCTGTGTCAAAAGTCTCCAACCCAACCCAAATTTCACTGTTGCTCCTCTGTCTTCCTTCTCCCCCTTCCTGCTTCTTTTCTTATCTCTGCTCCACTCTGTTATGCACTTTTCCATCACTGTCTGGTCCTATCTCTGGCATTCTTTTCACCCATCTTTATCTCACAGTTATCTTTCTCTTGCTTTCTTCAGCTCCTGTGCACTTTAACTTGCCATCTTCAGTATTACTCCTTATATTTCCTTCCCACTCTCTCTCATATTACGGTCATCTGTCTGCTTTCTGAGGGGTGTACAAACATACAACAAAGACCATCTAGTTGGCAAACTCACCAGCTAAGATGGAGGAAAGAGAGTGTGAAGGCTCATAGAGAAAACGTAATCACTTTTTCTCCTCCAAGAGTATTTAGCACAGAAAGAAATGCCTGAGAATGTTTTTTATGGGCAGCAATTTACTCTCTGTAACACCACCTATTACGACTGAAAAATGTGGTGAGCCAAAAATGGCTTGGTACTAAATACCTCAGTTCCAAATGTCTTTGTTTGATGAGATTAGATTAAACTGTAATGATCCCTGTGGGCAAAATTAGGTTTTTACAGCTGAAAAGAATAGATACGCCATGGAAATAAACAAGCACCGAGCTAAAAGACGGCGTTAATATGTGGCTGATATCTGCAATCAATGTAACTTACTGCTCATGTAATTACCTTTACAAAAAGACAGAACATAAATGACCACATAAAAGTGTTAGTCACTGCAAAGCTGATATCAATCTACTGTATTTGCTTCCTTTTCAATCTCTAATGAAGCTATCAGGTATTTTAAAAAATACACATCTTTACCAGATTGTGGCCGATTAACTCACTATGTCAAACTGTGAAATTGTCAGATAAAATATAAGATTTTTCAAGAAAAACATGCATATCTTTAAACCTGGAAATCCTTATTTACTCAATCAGCATGCTTCCGGTTTATTTGGCCTTAATCTTGTTGACGGAACCACTGTATGAGAGGTTAATTTAGACAACTATGAGCTGTGATCTAACTGGGCTGGGACATTATTAGAAAGGTTGTCTACTGTGCTTTATCCTGCAATTATCAAATGCCAAAGCAATCCTGGAACAAGGCAGGAATGTGAATTAGTCCAACAGGCCACTGGTTCAAATCTGCCTGCAAGACGGCAGTGTTATCTGCAGAGTAATTTGTAATCTGAGTCAGGGCATTAGTCCCATTTTCAAATGAAATACTCTCTGCGGTTCTTCCGTATGCTCAGAGAACCCCAGAGTTTTATAATGAGGCAATAATGGAAAAGGAACTGGCTGTATGTCCCTGTCTTATAACCCCCATCCTCCCACTAGCTCCCCATTTGCTCACACCACTAAACCAAATGCAAACACGCGCGCACGCACACATGCGCGCAATCAAAATTGAATTTGCTTAAGTTATAAAGTGCCTTTCCAATTCACCAACCGCAGGATGCCGAACCTACTGCACGTTGGCTGAGCAAAGAAAGTGATAGAGCGGAAGACAGACAGGAAGGAGGTCAGATGGATGGATGAGGAGGTCATGGAGAGAAATTCAAATGGAAAGGCAGACAGTGGGAGAAAGAAAGACCCATCATCCAGCACAGTTGCTGCTCACAGAAAGATAGCACTGCAGCTTTGTGTATGTGTGAGTATGAGCTGTTTGTGTGTGCAGGTAGATGAAAAAGCACAGCCTTCTGTATCTGTGTCATCAATATCATCCAGGTGGACCTCACTAATTGCAATATGTCAGCAATAACTAATGTGTAGGTAATGGCACACAAAGTGGTCTGACAATGGCATAACTATAGTAAATGGACACTGCCAACACCTTGGAAGAAATAAAGATGTGTTATAATTATGTCAGTCGCTTAGTGATGTAGCCCTCTGTAGCTAATTCATCCTGTGCCTTCCTGCACCAATACACTGCCCTCTGTTGGCTTAACCCAAATTCTTTGATGAATAAAGTTTAAAATCATAGACAGATACAGATATATTCAAAATAATCTTCTGAGACGAGAAAAACGTCTGATCACCGTCATGGTGCTCTAATCTGAAGAGTTCAGACTCTTTCAAACAGCAGGAGGTTGCTCCTGGCAAGAGACAGACAAGAATTTCAAGTTTGCAGTATGACTACATGCACGCTCCAGTTCATCCAAAGCACAGCTGGTTTCCGACTATGACTGGAGGTTTTCATCTGGTGGATGTGAGACAATGTTCAAACAGTCATCCTTTCCATACTATGAAAAAATGAAGCTAGTTCAAAACACAAAACAAAAACAAGGTTTTTTACTGTGATGCACCCACCCCAAAACACAGAGGTCTGGAAACATCTGAGAACCAAGGAGACCAAACTCTGGATCTTTGAAGGAGATATTTTTGTCCTCAGTAGGACAGAGTATGAAAAATCTGCAGTGGTTTGTATTGTCTTGTCCGAATAGGAACACATATTGGTCAAAAACCCACATATGGAGTACGTGCAGTCACGTGATCACCATTGTTGACCTTTGCATTTTGGATAGCAAAACCACTGCTTGCCTTGCATAATCACGCAGAATATAGCATGGATTAATCATAAACACACTCACACAGCAAGTTGATGGTACCCAACCGAAACTTCGATAATGTTTGTAAGTTTACGTTGAAACTTGTCAGAATTATACTTGATTATCTAACACTAAGTGCTCAATATCCTTCCAGAAAATTCAAACAAAACAGTTACATCATTTTTATTTCATAGTATTTGTGAAACCATGACACAAAATAAACAGAAATTCAAAACATACGTTACCAGCTGCTGCAGACTGAGTAGCAGCTCTATGGCCACAGCCGGTTACCTTGTCAATGGGTCACAATGCCACTCTGCCACTTCGGTTAAAAACCTTTGGTTTTAACGCTTAGTAATGTTAATGTATTAAGAATTGGTTTAATATTTATTTATTTTGTAAGTGACCGTGGTAGAAGCGCCATAATGTTCTTAGATGTTTCCATTTTTAATATTAAATGTATACGTATTAAATATATGCATACGTTGTAGGGCATTATTCCTTACACAAGTAGTTTGATATAAGGTGTTGACTGCATTACCTGCTGGCAGCGCTTGGTTCCCAGTTTTCTCAGGTAAATCCATTTGTCTCGTCGTGCCACACCGGGAATCTGTAGAACTGTAGGTCGTTCTTTTGGCCCTGCTTGTTAAGCTGCATGCTACACCCAAATGCGGAGCATAAAATCGCAATTTTGACCAGGAAGAAAACTCCCACACATTACAATCTGTCCCATTTTAACTGGTCTGAGACTGGACTACTTGCTGTCCAACATGGCAAAAGTCAGGAGACTCACTGTTAGCTGCACGTCCTACACACCCACCATTAGGAAAATAAAAAACATGGCTGTCAAATAAAATAAATTTGACAAAATTAATAACAAAAAACAACTTTAATTCAAACCATGGCATTGTTTTGTAATTGTGGAGAGGGAAGCTTCGGGTTCCCTCATTAGGAGGCTGCCCCCTCAACCCAACTTTGAATAATAGGAGGGAAATGGATTGATGGGAATAAAAACAAAAAACAAAACATGCAAACAATATGATAAAAAAGGTTACATTACACAAAATAATATTTTGTTGAACAATTGTTTGAGGTTGTCTTTACACTCAGGTGTAGCTGCCGACATGTGTTTTGTCCCTTTGCTCATCAATAAAAAGCTCTCATTTGTCCATAACTTGTGTTTGATGCATTCTAAAACAATTAAAACAATAAAAAAAACAACAAATGTGTCCCACTAAAATCTAAATTAAAATGTCATACTAAATGAAAAGCTAAGTCTCTGCTTATTTGCATGACTATTATAAATGTAACCATTTCTTTAATGGATGGGTATGAAAAGATTGGAAGACTGTATTTTTCAGCTTTCCCCAAAAAGCAAGCTCTATAGCAGCCAAGTCAAACTCTGATCTAAGACGTTTATCATCCTGTAGGTTTTTGTTGCTTTTGTACTCATTTGGTAGACACTTTATCTAAACCGACTTACATGTGATGAGTGATCAGTTACATAAAGCAATAATCTAACATGGATGTGTTATGGGTGGGAGGAAGCTGTAGTACCGAGGGAGAAGTCATGAATATGAGGGGTGAGCATGCCAATTACATAACAGAAGGGCTGCTGTTCAACCTCTCCCCTCCCCAGGTTTGAACTTGTGATCATTATGTTTGGCCACTATTCCACCGTGCTGTGTTGTTTTCCTGATTCAACACAGATGACTCAAATCCAATGCACCCAACTGCTTTTTGGCAACTTTTTCACAACCAAATTTAGAGTCAGGTGTGTTGGAGCACAGAAACAGCTCAAAGCAGCAGATTAAAAGGCAAAAATACATCTTTATTAGCTTGAAATTAAGAGATTAGGTAGAAAGAAAGGGGATAACTAATAGCAGAACCCAGTTTTGGATTTAATCTGGAATGCCTGTTCCAACATGGTTCTCCATAACTTCCATCCAAAGTGAATCTGTTAATCTGAATCCTGCAGAATAAAGCCACGCTAAACTGTTACAGTCACACTGCTGCAAACTTAATGTGGGGCTTTAAATTTAGCTGCCAATCACATCACCTTAAAACTCAAAATCCTTGGTTTGTAAGACAATCTGCACATGTCTCAATGTAACATCATCAAATGTTATTAGCAAAGGGGTCTGAGAGACCTTATTGGTATGAGCAGAGGAGTCTGTTAAGCTGCATAAAGCCTCAGCAAGTTCATTAACTAACATGAGAGGGGAAGGATGAACAGTGGGGTAGATAAACTACCTTGATCAATGTGGATGAAATTTTTGCACTGCTGCAGGAGAAGTGCAAGAATAAAGTCATAAGTAAATTATGTATATGTCAGAGTGCAGGCTCTGGGAAAAGGAGGGTGGACACAGAAGGGCAAGGAATTTAAATTATTTGAGAAAAATAAGAACAAATATAATTTACGGAAGACCACTTAAAGTACAGTAAAAAATTATTTTATAATTGCACGCTACTTTCAGGAGATGGTTTCAATTTGTATTTAAGATGTCTGCCAGATAAGCTCTCTGACAGTAACACAAACATTAAAAAAAAACAATCGAAAATGCAAACTGCAGGCACAACTTGACGTCGCTTTCTCAATGAGATGACAGTGTCAGCAATGGGGATGATATCTGGGGTATGAGTTTCACTTTCTCTGTATAGAAGGAAAACAGCGAAACACCTCTTCTGTCCCCAAGCTTGCCTGATTATGCCTCAAGGAACTGTCATATCCCCAAATAAGAACACACTCAGAAAATAAAGAGGGGGCAGAAGAAGGAGATCTTTCTGGGATGAAAATATATATCTGGAGTCTATATTGTGTTTAAAAGAAAGCTGCTCTAGCAAACTGCAATGTGTACATATAGGACCAGAGGGAAGATATGTGTGGGGGTAAAATCTCCGAATCCAAGATGGAAGTAAAGAAGGCCTACTCATATTTAAAGCACTTGGTTTCTGCCAGAAAAACCCAAAAGACAGATGCTAAAATATCTTTAGAATGCATTTGGAAGCTGGCTGGCACTTGTTGCTGGCTAGGCGCAGAGTCCCCATCCCAATCATTATACTGTTTCATTCCAATATGTCAGTGCTGCAGCACTGTCACTCTGGCACACCTTTTATTTTATTGTGTTTTCTTTTCCTCTGCACAACAATTTATTTTTGTTTGTCTTGTCTGTTAGCACTCTTCCCCCTGAGGTAAAATGTGCTTCAGAAAGCAGTTCTGGGAGTCAGAGATTCATCTATGACTACAGGGCAGAGCTTTTGTGCAAGAGCAATAATATAATTCAAAGACAATATGACTGTGAACGAGGAAATGGTGAGACACCACGATGCATATAAATCATGACACACATTCAGCCACTCATTCAATGACTCAAAAAAGCATCTGAAACGCAAAACTCTGTTATTAGATAAGTTCATTGACCCTGACAACAAGAAGCAGATTAGGGAAAAGGACCAACTGGTTTATTTGCTGGCCAGTTCTTCAGACTGCTCATGTGTTTGATCCGGGTTAAAATGAGTTGTTCCTCATATTTCTTACATTACCAAAGTATTGCAATTTTGCAGATCACATCTAACACATATATAAGCCATGGGTCTCAATGTTTTCTTGTTCTTTGATGTTTTATAACAGCTATAACTGCAAATGAAGGGTTTACCTTTGGGTGGAAAATTCCATCTAAACAGTTACAAACCATTATAATGGCTAAGCTCCATTTTCTCTGCAACAGTATGCTGGATCATTGCAGACACCACTAAGTGCTTGTTCATTTCCCACACCAGTTGTTCCATACTGGTGAACACCCAGAGACGTGACACTCTCAATTTACCTAGTGGTCTACATCCCTACCTTATCTCATTGATATGAGTTATGGATAATGATTGAAAGAATATAATTGCTAATACAAGTGTCCAAAATGAGTTTTCCTCTGCAGAGCGGCATTAATGCACGGTGAAATCTGGATGCTTCCATGATCCAGAAGCGGTCCAGAATGTTCCTCCACATCATGAAAAGTCAGATGTGGGGACTCAGACATCTAGTTAGGACACCTCATTGTTTAAAATTTAAAGAGATTCAGACACACTCAAGGAACTATGGGCACATTCACACCAGTCTCTATGATTTGAATTCTGGTTGTTTGGATCAAAGAACAAGGCTCGGTCTAAAAATGCAAGTCTTGGCCCTTTCCAAGTGAACCAAATACAGGAAGTGGATTATAAAACTAAGTGCATAGTAGGTTCATTGCACAGCACCACAGGTAAACACACAGCTGGGGGGTGACAGGTGACTCTGGACAGTGGAGAAAGCTCATGAAGAATTTTATAAAAGTTACATCCAAGACTTTAGTTTGGCATAAATAAACCTTGGTCTGGAATATCCATCCATCCATCCATCCATCCATTTTCCACTGCTCATCCAAGGTCAGGTTGCGGGGGCAGCAGCCCAAGGAGGGAAGCCCAGACTTCCCTCACTCCAGCCACATTCTCCAGCTCATCTGGGGAGACCCCGAGGCGTTCCCAGGCCAGCCGCGAGATGCAATCAGTCCAGCGTGTCCTGGGTCTCCCCCAGAACCTTTTTCCCACAGGGATGTGCCCGGAACACCTCACCAGGGAGGCGTCCAGGAGGCACCCTAACCAGATGCCCGAGCCACCTCTTCTGGCTCCTCTCGATGTGGAGGAGCAGCCTTGGTCTTGATCCATGGTCTTGAATAATAATCCATCCATCCTTCCATTCGTCCGACGAACGGATGACAGATGAATGGACGGATGGATGATAGATAAATGGACAGATGATGGATGGATAGATAAATGGATGGATGAAAAATGACAGATGGATGGATTGATAACAGATGGATGGACGGACGGATGGATGGACGAATGAATGGACAGATGGATGGATGATTGGACAGATAGATGACAGATGGAAGG
>JBAMIG010000025.1:14986916-15016163 GCA_037177335.1 Kiunga ballochi
GAATGGACGGACAGATGGAGGGACAGACAGATGTATTGATAGATAGATGGATGACAGATAGATGGATGGATGAATGAAACTATGTTCTAGTTTTATGGTCTGCGGCATGTTTACATTATTATGCATCTTAAAGGAGATAAACTTTGTAAACTTGTACTTCTCACATTGCAGTCGGTGGAAAACCACAGAGACTCTCTGCTTCTTGCCTGTTTGGTTCATTTTGGCCAAACAGATGTGGTATAGTGTTGTATAAATGTGTACTCTCAGATGAAATGCCAGACATGCCAATCACAGACATGTGTAGAGAGCTGTGTTTTGCTGTAGTAGCGGGCGATTTGGCTCAGTGAAAGCCTGCGCTATCAGCTCAGAGGCACATTGGGTTTGACCTCATTCCACCTCAGAACAAACCGATCGCTGAGGTGCAAAAGTCCTTGAATAGAGCTGCGTGAAAGGAGCCATGACGACACATTTTGCTTACTTGCATTGATTGAGTGCAACAACCAGATGTTATATGACTTTTGTGACGCTGCCCCTGCCACATAGAAAATATTTTGTGATGAAAAGGCACAACGTCAAGTGGTTTGATCACAGTTTAAGGAGTCTATTGGTACAGTCAGCTAAAATTAAATGGGCCTGTCCTTTGTGTATGCTCAATCGCCAAAACCTGGTAGCAGGTTTCTGCTGACAAAAACAAAGCAGGAAGTAGCCTGCTTCCCGCTGAAGTGGCCAACAGAATGTAGGAACATGTTTTCCACGTGGATCCAATGCCTTCTCAGATGCCTGAGAATTACGTTTATTGTGCAATGAATTAATCATAGCCCAGTAGATCCCTTAAATCAATAAACAATGAAAGGTCATTAGGGTGAGACTTGGGGTATATTTTAGCAACACGCTTTCTGTTTGGTTCATGGACAGCGGACTGACCATTTGACAGCAGGGAGAGTATGGCAAACAAAGCATCTGCTATTATTCAATTCCCAGTTGTGGCATATCTTGACCTGATGAAAGAGAAATGAATAAATCATGCTCCATTAAATGTCATTACGCCTGTTAGCAAAATCTAATTCTACTAAAGTTCAGCGCCGGTTTACAAATTGAATGTAATTGCCCAGAATGCAAATGGGTTGGGCTGTTTGTATGGATGCGAGACCAAGCGCGAAAGCAGAGAGAGACAGAAAAAGAGAGAGAGAGAGAGAAAGATACGGAGAGAAAAACAACGTGTAAGTTGAGGAAACAGCAGTGTAATGGGCAATGCCTACTCTCTAAATTTTCCAATTCAGAACTCAGAAATACTAAAACATCAGGGAATAGTGGAGTGTTAAGGCTTTAGAAACTGATGGTTTCATTTCAGGGGAAAAATGTTTGAAAAAGCAGGGATGGGGGGAATGTAATTACCCAGCGAGAGCTGTGTGGGAGTTTTAGTGTTTGATAATTATCCCTTAAAGGCATGTTAAACTTTTCCTTTGCTATCCTTATACAACTCCACAGAGACAGAAGCAGAGAGGTCACCAAGCTTCAGGAGAGAGAAAGAGTTGAGATAAATGTGAAGGAGAGTGTAAGAGGATCAGATAAGTGCAAGCCCGTTGGACAGCTGAGAACAACAACAGGAAATAAAGCACATCAAAGGCTGCACTACTCAGAGGACAAGTCTTTTCCTTGCAAAGTCACCAAAAGACAGACTTAAAGTGGCTTGTGTAAAAGTAAATGTTAGAGGGTTTTGTTGTTGTTGTTGTTGTTGATTTTGGTATAATGTATCAAAGCATGCAGCATTTTGGTCACATTTCATTTCCTCAACTCACTTCACCATGCCATCTTTTATAGATGTACCAGAACAGCACACAGCATGCATACAACATCTGCAGCTTTAATTAAGTGCACTAATATCTGTGTTGCAGATCGATCTCCCCAATTGATATTGAATCCCAACTTTAATCCTAACGGAGAATAAAATAATCATTGTAAATTAAAAATAAGAACAAACATTGAAGGCATGACTGCAGAGAAATTAATATAATTATATATTGATATAGTTTTAATTGTAGACTTTTTTCCTCTTTGCATTTTAGAATGAAGTTACTTCATTAAGTCTCACTAACTACATTTCCATGACAGTTTATTGAAATATTTTTAATAAAAAGTGATATTTCCAAAATTTCCACCAACTACAATTGCAGTGTTTCTATTTATTTGACATTTAGCACAGCTGCAGCTCTCATACAATGTCAAAATAAAATGAACAAGTGTTTTCATAATGCTTTGAAATTTACTTCTGAACTGACATAAATGAAAGACCACCTCACGAGAGCGCAAACACTTTGTGTGTTTCCATTCCCACATTTTTATTCAGGTATTTAGTTTGGGTCATTTTTATTGGTAATGGAGACAGTTAACGTGAATAACTATGTGCTTGTTTTCTGTTTCCTTATGTAAAATAAATCCTAATGTTAACCTGAATGCGAGTGACATTAGCATTTGGCGGATTAGCAATGTTTCTAGCTAGCAGGGATGAACTACTTCTGAGTGGGAAAACTTAACTCAACAAAGAGGAAAAAGGAATTCTCCACAAATTTGAGGCAGTAGCTTGTTTAAGCTCCACTTTTATTTGACATCACATACTTGCTGCTATTTCCCTTTTGTTCAATATAAATCGTTTTGAACAAGCAGAATAATCTGATGTTTTACCAGCATGTCCTGTTCGGTGTCATGTCCTTGTCCTTTGCAAGCTTTCATGTCATCATGTAAAAAGGGTGAAATTAGTCTATATTAATACAGGACATAAATTACAGGACTCCACAGTAAAGATAATGTCTATATTTTGGAATATATTTCACGCAGACTGTTTAAAAGATTAAATTCAGTTCAGTTTTATTTATAGCCTATAGCCCAGTATCACAACAAAGTTGCCTCACAGGGCTTCACACACACAGTTAATCACATAGCAAACATTACACACAATGAACACAAAATATGGCATTGCCTACCCATCTCGACGGGAATCCAGTTTTCCTAAGTTTTTCTGGGATGTTCACATTAAGCTTTTTCTTTTTTCAGTCAGTCTTTTAATCTAAACGCATGATGATAAAGCATGGAAATATTGTTTAATTATTCATAAAGAAAATGCCAGATCTTACGCAGCATCTGTTTTCATTGCAGGGTCAATCTAACCCCTGTTTATGACATGGTGAGAAACAGTGTTGTTTTCAAACATACATTTTCCTACATTTTTAGCTAGGAAAGCTATTTTTAAAAGATACATTGATTTTAAAGTAGACGTTGGTTTTGATATTCAGGGAACCGTTTTTACACACTAAATGGTAACTAATACTCTGCGGGAATGACCAAAAACAAGCATGATGTGATTCTTAAAATGGAAATGTGAACATTGAACATTAAAAGAAAAAAAATCAGTCAAATGAGAAAGATATTAACTTTTGCCTTGGATTCAAATGTAAATTAACAAGTGAAATCTCATGCTTAAAAATGTATACTCTAAGGCAGAGATAGGGAACCCTGGTCCTTGAGAGCTGCATTTCCTGCAGGTTTTCCATGTATCCCTGGCCAAACACACCTGATTCAAATCAAAATGTTTAAGAAGCTTATGAAGCTTTGACTCGTTCATTTGAATCCGGTGTGCTGGGCCAGGGATACATAGAAACCTGCAGGAAATACGGTTCTTAAGGTCCAGGGATTCCCTACCCCTGTTCTAAGGCTTGCCACTAGAACCACCTGTTATCAAAATATCAAGGCTTTTTTGGGTACATGAAGCTAAAAGCAGGGTGATTATGTCCAACTCGATGATACAGTTTCAGTTCAAGGCTTTCCCACAGTTATGTGTTGATGCATTATGCAAACATATACAGTATGTGTATTATTGTATGTATTATTAGTGCCACCCTTAATGTGTGCTTTCCAATTTGCTTGCTATACGTCGTTCTATTACGCCCGAGATCCAATTATTGTCTCTGAGTTTGACACCCATCTCGTCAGGACCAGCTTGCTCATACATGTTAATTGTGGTCTTGAACGGCCACGGAGATTCTCTCTTGCCTCATTACAGTGAGAACATGCAACTAACAACCAGTGGGCTGATGAGGCATAATCTCAAAGGCACCCACCTATTCCAATGTCCCTGTCCTTCAGCCACTCCCGTTCCGGCTCTTCCCACCCTCCCTTCTTGCAATCATTTTTTGAAAATCGCTCCTAAGGAATGACCTTCATATGAAAGCTGATTTATATTAATGAGGGGAGTGAGGAAACTACAACAGAAAATAAATACTGCTTTGCAGTCAAATCAGAGTAATGATATAGGAGACTTGACAATTCAAAGCAGCAGCCAGGAAACCGTCATATTTTCCATCACAGCACTGGTTATTCTCTGATACACTTTTTGGAGACTTTGGTAGGAAAACAACTGATGAGGGCAATCATGCTGTGTTGATAGCTGTGTCCTAAATTGGCAGGAAGAGCATGCAACATCAGCAAAATACTGCAAGAGTGCTGCGAGAGCAGTGGGGCACTGGGGAAAAATATATTGGGGAGGCAGGAGCCACATTGGCAGGGTTTAATAAGAGGGATAAACAAACTGTAAAAAGGACAAGAATATTTGTGGATGTTGGTAGGAAGAGCAGAGAGGCAGTAAAAAGATGATCTGAGGAGATAAAGTCAAAGAAATGGATTGAATGCTCTTGAAGACGGATGTAAATCTAGAATTCAGATAAGGAAGTAAATGTCACTGATGCAGGTGTTTTTAAAGTTCAAGCAAGTTGAGGGGGCAGCAAAAACAGTCTTAGTCTCAGAAGTCTTGCTATAAGGCAATATTAAGATCTTTAGATAAGTTTTATTGCCACATGTCTACTGATAGAGCAACAATAGTTCTTCACTTAAATGAATCAAATCTGTGGAAAAATGGCAGGAAAATTCAACTCTTATATAATATATGTTTAGAGACGACCACCAGGATTGGCTTTGAACTTCAGACCACAAATACATTGCTTTTACAACAACATAGACATTAGGAATTAAAGCCAAAAACATGTAATGGTCATCATACATCTCAAACCTGGCTAAGAATTACATGCCTATATCTTAGAAACTTTTATAAGAAGCCAACATAACATGTCCAACACTATTCGCACAGGATAACTAAAAGCAGTTAAAAATATCAAGAGATGATTTTCTACAACTATTTATGCTCTAAACATACTCGTAAGATCTCTCTGCATTCAATGTAAGGCTTATACTGTTTCCCTGTAAAGCACTTTGAATTGTCCTGTACATGAAAGGTGCTATACAAATAAACTTGCCTTGCATTGAGGCTTAGTATATTTACGTCTGCATGTAATTTCTTTGCTGAGTTTTTTTTAATCAATCTATTCTAAAAACCCTCATAAAATATGAATCGGTTTATTTAAACAGCAACTAAAATTGAGCTTGGAAAATGGGTGCTTTATATGAAGAAGACATGGCAGATCGTTCATTTCTAAGTTTATTTTAAGAAGGAGAAACAAGAGTTACTGTAATATGAATTATAAAGAGTTTGAACTTGTCACAAGCAGTAGTTTACACTAAGAAAAAGAAATGGACGAAAATACAATGTGAAGCAAATTGTTCTGAAATCAGTAATTCCTTAAGTAATACCACTGCTTGTCTCTTACTTAGAGAGTAATCCACCTTATCAGATAAATAAACTATGATTTTAGACTTGGAGTCTAATTGTCATACTGACAGCATCACAGGAAATCTGCAAACCATTTCATTTTACACAGGAGGTGATGACAAAGCCAGGCGGACAGAGATATCTCGAGCCTCCATTCAGAAATGTTTAAACATTAATATATGCCCTTAAAAAAGCAGGGTATGTGAATTACACATTTAAACTGCTGGATCCTCTGGAGGCAAATTATCACGACATATCAGTCAAGCTGATAATATGCTGTCATCATGATTGCAGTGGTGGTGACTGATGAGATCAGGTAATATAGTTGGTGCAAACAACTTGACGGAGCTGACCTCAGCTCGCCTCCACATGATCAGTGGACATTGGTGCTCCACACAGGGCATTTACAAAACACTGGGTCCTATTCTGACAAGTGGGCTTTGATTAAATATTCATAATAAAAAAAATAAAAAAAAAAAGAAGGGAAAGCAAACTAACTAAAATGAAGTGAAATATTTAATGATGTTGAAATTGATGAAAAAATAAACTTTAGCTGGGGTACAGTTTTAAATGGAAATATTACAGAAAGAAATGATTCGCAAATCACAAACATATTTTCAATAGCACATAAAAACATGTTGTAAAAGACATTTAAACAAACATATTAGATAATTTTAAATCTGCAAACAGCAAAACCACTCTAAAAGGTTCGACCAAGGACAATAAAAGGCTCCTAAGATGAAAAAAACCAACCATCAGAGGAAGTAATTTGCTGTACTAGCAACCGGTCAGTAACTGTGACTGAGCCCAAAAGAAGCCTTTCAGTGAGGAAGATTGTCTTAGATCAGATGGACAGATTCAGTTATCAGCGTCAAACTTCTAATAATGTTCTAATGCTTTTTTTTAAATACCAAAAAAAAGGTAATGAAGGGTCTTCACTGTTCTTGTTGGGATAGAGCCGTCCATACAGAAGTCTATATAATCCATCATACACTCAGTGAGGCTGTTGATGTCCTTTCCATGAGGACCACAAAGGACAGTCCAGTCTACTGTCTCAAAGCATCCTCTCAGAGCAACCTCAGCATCGTTAGACCAGGTTTTAACAGTCTCTCCAATGACAGCCTGTTGCTAAACAATGGGCCCAGCAGCTGACAAAAGCTAGCAGTTCAATGTATTCCATGCAGATCATCTCCTCAACTACAACACGTCCAAGATGACACCAACGCTGGCCAGTTAACACTACATCTCCACCTCCCCTCAGGTCTTCGCCGAACCGTTCACACCAGTCTGCACGGACCGTCTTGAAGCTGTGTACAGACGCATTACAGTCTTGGATGTGTTCATGCAGCCATGTCTCAATGAAGCACATAAAACTGTATTCTTTCTGAAACCTGGTTAGCACATGAAGCTCATCAATTTTGTTAGCTAGCCATCGCACGTTACTCATCACAACAGTTGGGCAAAACAATTAAAATCTCCATCGTTTTTCTCTCTGTCTCACCCCTGCCCTGCATCCTCTTCTTTCTTTTCAACTTCGTTGGTACTTGAAGTGTTATTTCAGCGATAATCTTGAATTTGGAGAGCATCATCACTAAATCCCGGTGGTAGACAAGTCTTGTTGCCATGGAGACTCTAATAATTAATTTCCAGAGAGACTCCCGTTCAGCAAAACGTCTGCCAGCGTGAAAAGTCTTCTTGAATGACCCAAACTGACAGCTGATGTCTTAAAAGACAAAACTTTGCAAATGTGATGAAAATATCAACATAAAAGTACAAAGACTTTATACCACCATCTCATCAATGTTATTGTCAAAAGATTGTATTATATGTTTGCAACTTTAGGTCACCAAGCCGCCCTGCAGGGCTTCACAAAGACATGCATAGAAAAAGCCATATATCAGCACGATCTTTGGGCCGAAGGTCATTTAAAATGGTCTGTGGATCAAAAGTTTGAGCTCTGTTCGAAAATTGCATGTTCTGCAGACTTAAGAGGAGAGGAATCAACCAGCCCTTTTCTTAGTGGGTCCGTAGAAAAGCTGCATCTCTGATGGGATGGGAAAGCATCAATTTCTATGTTGCAGCTTCCACATCTGTGAACCTGCATCAATGCTGGAAAGTACAAGGAGGCTTCAGAGCAACATCTGCTCCCATCCAGACAACGTCTCTTTCAGGGAAGACCTTGCAGATTTCAGTAAGACATCCTGCATCCATCACTGGAGCATTGCTTCACAGGAGAAGAGTCCAGCCTCCAGTATAAACCATTTCACCTTTATCTTGCTGTCTGAGTTGGAAAACTCAGGCACAGTAGTTGAAAGATGAGCAAACAGCTCAGCACATACCCTAAAGTTCTGCTATGGATTGTTTGACCTTGTGATAGTTTATTCTGTGATGTAACTCAACACATGAATGACTACAGATGAAGTGCTCACAGACTGTGTGTCATTTTCACTCTATGCAAAGGTTTTATCAAAGAAGATGCAAAGGTTGCCTCTAGCTGTGTTTTGACATGGCGCTTTTGACAGGTTCTGCCTCTGACACTTCACTGACAGCCCTCTTGACCTCCATCTTCCTCTTGTCTTTCAAGAGCATCCATTAGACTAAACAATCATGACAAGAATATAGGGACTAATGTTCAATTCATTGTGAAATAAGCTATAAGCACTGCAAGTTTTTTTTTTTTTACCTTTTTACCCACGTATCCTGGAGAAACTCACCCAAGGTGACGAAAATCGATTTTAGGGCAACGGCAAACAGTCACTCATAACTCAGACATTTCTGTTTATCTTCAGTCTAGTTTACTCAAGTATGTTCTTCTTAACTTCATTGTGTTCAGGAGGTGTCTGCACGTGGGTCCTTGTCCTGTCACCACACATAGATGCATTATAAAACATTTAAGTCAGTTATCTACTATTTCAGACAATTAGGTTTTGCTATTGGGCACGAAAAACACATCACTCACTCACCCACATTGCACTAAACAACAAGGCCTGGCAATACACAGGGGGACTTCAGTGTTAATTTGATATAACATCTATCTAGTGCCTCCAGGACAGAGCTTTCTTATTGTCTAACTTTCCTGGTCAGTGCCATGTTCTGGAGAAATAACACGTCAAAAGAGTACTATCACATGGATCATGTCAGCTGCAGCTGGATTCTTAGTCCTCATTACCCTTACTGTCAGTATAACTGAAAAGTAGAGGTTTCTTTTATTCCAGAAGGCTCTGCATTGTATAGTGAGGGTTGCTCCATCTTCAGCAGCTGCAGATGCTTGGTTAGCATTTTCAAAACAACCTGGATATTTTCTAGTTGTCCACAGACTTGTGCACAATCAAGCCTGTGTATGGTCTCATCTTGTTTTCCACCAATCATTCTTAATTTTCCAGCATTGAGCTAAAAAAAATCAAGATGTATGCTTGTGTATTTCTTGAGCATTCAGCATCACTTTGCTCAGTGGTTTGTCATCTCTGGTCCAGCAACCTGATTCAAATCAAATGGCTCCAACAGCTTATCAAGACTTGATTTGTTCATTGTTCATTTGAATCTGGTGGGTTGGAACACAGAGACATGGAAAACTATCAGTATAAGGGCCGAGGTTTCCCACCACTCCTGTAATGACTTTTATCCACCACCATGATGCGAGGTTCATTCAAAGGAATAAATACATTCACAGAAATTTTTGGTCTTTATTTACAAGTGGTGAAGGAAAGAGCAACAGGCTGTGATGTGAAACAGGACCAACTGTGTCAAGAGTCTTCACATCCCAGGGCTCCTGCTAAACCAGTTTAACCTACCAGTGCTTAAATTTCTACCTTATTTACAGTGGTATCCCACAGTATGTGCTTCTTCTTTCATGTGAGTAAACTGAGTGAGGTCTTGCTGTGACACTTATGGAAGGTTTTTCTTCCTGTGTTACTTGTTACCTTATGAAATGTTCACATTGGAGTAGTGTAAAGTAGTAGTAAAAAGAAATGAAAGGCTTTTGTTTTCCAACATACACCAGAAATTCACAGGGAAAATCACAGCTAATAGTTTGGGTTCAGATTCAGGTTTAGCAAGGTTAACAAAGGTGATATCTACTAATTAAATATTCCTTTAATAACCTTATTATCTATGATACTGTGCCAAATAGGAGGCACTATGAAGCGTCCATTTCTGGAAACTAGCAATTGTGAGTGTGCTTAGTGACACTTTGGCTTGTTTTGGACCACCTAAATACTGCTACAACTAGAATTCAGATGGATGAACTGAATTTTACTGCAGTATCAGTGATTACAGATTTATTACCTTATGCTCTTGCTTGCTTATTAATATCTTTTGCCACCTTATAAACAACATAGTTAATAACAGAAAGCAGAAATGTTATGTGTTCCTGCAGTGACAAACTTAATCCTAATGTACACTGTGGACGGATATTAAAAAAGAATTATATATATATATATATATATATATATATATATGAATATAAAGAAACACACTCTATATAGCCATTAGTTGACAAACACATCATATGCATGACATTATCCTAACCTTGCTGCTCAACCTCCTGCATATTTTAAAACTATCCAAGAATAGTTTCTTCCTGTATGCTTTGATTACCAAACAACACACATCTGCTGCCTTCAGACTGCCACAGCAACTACACACACACACACACCTGCCATGGCAACGTCAGCCCACCCAAGGACATTCAGCATGTCAGCTCTGATTAAGCCTGCACTCAGCCTGTAGAATAGAGTTCTTGGGTCGGGGAAGAGGTGTGGAGGAAAAGAAACGACTTGTGTCCAGTAATAAATCGCAGCAGGCAGCCGGGCTCTTCGGAGCCATGGCCCAGCCGACCCCCAACAGATGCCGGCTAGTTTGGCCTGCCAGTTGCAGCACCGGCCTGTGGGCCAGCACCATGATGAGCGATGGCCGCCATCCAACGACGGGCTCTGCCACCACAGGCACAGCTGTAGATGTCGTTAGCACCCAATGAGAAAAGAGCGGTACTCTGCGGGTGGGGTAAAGTGATATTGATGGAGGCTCGTCTCCAGTTGTCTGGTTCACTGAGTAAATATAAGAATAAATATGGCCTTTTGTATAGCATGCGCCTTTCATTAATATTAACCAGCAACCTCAGCGGTGCAGGACAGTGTCCATTAACGGCAGTCACTACGAGCTGACAACCACCATCTGTTTATAGTTTTATTTGAGATTTTTTTTGGCTTTTTGTGACTAATCTCTCTTTGCTCTTTCAAAATGATGCAGCTATCATATGCAAAGCTCGATCCAATATGTTCCTCTGGGTCCAAGTCGGCAAAGTCAACGATGTTATTGTGAAGTAGAAAGTTGGAAGATTATAAAACAGTTTGCCAAGCTAAAGCTATGGAGTACAGCAAATTGATCCGGTGAGAATTAAGTGTTTGGCAACCTTTTTCCTCCGGTCCTCAATGTGCTAATGTTGCCTGTGAATTGGGAAGTGTAAAAGAATCTGGAGCATTACAGACAAAGCGGCAAAAGTGAAAACAAGGCTGTATAGCATCATAATGATTTAGCTGTGGCCACACAAGCTGTACATCCAAGAATACATATTCCAGGCTGTTTTGCCAAGCATCAACTCAAATATGCAAATCACCTTTTGTTTGTTTCAGCAGTCCTCATCACATAATTTCACATCCGACACAAACCTGTATCCTGCCACCAAGTTTCTCATCAAGCCCAACGTGAGCTGCATTGTCAGTAAAACCTGCAACAACATGTGAATAACACTGCAGTTCCCTGTAATTCATTTCAATCTGTAATAATATGTCATTTTTGCTATTAATGCCAGAGCACCTTCAGACGACAGGTCCTGTACCAGATGGAAACAATCACACCAAAGGTAGAAAGAGCATTTCAGATTTTCACTGCACAAATTACGACATTCCCAAAGGATCTGTGTAAGAATAAAGTGCATCATAAATCACTTTTTATAGAGTTGTTTGGCAAGAACTGCAGGAAAGACTTTAAAAATCTTTTAAGAATTGCCCACAATTCTGTAAAAACTACTTGTTTTTATTAAAATGAATGGCCATGTAGACATTGCTTTTACAACAAGCAGATAGAACATTGTGAATCATGTTATAGAGCATTAGGACACTTCTCATGTCCAAACTGAAGTAAAAACGGGGTAAAAGCAGCTATAATATCTCCACATCCGATCAAACTGTGTCAACATCATGTGTGTCTTTCTGCATGCATTTAACATGCTTCTGGGAGTATTTGGAAAGACTTTCCAGGAGAAGAGACCCATACAGTGTCCTATAGCAGCAACACAATAATCTAAACTTGCTCTGGTTCTCAGGACTCCCATAAGCCGTTTGACTCAGTTGAAGGGATTGGCTTTAATCTTCCGTGTCCGATGAGAGCATTGTTGCTGCTACTGGCTTCAGTTCAGTGACTTCATTTCAGGAGCAAATAGATGTTGTTACAAACCTGCACAAGCTCCTCCTCAGCTACTGCACAATGATACAGGGATGGTTTTGGTTTTGGCCAAGACGGAGCAGCTTAAGGAAAATTCATCCACATTTGTGCAACTATTTTAAAATCCCATCTCGCCGTGGTGATGACTGCAACGAGTGCATGTATCCAATTTTGACTGCACTCTAAGTTCATAAAACCCATTTAGGTGAGACATCTGCAGATGAAATGAGGGTTTCATGTTGTAACTGCTTTAAATGAGCCCTGGATGTTCTTTACATACTTTACTCTGCCACGTTTTAACAGCTACTATATTCAGGTACTTATCTTTATGACTGGGGAGTCACTTTGGAGTTTCTGAACTTACTTATGCAAATATACAACATGCCTTTTTTTTGCAATTTTCTGCTAATTTTGCTCACGAAGCTCAAAATGTTCACTTCCTGTTATGTTCCTTTGTATTTTCCACATCAATGAATGGAAACATGACGTCCTTCATATGGTCCTGGCCTTTATAAACCATGATACTAAACCGCAGAGGCTTGGTTTAGCTTAGAATCTCAAAAACTGTGCAATACTAACGTGACAATACTAATGGGCAAGCAAAAAAGCTTTGTTAATACACCTGGAAACCTTGGTACACACAGATAAACATTGAGCATTACGGATAGTCTTGGGCAGGTAGTAAGTTTGTGATTGGTTTAATTTATCTAAGGGGCAATTAAAGAATAATTGAACAAAAAAAAAATGCAGTTCTGATTTAAATATTGCAACAACGTTTATAGAAACGCTGTTCGTCTTCACTAATTTGAGCGTACAAGAAAGTAGAGGAAAGCTGAGGCATATTTATTTTTTAATTGAAGGATTCAAGGACATGTGTTAACAAAAGTCTGCTAAACCATGCATCCATTAGATGAATGTGATCAGACACTGTGTGTGTGTGTGTGTGTTAATTTATATGCACAAACAATTATTTTTAAGGAGCTAATCGAGGAAGGGGTTTTAATTAAAGTGATTATTAAAAACATGATAATGTTATAAAACGTGAAAAGCGGTAACTGTAATGATTCATTTGTAATTAATTAATAGTTGATGGCAACTCTGGCGTGTAGCCACCACCTGCATCTCCTCATATTAAACCCTTCTTGTGGTCTATGTGGGTGGTTTTAATAGATGCTCAGTGACAGATAAAACACAGCATGTCCACTGGCTGGTACTGTAACACTGATTATGCCTTGATCCATTTGTCATTCATACAGCAGTGGTGTAGGAATGTCTCTGATGTGCCTGATCAATCACTGGCGGAAATTCCACCACCATCTGCATTTTTCCCCCGTTTTTATTTGCAAGTTTGGAGGTGGTGAGGCAGGCAGCCACACGCTGAGTGGGATGAATAATGATGCCAAATTGAGAGGTGGAGGAAGTAAACACACAGGCTGTTGTTTCTATTGGATATTTCACCCTGAGACTGTCGTCACAGCAACTCCTTTCACTAAAATTTATTACTGTCTTCTTATACCTTGCACTGCAAAAAACAAAACAAAACAAAAAAAGAAAAGTCATTTCCCATCTAGGGGGGCAAGGACACTGTTCTTTGCATTCCTGCTTCCTTTTTTTCCTCTTTTGGTTTTTCCTCATCCGTGGACTAAGTGGTTGCTACCAGGTGAAAATAATTGTTTCCTGCTGTGCACATAACAAGGAGATGAACAAGTCCCCCCGTTACAAGACAGCCTTGATGCACATGAGCTTACTATTGCTAGCAAAAATGGCGACAAAGGCCAGACACTTTATTTTCCAGTCCTTCTTAAATGGTTTGGTCGAGCAGACGGCTTGGCTCATGGTCCATGTCTCAGGGATGAAGTTAAGCCTGGATATACCCTGAGCCTGGCTGCCCGTCAGCAGGTCCCAGAATCTTTGGCAGTGGGTGGAGAGCTTCCTCCCTCCCGCTCCATCCCACTATCCATTTTTCTTGGATTTAAAGGTTATCTACAGTCATCCTGTCTGGGGCCTCTGGCGAGAGGTGGTGAGAGCAGCCAGCCTGCCACAGGTGTGAGCAATGCAGATAAGCAAAGGAAAGCATTGGAAGGAAAAGAGGAAGATGTGGGACAGAGGGTGGTGATGAGATATGCAGGTCCAGAGTGGCCTGAGACTAACCAGCATTCACATCCCTGTATAGAAGTCAAGCGCTTTTAGGAGTAGAAAACAAAAAGGACTGCTCTGCATGGCCAAACTACATGTCAGAATTCTTCCCTTGTACAAAAATATAAAAAAAGAGACAACAGATGAGACAGCAGTGTGATTAAAGAGCCAAGCTTCACATGTTGGGTATGGAACAAAGCATGCACCATTTGAGCAAAATGAACATGTCTCAAAATGTTCTTTTTAAGGACGATAATCAGGTGAGAGATTAGGATCAGTGATATCATCTGTTCTCCCTGCCTTACAAACAAGAAAACACAGCCGAGCTGGGACACAGTCAATCCCAAGGTACACTAGCTCACTTTCAGTATGTGTAGCTCCTCCATTATTAACTAATAGATGGAACATTAAGGGGGAATGGTGAGAATGTCTTTAGGGCTTACATTAACCTTGCATACAGCATCTCTTTATCTAGCGATAGGATTGGAGAGAGAGAAAGAGAGGGAGAGAGAGAGAGAGTATGTGCTGTCCTCTCTTTGACTTTCTTCCTCCATTAACTGCCCTGGGAGGATAAATCAAGTGTTGCTAAAGGAGCCCAGAAACTGCACAGATGTGTGCTGACTGCTCAGCAAAAGCACATGTGCAGGCATCCCAAAATGTGGTAGTATGCATTCAGTGCACATTAATGTTTCTGTCCTGCATGCAAAAACATGTTCCACACACACAAGGACATATACACAAAACAGATTAAAGACAAAAGAAAAAAAAACAGATCAGTCAAGAATTGAGCCCTCTGTCCACATTTAAACTAGCTGGACATTGTTCTGCTATAGTAATATTAAAGGTCATATGTTATGCTATATTTGCCATTTCACATTGTATCCTGTGTACATTCATGAAAATAATATGCATTTTGCAACATGCATCATAGTATAGTTTTGCCATAACTCTCATTTCCTGCTGCGAGGTCTTTTACTAGGAACTGGGAATGGCTTATAATGGCTTGCTTCCAGTTCCTCTGGCTCATCCGCCCCTCCTGCACGGAGCAGCCAAAGAGGCCCTCACATTTTCCCGCCAAACCTGTGACATCGCCCCTGTGACGTGAGGTAGGTAACCCTAAAGTTTTCAGAAGGTAGTCTCTACCAGAGCGGTGGGGTCTGCCTTTGCTTAAGCCACGCCATCTTTTTTTTTTTTTTTTAAAGAAATAAGGCTAATAAATGCATGGTAAAAAAAAATCAACTACTTCAGAGATTGTTTTAAGGTACAATTAATGGTAATAGAGGGTTAAAAGTTCATTAGTCCATTAATGTCACCCCCAGTTGGCAAATCTACTGACTGGTCTGTTCCTATTCTCCATTTTATTCACACTTTCAGTATTATCCGAAGCAGTTAGACAATATTCAGATAATCCTATCACTCATTTTTCACACACTTTAATAGAGTGAAATTGAAGTATCACACAAATAGAAATAACACTAATAAGTAAACGACTGTCAGGTAGTATTAAACTTAGGACAAATTATACTGGTAATGTTCCACATTGTTCTAAAAGAAGAAAGTGGAACTGGAGCAAATAAGGGTGGCATCAGTGTTTGTCCTGAAAGTGTAGCTCTTAACCATAAATTGTCTTCTCTCTGGCCTGGGTTGCAGCTGATGAAAGGCTTTTCGGTCTGGACCAACTCCACTGTTGCTCACAGAGACGAATTTCATAACTTTGCACCAGTCAGGTCTTTATTTTTTGCTACAGAGACACAAATACATGCTGAAACATCTAGATAACAGTTATCCTGGAGCCTGAGAATACCTCGACACTGAAAGGCTTAATTTTAAGTAATCATTACTCCTGTCAAGATGCATTTCTCAGCTGAGGCCTATTTTCCATCAAAGATGCTTCTCAACCGGATACCCCATGAGGACTCCTTATTAAAAAAAAAACAGCCCCAACTACTGGAAAACCTCTACAGCCCATATTAATACCAATTCTAACAAAATCCAATAAATTGTTGCTACATTCACAAAGTAATGCAATATATCTTGATTAGACTTTTCAATATTTGACAGTCCTAGTCTTAACTGAGTATACCCCTTCAGGGTTAAAAAAAAAAGCCTCGAGGCTGAAAAATGCTGTAAATCCTAAGAGAAATTCAAGGAATTAAATTGCTCAAAAACATTGCGGCCCAGTTAGCCTAAAATGTAAGAGAAAAAAAAGGATAGCAGACAAAGCATATTTGAGGGGCAAATATTTTTGTCATACAGAAAGCTAACAGATCCATAACTAAGCAGTATACCAATTAGGCTTTTTGTTTTTTCATAAACACAGAAAATGAAATTAATGGGTGCTTCAACTGAGACAAGCAGATTCTACCCATTTCATCAAACAAAAAGGGATCTATGTGACAATTCTCATCACTGTTCATGAAGAAAATACACCACAGAGCATCACTCCATTAGTACTGTCAGATATGGAGTTGACAGCACTAATGGAGCTAATGGAACATGGAGTTGGCAGTACCATTCCGGAGGGGATGTTGTCCTGCAACAGGGACTGGAAAACCTGTCAGGACATCGGGGAAGATGGATGCAGTGAAACTGAGGATAGTCCTTGGTGAAAACGTTTTAGTTTGCACAATGCTGGGTAGAGGTGAATTTTCACACTTTAAAGCACGCCATTTTCTTTTATTCTATTAAGAATAAACAGTTAGATTAAGCGAAAGGTATAGAGAAATTATTTAAATGAGCTTTTTAAACCCTTTTACGTAAGGATAGGTGTTCTGTTATTTATTCAGGGCAGCTGTGGTAGTTTGAACAGCTGAGGAGCCCAATCTTCGGCAGTCTATACGGTTATGATTACTTGTACAAAGACTAATTATTAAAACCTGGTAGCCACCTATCTGCTGTTTTACCAATGTGGAGCATTTTGTATTTATTTTGGTCACTACAAAATCTTAGACAATCACATGAAAAACCCATTATAATGTGAGCAACAAGTCCTTTTGTAAGGATGCAAACTTACTAATGTTAGTATTTAAAGACGCACACTAACCCATTAGTTAGAAGATATGTTGTCTAGATGATAAACAATAAACAGTGCTATACTCTTAAATCTACTGTAGGCTAAATTTTTAGGAAAAGTAATTAAAATTTGCCAAATATTTCTGCACAAGATGTACTGCGGTTGTATAATAGCTGGAAAGCTTGATTAGTCGTCTTTACATGCAGGTATCACTCGTACAGATTGTGCTTCAGTGGAATAAGCTGCACAGCTAAATGTGACCACGCTGCTATCCAGTGTGAGGAGGAGGTGTCGTGCTGTAGTGGCTGTGTATAGATATTCAACACACAACTCAGGTCTCCGACAGTGTGAAATTTAATGAAGCATAAAAATGGTCAATATGTATGTTTTGTTTAAAGGGGACATATTATGCAAAGCCCCTTTTTTTTAGCCATTAAAAACATGTTTGTGCACTTTTAAGTATTTAGGAATGCAGAAAATGTCAATTTATTCCCTCCTGATGCTGTTCATATATATTTATATTCTTTGTGGTCATATTTTTCAGCCTGTTTAATTTTTTTCTATTTTCTATAACTTTTTTTTCTATCATGTCACAGTATTTGGTGTGGGTCTGGCAATAAGGTCATGAATTTCCAGGTAATCAATACTGTGAATCTGATACGTTGATATTTATAGCAAACTTACCAAAAAAAATGTTTCTCTGCCGGGAGATTAGCGTATCGCTGCTATTAAGCTACAGACATGGCAGAACAGGGTGGAGTTGAATTCCGGTGACCTGGAGTGGGACGGGGCTTAACATGCCTTATTTACATTTAAAGAGACGGCACCAAAACGAGTCGCTCTGAAGACACGTCCCTGAACAGAGTTATAAGATATGTGTGGAGCGAGAATAAGCAGGAATTCAGACCAAAGCATTGCGGTTATGCCAAATACAGACAATAAATATATTACTCACAAGTTAAAAGCGGGATTTAAAAGCATGATATACCTCCTTTAATACTGTGGGAGAGAGAAATCATTTAATTGCTAAAGAAACTCAAAACAAGATCGAACACCAACAGGAGAAGACTGCAGGGGATTTTGGCACTTTATATGGGGGCACCATCTGCATGTTTAGCTGTGTGGCTCATTCCACAAAGGCAGAATTACACAAGTTTTAACACATTGTCAAGGAGCCTAATCAAGGTTTCCAATGGTGTATTTCACATCAGAAATCAGAAGAATCAGACAACATGCTCTCTAAATGAACACTTATCTGTATAACCTACACTGTAACTCATCTGCTATTTGCTGGAAGAAGGCCATATGTCATAAAATGGACACTTTGTGCACTGAGAGGGGAAATCACACAACACAGGGATAACTACACATTTGTCGTTTTTTTTCTTAAATGTGCATAATTATTACAGTGACTAATGAGGATTCATGGATTGTTTTTTAGGGCTCGGTGAGGCACACAAATTGTGTTTTGATTGGGGAGTGGAGCCGCCTCTGTTAACTTAACAAGAGGGCAGTAATCTTTGAAGCACAACACTTGTAGTAATCCGAACACGTATGCATCCACGCATGCACAGAAAACCAGTCTTCTACATCTCTGGATAATTTCAGACTCTGGGTGCACAAACATCATTAATCAAGCTGACTAAGATTAGTCACTGGCAAGCTCCCCTACCTGTTTATTATAATTAAATCGATGTATGTATCATCGCAGGCGTGGACCTGAAACTATGGAGGGGGCAGCTCTGCAGAACACAAAAGACAAGCTGACAAAACAAAACAAAATATATAGGAAAACAAAGATACAACAAAGATAAAACTCAAAAGAAGGAGAAATAGGTGATGGAGCTAAATTGAAGTTCAGGTACCAGCTGAGTTTTGGCAAAATTGGATGCAAGTGAAAGCTGGAAGAGTGGAGACAAGAGGTGAGAGGTAGCTTTTGTTTTTGTGCTCTCTAAAGATAACCACTGTTCTATTTGAAAGAAGGGTCCACTTGAAAAAGCTCCATTCAGTGTAGTTCAGCCTGTATAACCTCCACTTTCACAGCTGCACAGCATAGGTAAAAACATCCCTGTGAAAACAGTGAAAGCATCTCGATGACATGATGGAAAGGCAGAAAAACTGAGCAAAAAAATCTAACAGAGTGAACATCAAAACAAATGAAATCTACACGGTTTATTTCTTTCGCCTTGTATGCCCCCTTATGGTGTGTCTGGGGTCTTCTCTGTGACTGTCAGGAAATAAATTCAAAATTCAGGCTTCGCTGGAGAAACAGAGGTCCACCTGGTGCCATACAAGCACCTCTCCAATGTAAACATCTCTTTACATATTGAACAGAGCAGAAGATTTGGGAGATGGAAGGCTGAGTGAGTGAGCAGGCATCCAGAAAGGCAGATATTTGATTTGAGTCAGATACAGGGGCAGCACACAAAAGATAAAGCAGGCGAAACCCCTAAAACTTTTTTTTCCCCCCCTAAAGACTGGGTGACATGGTAATGGCTCATAAAGGGAACATAAATTGAGAGACTGAGGTTTATGACTGTGGTGGTTTGAGCAGGATAGGTGCCAGAGGGAGGAGCGGAGAGCTAGGACTCGTATCTAAGGAACACATATGGATACCTGGCTTGTCATAAAATGTTTGTTTTTTTTACATAGGGAATAAACTTCCTGTCATAAAATGTCTTCTATTCCAAGGATTTTACGCTTCGGTAACATTCTCTCAAACTAAAAAGAGGTCCAGAATCTACTTTGATGATACTGTGATTATCCAGTTGTTGCTTCTTTTGGCTTTTGAAACATGTTCTACTGTATATCCACCTTAAACATATAGCATAACTGGACCATTGATAATATGTCTGAATGTTAAATAAAACATGAGGCTGATGGGACCACAGACTAAAACAAGACAGTCGGGGGTTTGTATAGCATTGGCCATTTACCCTTGCCATCAAATTGGCTGACCCTCTACACCAGACTGTGAAACAAAACAGGTAGTTTAGGCTCGTGATTAAATGGGTTCCTTTTTGTATAGTTGAGGTGGCAGAAGGTGCTTCTTACCAATTTGAAATGAAAACAGTGTGAAAGTGTTTCTGCAGTATGAGTATGTAGCTGCCCCGTGACCCCGTTAGGGACAAAGCGGTGGATAATGGATAGATGGATGGAGTATGTAGCTGCTTGTCCTCTGAGTTGGTATGTTTTCAGTTGCTTTGATTAATAGGAGTACATAATCTCAAAGCTAAACCTATAGGAAATTCAGTTCATAACTTCACAAATGTAGAAGGATTGTCCTAGAATCCAATCAGTTTTTATTAAACAATGTTTCTATTTGTTAATAGTAATTGCATTGATTTCTTTAAATACATGTGGTCATGATTTATTGATGCAATGCCACAAACCTCATTTCCAGGTGGAATTCCGGCAAAATTTATTGTTGAGAAATGCAGAAATATAAGACTCCACCTTGATGGGGAACTAGTAACAGAATAGAGTCTAGGGAGTTGGGGGAAGAGTTGCCCTTTTGTGACACATAAGATTGCTGAAAAAGTTATTTGTTAGAAAGAGCCTGGAGCTAGATGGGGTCCAGCGAAGTTTATGAAAGCTATGCTACTAAACTTTGTCAAAATTTAAATAAAGATTACATCTATTTTGCATCCTGTCTCTTCTCTGAGCACTCTTCAACTTGCAGTTATTTTAGCTATCACTTCTTCCTTTTTCCACTGTGTAAAGTAATGCTCATGGAAATATTATCTATTATTGTTGCTATGGTTGTTATTGTTGGGTCTTATTTTTATATTTATGATTCATTAAAGCTATTAATAAAATTTTTTACTACTACTATTTTTATTACTACTAGCAATAATGTTATTATTGTGAAAGTGTATACTATAGGAGAGCTGATTTCAAGTGCCGTTAGGGGTGCTGTCTTACTGGGCTTAGGGATAGTGGACCAGGGGTCTGGGCTGACACAGGATACCAATCTCTCCCCTGCTTCCTCATCTCCCCTACTTGGCTTGTGGTGTGGTGGATGGGTGGATGGGTGTATACTAATGCTGGTGGCAACTCTAGTGGGCCTCCTTCTGGGGACAAGTTTGCTTTCCCCTGAACTAGATTTCCAGACTCTGTCCTTCTCCACTCTGTCATACATACAGTGTGGGGTGAGCAGTGCCTCGTGGATGTTTTTTTTTTTTCTAGCTACACTGGGGAAGGGTGGTATGAATGGTCAAGGTAGATGAGGTGAGAGTGTGCATTGACGTCTCCTGTTGCTATCTGGGGTTTAATGCTCTGTGGACCACTTTGCGCACTGCTCACTCACTGGTTAGAAGAGGTTGAAATGCGTTTAGAATTGGGTGACAAGAGGGATGGGCTTTCTGCAGAGGGAATGGGGAGGGAGTTGCCTAATGGGGTCTGGAGCCAGGTGGATGTCTGGACTCACTCGGCTGACCCAGTTGTAAGATCAGATATTTCCAGAGAGGGTGGGTGGCTCTCAGGTTAGAAGAGCTTTGGGTTCTGTTACTGACTTTTTCGTGATGGGGGGCAGTGCTGCCTTGGGGGACTGGCAGTTTGCTGGTCATGAATGCTCTGGCTGCAGATTTTTTTTTTTTTTTTTTGTCCCTTCTAGGGCTGGCATGTGACTAGGTCTCGGTGTTGTTGCAAAAACTCAGGAGGACAGGAATTCCCACCTTCAGAAATCTTGAATTAACACCTCAGCTTAGAATCTTTGCACATGTTTCACATGGTCCAAGTCATCAACATGTCAACATCTACTGTTAGGAAAGAAGATTAACTAAACCTCACCTAAGTGCTCTGGTTGCTGTAACAAAAAACAAAGAGATATAAGAAAAGAGGAACTGCTCTGGATGGATTTAATAGGGATGGACTTTACAGAAGTATAAATCTATGCTTTGGTCTGAGTTAAGAATGACATGTTTGGACAGCTGGAAATGGGAGCACATGGTAGCCACATGTAAAGTGCTCCATAGAAACACGAAGAAAGAAGTGTGATGGTGCAAGTGGTGCTTTGTTCGTGACACTTAAAATTCGTACAAAATTAATGGCCCATTTAACAAGCATCACTATCACAGAGCTCTGATGTAACATGCCTTTCCAGCTGCTTTGGACTAAGTGAGACCTTTGAGTTATTTGTGTATTCCCTTTATTTGTTTTTAAGACCACAAAGACAAAAACACAATGCCCCCCAACTTGACTAAGTTCATGGAGTCATTAAAACAAGACTTTTAACGAATCTAAAAAACAAACAAAGAAAATTTACATTTTGTAAATAACAATCCTGCTTACAAACCTGTTTTAGAAATGGAGTGTGTCCAGACTTTCTATTCAACATATAAATAAGTTTTTGCACCCCTGCCTAATGTTTTACATGCAGCTTCAGTCTGCAAAGAGAGACAGATTTTTCCGGAGCAATGAACCCCCTGCAGACCTCTGAAGGAATCCACAGGGAAATATACTTTTTGCTTTCAATTGAATATGTCCAAGTAGAGCTTTATGTTTGAATTTCAGTTGCTGGACAAAATATGCAGATCTCTGGCAGACTGTTGGACTGCACCCAACCCATAATCATGATCCATTCTCTACTATATCAAAGTAGCACAAAAGCAGGCTCATTCGAAGTTTCTGAATCCTACTTCGAAGTAGTGGAAACCTTGGCCAGGGCTTTGAGAGTTACAGGCTTTTCTCAATGCCAGCAATCTCAGTTGACACATACCATGGTTGCTGTATTTGTGTTAATCAGATGCTACTTTGAAAGAAAGTATGAGTCATGTACTTTGTAGGTGTTTGAAGAGCGATGTTCTTCGGTCAAAGTAGGTCATGAGGTAAATGACTGTGTGTTTTATCTTGTGGGTATTAGGTCTGGATCCCTTATGTAGCTATGCTGATGGATTGCTGATGTCAGCTCATTAGTAGTGCTACTGCCTCTGCAAAGTCATCAGTCCATGTAGCAATAGCAGTGCTTGTTGGTTTAACGGGGAGCAGATATGAAGAGAATAAAAATGAGAAAGGCCTCAAATGTACCTCTAATCTAAAATATGTACTGCTTGCAATGTGCTGTTAGCTATTGAGTTCAGTTCAGTTTGGTGAACATTAGATAGCTGTAGATTATTTTCCTGTGATACATTTTATTTACATCAAATAATATTTTCTGGCCTTATCAGGTTGACTACAAGTGTGAGTCCCACTTATAGTAAAAATTAAATTCACAACTCATGCTCAGGCATGGTGTTTGCTGCCCAGAGCCATACAAATGCAAACAGACAGTCTAACCTGGATGTGCAACCGTACATGATCATTATAAAGTGAAATGAAAAACAGATTATATGATTAAAACGGCTCGTGAATATGCATGACATGACTACATAGCAAGTGAACATTTTGTCTTTCAAGTCGATGTGTTAACAGCAGAAAACACTAACTTATGGATCTGGGAGAGCTAAACTGATGGATCAGCAAAAAATGTTTCAAGCAACCAAGGCTCAATGATGGACATGTCTATGTTGTCCTTTCAATTAAAAAATAAAACCATAAGTGTTAAATTGCTTCAAACGCTAAAGCTGATTCCAATAAAAAGGATTTAAAACAGACTTAATCTTTTCACTTTCCAGATACAAGTATGGTGCCAGTACCTAACAGACTGAGCAGATTAATCCAAATATCTTTAATTTCAATACCAAGGCTAGTATTGGAATTATGATAATGATGATGATGATGATGATGATGATGATGATGATGGTGGTTTCGGGGGCAAAAGCTGAAGACTGTGAAAGCTGTGAAAGAGAACAAACCAATGACCCAATGAATGTTTTGGTTTTGTTTAGCCAATCTGCACTGTTACTTGTATTTTTCTATAACAACAATATGCAACAATAGTGGGGATACTTGCCCTGGATTTATTTGGCATTAGATTGACAGTTGTGCCAAAGTTAAAAAGAACATTTTTAACGCTGTTTCAACATTTCTATCAATGGTCAGAGCGAGGATAACTCTGCAGCATTGTCTGTGGTTTGATCAAGCTAAAGATCCATGTGAAAGGAAAAAAAAGCGCATGAAGTTTCTAAATATTTTGGTGTTACCTCCCAAATTACACTGGGTCACTGGGATTATTCTGGTGTGAATAATATGCCCTTATAAGACCTGCAAATGATGGTTTGAAGCAAGTAAATGCCCTACTTCAAATGTCTGAAGATGTTCAGGACCTGGCTGCTCATAGCTGTTTTGGTGGAAAAAGGGGGCACTATTTAAAATACAAAGTAGATTGTCAAAATGTCATCACCCATCAGGTCAAACATATATTCTGTCTTTATTTCATGCTAGGTGTATTATAATATTGGACCTTAAAATAATTCCTTCAGTCTGAACATTTTTAAGAAGGTGGAAGCCACTGAGAGAAAATTACAACACTTTTTCAACATTAGGTGGAGGACGGAAAGGAAAAACTGAGGAAATGCTAAAGCGGTATCACTTATTGTGAAATGGAGCACAGTGGCGGGTGGCTTACCACACGTTGTGCCTGCTTGCCTGGAGCTCCATGGCAACAGGGATAGAAAAGCCTTGAGAGGGGTGAAGGTTCAAGGACTTCACTTGTTCCAGCAGCATTTTAATTACTCTGGGCACCAGTATGTCGTGAAACAGATGCACTGTAGAGTCTCGGGAACAAATTGGAGAAAAGGAGAGGTTCTGCAACCTTTTTTTTTTATTTCTGAAATTATTTCAACAATTGAAAATACAGTGAGATGAAAGACAGATTGAAAATGACACAGACAAAGAAAAAAAATAATAAGGGAAAAGTGTCTGCTGAGAAAAGTAAGAGGGCAAAATAAATGAAACAGAAATGAGACAAGGCAAACTGTGAAGACAGAAATCAACAGTATGTGAGATACGCTGTTCGAGGGAGGGCGACAGGAGATATAAAGAAGGAAACAAGAAGAAAAGGAATAGTAAGGATTGGTAGGGAGATAAACTCCTCAATATTCCTGTTTCAAACTGATAAAAATGGAAAGAAAATGCATAATCTGTAGGGCACAAGGACGGTAAAAATATACTTTGCCTGGCAGGTGCAAAAGATGTGAGCATTTTTGTCAATATCTGGAAAAGTTGATGCGTTTGTCCTATTCGCATAATTTTGTGATTGTTTGCACGTTCAGGTTAGAGTGAGAATGTGTCACCAAAATAGTCTTTCTCCCAACCGCATGCCTAACACGATCAGCACCAATTTAGAGCTCTCCAAGTCCGTTTCTCACAGACAGAAACCGTATCCAGAAGACAAACCCCCGGATCCAGTAAACACATGGCTTCAGGCCTCCAGGCTTCCTCTACAGTAAACAAGCTGGCATGCACTTGAAGCACTGGCAGGATTAGTATTTCGAAATGCAATCCAACGATCTTTCGACATATCTCTCTCTGCCTACCTAAAAAATAAAAAGTAATGAACATTAGCAGAAATGTATTTTCCTCATGGTACTCTGCGATTAGAAAAATGGCATACCATCTTATTATTCATTTTCTGGTTAATGAACTTAGCAGTATATTTTTTAAACCAAGCCAAAAACCAAAACTGACTGTAAACTGACTGGCACTATACTAACATCACACCACATAGGTACAACTCCCCGGCAGCAGGTTAATTACAAGTTAGTCAAGTTTATTCATCAACATTTCTAAGTTGAACATAAACTTTCAACCCTTAAAAGCCAAACGGATCATATTTGTCACATGCAGTTTAAGACCTTTTGCATTAACTATGATAGAAACTGATCCAAACCTTGCTGTACATGAGCTGATACTTGTCCTGCTACTTAATTGAATATAGGAAGCAGAAGACAGCACCAGAATAATCATCAGTATAATCAGACAGTAATAGATCATAAAAATACAAAAAAAAGGGTCAAATCCAAGCTTGAGACTACAACACTTTCTATTTTCTCTACTGATTTTTTTTAGTTTGGGCTTTCCAATGCTAAACTGAATGAACACAACTTTAAAGTAGATCATGGGAAGTATTAATTTCACGCTGCCAATCTAACAAACTACTGCATGCTGGAAAACACCATTTAACCTCCCCTCAAAAAGGTAAAGTTTGACCTTGTCTAGAGGCACTTTATATGCTAATGTCACATCATAGAATAGCAATAATGTCAAACATTCATCCCTTGAAAGTAAAAACAATTAAAAGCAGGCACAAAGATCCTTCTCACAGCCAGCAAATTTTACTAAATAGGATTACAAATGAGGAAGTGATATTCTCCTTTAGAGTCTTTCCTGTTGTGCCTTCATCTATTTGGGCAATAAAACTATCAATTTATCTAAAAATACCTGATAAAAAGTTAAAAGCGCAGGTGATTGTTTTTAAACATAGCAAGGTGAAATTAGGCCATTTTCTACAGACATAGGAGCGAATTCATGACCACAACATACACTTTAACAGATGTGCCGTGACCAGCTCTGTGAGATAAGGCTACAGCAAACAGGACAAATATAATCAGCCTTGCCCGAGAAATGTTTCATTCCTAGAGCAAGAGATGCACCATTCCCAACAGAAATGCTCACAGAGGAGAGCAGCTCACCACTATTCCCTTGTTGTCTGTAATGGATTCTTTCATACAAACATGCAATTGGACTGCACTGCTGATGGATAACAGCCGTTGTTATGGTTAAGTCACTTCACTGCTTTACCATGCCCCCCCATTTATCTCAGTCAAGTCAATGGCGCCATTGTGTTAAATTCCCCATTACACTGTAACACCTTGATGTTAATGGAAGAGTCGATGCCACACCTTGCAGACTCTCCAATGAAGGGATTGAAGTGGGAGGTGTTTCAGCAGAAGTGATTACATCGATTAATGGGTGCATTTCAAAACCAGCAGAATGGTTTTGTAGCTAATTTGTAATTGTGCGGATATTGCATTGTCTACAAGTAGCAGGTTAAAGGTTTCTAACTGCATTTCCCGAATGAATGTAACCTCGTCTGACCTGCCATGTTAAACAACATCAATCTGTTGGCTTGGATTAGGAGATAGAATTGAGTGGAGGAAGATATAGTGATACGAGTCTGAGAGAAAAAGCAATAAGGACAAAGAAAGACATTGACAAAGATGGCTATTGTCCCATGTTGTTTCATACTGGGGCTTTTTTCCCCTTAGACTCTACCTTTGATTTCTGTTTTTCTTTCCTCCTCCTACTTTCTTTTTCTCTCCTTTCTTCTGTTAATTTGTGAAGACTCTACATCATTACTGTCAAAAATCACACTGCAGTGCCACTACAAAAGCTTTGCACACAATATCACATATACCAGCACGAGCTTGTACTTACCGCCTACTCGGGTTGAAAGAGAGACTTTTTCCTCTGACACTCAGTGGCAAGCTTGTCCCACAGGAATCCTGAATCAGACAGACAAGCAAAGTGAACTCGGAAGAACTGGAGTCTTTGATTTTCCTGCCAGACACATTTAGCCCCCCCGGCCCTCATAAGATTGTCTGTCTCCATCTCCATCTGATTAATGCTTCGCCTCCTTACTATTTAGTGCATTTTTGCACACATACTGTTAATAAAGATGCAACCCAAATCATCAAAGTTGCAGATTGCAACAAAATCTTTAGCTCACTTCATTAAGCAGAATTGTATTAAAATGACAATGACATAATCAAGTCAAATTAGGAAAAGGGCATTTAAATTATTATACATCAGGGTTGCCTGAGTTCAGGCCTCGAGATCTATTATCTTGCAGCTTTTAGATGCATAAAACCTCAACTAAATGGATGGTTTGTTACCAGGCCTCTGCAGAGCTGAATGACATGCACATGAAGGAATTCAGTCATTTGAATTAGGTGTGTTGGAGAGGGGTGCAGCTGAAAGTTACAGAATAGTAGGACTGGAGGACTTGACTTGACACAGTTTATAGATAATCTATGTGGGGTTTGGTGAAAAGCTAAAAATCAAAACTTTCTCCAGCAATGAGAAGCAGGTGACAAAAGCAGTTGTCAAATCTTACACCCCTCTCAAGCCACAGCAAGCCAAGGGAAAGCTCTGATTACCATCAATGACACTTAACCCAATCCATCCGATCAAATTTAAGAGGCTCTTAAATCCTTCCTGGCTTCCCTGTTAAAATGGATGTCAAATAAATAATAAACTATTTTATCTGTAGCTGGGTCACTGGATAAAGTATGAACTTACCAAAAGATGAACAGCTAAATATCTCTTAATCAAATCAAACACTGCAATAACAAGAAATTAAGTTGACTGTGTGGATATAAAACAATGGTATTGATTGTATGTTAAAGGGATATTTATTAGTTTGAGTTTAGATTGTATTAAGTCCTTGTGAGTAAACACCAAGTACATCCACTATGAAATCTTTTTTCTTTTTTTTTATTATTATGAATTTTTTGTCTGTTTTTAAGCAGCTGTTAGCTGTTTATGTCTAAAATGCATTTTAAAAGGACGTTGACTGGTTCCAAGTCATCAGGAGGCCCAAATATATAAAGCTGAGTTACATCAGCATAACTGAAAAATCAATACAGTCTGCTGATCACATTACGTACAAATAAAAAGTATTTGCCCTAAAATTGATCCTTAGAAAATCCTGCATTGAAAGTTTTAAGTTCCCGAGGATCATGTATTTGTCAAAAACAACTTAAAAATGTGGGGAAATAAATAAGCCAAACAAACTAAAAAGAAAAGTACTTGATTACAGAAGATTAGACTCGATTCTTTACATTTACATATATCTGCATGTTCTCAGTTTATCTTATTCAACAAATTATGTCAGTATGTTGCATATATTCTTTTCTTATTTCCATCGTTGTTTTTAAAAAAGGGGAATTTTTATTGCCAATATACACACACATACTGTACATATATATATATATATATATATATATATATATATATATATATAGGGCTGCACAGTGGCCCGTGAACCTTTCTGTGTGGAGTTTGCATGTTCTCCCCGTGTTAGCGTGGGTTCTCTCCAGGTTCTCCGGCTTCCTCCCAC
>JBAMIG010000025.1:15048623-15061492 GCA_037177335.1 Kiunga ballochi
TATATATATATATATATGTATAAGTTCTTGCTGTGTATTTTTACACAGAGACCCGCTCTGCCTTACGTTGCACTGAGTGATGGATGTGTGGGTTGGAACAGGGTTTACTGTGTGGGAACACCTGATTGCATTTAAGGGTAAAATGTTGAGAGTTGTCAAGTGTGTATGCTGATTTGTGTGTAACCATTTATGGGTGTGAAGGTGCATTTCTACATCTCTGTTTTATACTGCTTTGGTTTGTCTGGTAACATAACTGTAATTACAGTAAACTATAATTAATGTCCCAGTTTTTATAAAATATGCCAGACTCAGATGTGCTTCGGGACTCAGAAATGCCAAGAAATGTTATTTAAAAACATCATAATGAAGACACAACCCCTTTAATAATGGCAGTGATCCTTTTGTGAACCTCTGCACTCAGAAACATGCTGATATTAATGTTTATATGTTGAAAAGTGAGTAGCAGCTAAAAGATGTCCGTATTTGTGATGCTGGCACTCTGATACATTTATAGTCATTTATCTCGTATACAGGAATAGTGGAAATCAAGCTTCCGGCCTCTGTGCATTTTTGAAAGGCCTCATTTACATCTCAAAAGATCACAGAAACAATCAAGCCCTTGAGCAGCAAATCAGTCTCTAAGTGTTGCTGACATTGTGTGAAATGAGGCTCGTCTCTGTTTCACTCTTACCTTGCAAGAATGTGATTGTTTGAGGGATTTTTGAACAAAAAACCCAAAGTAAATATAATTATGATTTTAATTTTACTATGAATACCTGCATTGTTTGTGGTAAACCCATAATAATGAGACTGAAAACCCTAACTAACCCATGAAATTTGTTGTCATGACTGACATCTAATCAATCCGAGTTTTAAAGGTCAGAGGTGGCTTCTGTAATTAATTACTACTGTCAGTGGGTGATAAAATCTGTGAAGGCTAATGATTAACAGATTTTTGTCTAATTAATGTGACCATCATTACAGAATTTTCAACTCCACACGTACCTTCGTACAACACATATCACACGATGAAGAAACAAATATTACGTCCGTCCTGGTTTGTGGCCACAGCTGAGCCCGAGCAGACAGACATTGCATGAAACTGTACGTTATCATGAAGCATTTCTCCCCAGACTGCTGACCCTCAGCGTCTGTTTGTTGTTTTCTCCATCAACACTAATGAAACATCTGTCTGCTATTTCTCCAACAGAGACCATTCAGTTAATTGCCCATAGATTATCCTACTAATTATGTCACATTTTTTGCTTTTGAGAGCGTTTGAGTGAAGGGAAGAGGGATGCGTGTCCTTTTATCCACAACAATGTAAACACCTAAGTAAACGTGTCGTTGACAGCATGCTGTTTGTTTTATCTGTCAGTACATACAGGACATGATCATCTTTGCTTTAATGTGCTGCGGATGGCAGCTTGCATTCCTGTCTTTATGCATTCTTAACTAAGAAATAAAGGCTTTGAAAGCTTTATGTGCACCTCCCTCTTCGCATCTCTCTGACCATATTCTAGTCAGTAATGCCGTCTTCACAAAGACATTTTCTCTTGTGAAATGTTTCATCTCTTCTTACAAGCTCCAGCTCACGCTCCCAATTCAGAGGGCAACACCTTCCACTAGTCGAACAATAGTCAGTAAAGCCATTAAATCTGTCTCATTCTCATTTCTCCCCCCTTTTATCTATTTGTGCGAGCTTCTGTGTGTTTGTTGTGGAAGAATGATCCCCTGAGGCAAACAGAGCGGAACAGCACACTCCATCCAAGGCCGTAACTTTTCACTTTCCTCTCTGTAAAAGGAAAGGAGAGGTCAGAGGGAAGGAGAGAAGATGGTTTTGAACTGCCTCTGTGAAAGAGGTAAAAGGTAGAGATGCTTCACAGTGGTTGGATATGAAGTGAGAAGCCCAAGAAACAAGAGGAGGTTAAGAGGGCGTGATAAAGAAGCTGGAAAAATGAGCTAGCAGATGTTATAAAACACCCACACTAGA
Source organism: Kiunga ballochi (assembly GCA_037177335.1). Taxonomy (NCBI): domain Eukaryota; kingdom Metazoa; phylum Chordata; class Actinopteri; order Atheriniformes; family Pseudomugilidae; genus Kiunga; species Kiunga ballochi. Next base: position 15,050,617 of record JBAMIG010000025.1, read on the forward strand.
GAGATGGGAAAGATGGACAAAGCCAAAAGCAAGTTATAAACTGCACTGACTAACTCTTCATTCTATTTGAGCTCTAGTTTCTGGAAATAGACAAAAAAATATGGCTTAAATGCAGAGAAGGTGGTTCTGAACTGCCTCTGTGAATGAGGCAAGGAAGAGATTGCTAAAAAAAAATGGTGAGAAATAAATCATGGAAAGGATTGAGGATGAAAACCAGTGGGAGCTACTGTGACCGAATCAAAAAATCAAATAAAGCGGTGAAGTGGACTTTAGAGGTGATGGTGGTTTGTATAGTAAGCTTTATGGTAAGGTGACCCAGCTACCTCTGTTTGTATGTAAGTGGGCATGAAGGGAGCACAGAGGCACTGAGGGGATGCAAAACTGTTCTGAGGTCAGCTCCAAAGGCACGAGCAGGGTGCTGTCACATTGAAAGGACCTGCAAATCCCCAGGACCCAGGTCAGATGGGATTAAAAATGCATAAACTGTACAGCTCCTGTCATAGGGTTAGCTTCATATTAGTAGCATGCACAGGAGAAATTATGGAAAAACCAAACTGGAATGAAAAAGGAACCAGGTGGTAAAATATACTGGTAGCAAAAGCTGCAGGTGAAATACCCGCAATATTCTCTCTTTATGCAAATTAGTTTAAGTATTAATTATATACGGCTGTGTTTTTAGTAACTTTTTGGGTTTTTTTTTTAATTGGAGGCTGAATACAGTAAAATGATTTATTGTCAAATAGTAGCACATCAAACATTGTGACCAAGATGAATTTTTCATCCTGCTGAGAAAGAGAGGAAGAAGTGTTGATTATAAAGATTTATTTTTAACTTTTTAATATTTTTCTGCCAATTATAACTTTTATGATGGATAGTTTATCATTTTTCTAAAGTGTGTGATCAGAGAGCTTCAAAGAACTTTTGTTCATGAAGTGAATAAAAAATGAATGAATCTTTCAGTTTTTACTGCTCCACATAGTTAGCTATTCCTCGGCTGAAGTTACAGAACTCCTAAAATTGTCAATTTCTTTTTGTTAAAGATAATAGATTGTTGCTCTGGTAAGAAATGAGGAACAGCAGACCCACAATTGGGATTGATTACAGTGCCAACGTTTCTTTTTTATGTACATGCTCAAAAGATTGAATGAATTTTAAGCATTTAAACCCTTTAAATGGCTATTTGAGTACTAATTTTTCTACTTCTACTTTTTCTTGTACAAAAATGTCCCAAATAGTCATATTTAACACTGTTTTCCTGTTTTTATAGCTATTACAAAATAAAATATGTTTTATTTTATTTTATCAGTCATTAATTGTAACAGGTGCTTTATGCAGTAATTAGTAATAGTAAACAGGACTGTAAATAAAATATTTGCAAATCCAAATTCCATTATGATAAATAAACTTTATGATCAGCATTATAAATCAGAACTTTTCTGGTCTCCAGTATCGAACGTGTGAAGAGCTAAGATAATCACAAACCTGTCAATCAAAATGGACAATGAAGCGATTCATTTCTGCTCTCTGATTGGCTGAAAGTTCAGGGCATTACAGTGGATCTCGCAGCCATTTGCAGCAGCTTGGAAAACTATTTTACTTGCCTGTGTACGACCTACAGCAACCAATATTTTCCTATTAATAAAATGTCAATGCTAGTTCACACTTAAGCATTCAGAATAACAAAAACATGTTTATCTTCAATTATACTGGGATTATGACTATGATTGATTATTGGCCTAAATGATTTTGCTGTACTTTGCAGGTGGTCAGAGCGACGACTCTACGAGCAAGAAAAAGCGACGATGTGCCAAAACAATAAGTAGGCAAAAATCAAGATTGGGCTGACTTTTACTGGTGGAAAGGAGCTTAAAGAAGAAATAGGATTAAAGATGGATGCTAAATTAGCTGTTATGTAGCAGCAAAGTGTGAAATCTGCAAAGTGGTGCTTTATATAAATAAACACGAATCATCCAAACTTGTTTGCACGCTGCATGTGGACTTAAAAACGGACAAAAATAAACCAATAATGCATTAAAAACAAAACCTCCAGACAACTCTTCGACCATTATTCATTATTCAAAAACAGAGTAGAAAAAAGTCTTAGTTTTATGCCGATAACCTTTGATGTACGTGCAGAGCAGCGTCAAAACAACTGTGGATGCTTTGATTCTCATGGGGACCATCAGCTATCTTCTACTTCGACCCAGCTATGTCAAAGCACTTCAAACATGGCTGATGAAAGCGTGGTCACCCAATTTCTGGTTCAACTCATTTTATATCAGCATATGTCTTTAAAACAGTCCTGAAAAACAGAGTTTATTAAAGGGAAACAAACCATAGTTTTGAGCAAGAGATGCATCAAGGAAAGAGAAAATAGTCACTTTAAAAAGGTTTGGACAATTTGTTCCCTACATAGGAGCACAAGAAAAGCATGAATATACAGAAAGACCTATTATATAATGAGCATTGAACTAAACGTTATCATCCAATAAGTGAACAGCTCTATAAAAATCTTACTTTTAAGATATTTTCCAAGCAACATAAGTAGGATCACATCCACAGAAACTGGCAACAATTGTAAAAAAAAAATAAATAAATAAAATAAGCGACAGTACACTCAAGACAAATATAGAATAACAGCCCTCAGACTGCAAACCTACTTCTAAAATTCCCTGCAAGGTGTTACCAGGTTAAAACCATAAAGTACCTGTATATACAGAGTGACAGCAAAATTCTGCGTCCAGCACACTGTAAGCTTGCAACAAGACATGTGGTAAGCTGCTTAATGTCAACGGAGAACAGAGAGAACGATAGCAGGAGGGAGGAGAAGGGATGGATGGATAGACGGAGAGAAAGAATGTGGGATTTGGACCTGTGATAGGATGTCATAGGATGGGTGAGGATGGCAAGAAAATAAAGGGATGTATGTGTGTTTGACAGAAAGTGGGACAAAGTAGACAGACAGTAAAACACAGACAGTTTGTGACACGCCTAAGTAACCCCACCCCCAAAGTGAGTTGCCACATAATCCAGGTAACGTGGCCCGAATAATGGATGCAACATCAAACGCCATTCCCTTCCCACCACCCTGCCAACCTCCCACCTTCAGCTAACCAGCTCTAATGCTTGCACCCCGCCTGCCAGCCAGCCTATCCCATCCAAAATCCTCTTTCATGTCACCGCCATGCGGCACGCTCCTACTGCTTATCATCACTGGCAAATCCGCTCCTTTCCAATATGCTGGGAAAACCCGAACAGAAGGATTTTTCATGGAAAACACATATTTATATATATTTGTTGTTTCATAGAAACAACACCGATATGTTTATAATTTATTTGTCTCAATGTGATGCTGTTGTACCCTTATTTCCTAAGGGGAAAAGACTTTTGCTAGCTAATATGCAGTGAAAGATGTGTTGAGTCCCAGTGCGTGGCAGGAAGACAGAGTGTTAGTGCTCCCATGGTGAAAATTTGAAGGGATCGTTACATAAACATGGAGCCCATTAAGTATGGGGAATGTAATTTGTGGAAGTGACACATCATTCTTTCTGTGTTGACTGGTAATTGCCGACGCTGCATCATTGGGGATGTGAGTAAGACAAATATGGCGTAGATGTGGTCATCAGCAGTAGATGTAGAGGGCTTCTGTGGTGTGAAGCCTTGCCTCTTCTAGTGTGCAGCATTGCATCTTTGGGGCTGAAGTTAGTGGAAGTTGCTTAAACTTAATCAAACATGGGAGAGGAGGACAAGAGAAGGTCAGGTTTTAACAGGAGCTGAGGTCCACGGATGGAAATAAACAGCAGTGGCAGCATTGGTGTCTGCCTTTCTGAAACTGCTGACATGATTTATAGAAAGTGATTGCAGCTCAACTTTCCTTTTCCATCATTTCACTTTTTGCAAACACACAGCAGAGAGTTTTCTTGGGAGTCGGACTTTACCAGGTTAGAGTAAGGTCCTCTGGGCCTGGGAAGGGGTCTCCTCTGCCTTCATTTTCCTCTCTTGGTCTTTCTCCACTCCCTCTCTCACACTTCCTCTCAAGAGCCCCAGAGCCGAAACCTTAATGAAGACGAATGCAAGGAATCAATTTGCGGCATCTTCGCTCCATCTGGCTGGGGCTCGACTCTGCGCCTCAATTAGCACAGCAGCTGGGGGAGAGCCCCTCCAAAACAGCCCTATTACACACACTAGTGTCTTGTGGAGCAGCTACAGGCTATGGGCATCGCTGACAGAGGAATGCATTTTTAAAAACGTGCACTAGCTACTTTTAGCGAAGCAGCAACAATGTTTTTTTTTTTTTAGTGTTGTCAGGCTTTCCTCTGCTGCACTAAGTGGATGAGGAAAAAGCTTTTCAGATCACGCTTAGAGGCTGTATTACCTCGTCATATTTTGAAGGGAGAAGAGTTTAAAACTACATGAACTTTTCAACATGCATTTCCAGAGACAAACCTGTTCTATTGAATAAAAAGAAGAAACTGCAAAGAAATAATGGAGGTTAAATAATAAACACAAGGAGGATTTCCAGACACTTAACTGTCTTCTGATTTTCTTTTTATTATTGGTTTGACTTTAATGCCAACTGGAGTCTGCTGGTGTAAGAAAGTCAAATTCAGTCAGACAAAAGTGGCAGTAGGGGCCTCAAACTGGTCCAGACAGAAACTGGACCGGATCCATGTCGGGAAAGACCTGCTGTCTCTGCCAAGCTTAAATGCAGGGAGCTCACATGGGAACGCTGTGAAAAGCAGAGAGGAGTACCGAGAAGACTTGAATGCTATTTTTCTCACCTTATCTTTACTAGAGCCTCCTCTACAGATACGCAAAGAAGACCTGTAAACCAAATATTACCATAAAAAAAAACAATCATTTTGAGGCTCAAGCAATTTATATGTAACAGCATGAGAACAGCGCTGTCCACTTTGTCCACTGTGATACAAAACTCGACCAGCAAGCAGTCAAAAGGACACAAAACCATTTAGTGTGTCCTAATTTAGTCATATTGCAGCTAAAAGTTTTATTACAACTCAAAATAAAACAAAAACCCTTCTAAATGTCTTCTATGTCTGCTTGTGTTTGACAGCATTCATAAAGATTCTGCTAGTTTCTTTCAAGATGGAAGTTTATATCCAAGTGTCTTATTTCTTTCTGCATCCTGTTTATTCATAAGTGAATTTAAAGGCTCTCTAAATTCCCCTTACTCTGACCATTGATCTGATCAGGGGATGTGTAACACATCTATTTAAACAAGTGGTGTTTCTGAAGTAATCTCCCCGAGCGTTCTTTTGAGACCAGGATTATACAGACAATCAAAATAGTTATGGAGATATTCCTGATTAATTTTGGGCACATCCATACAGACAGGAATCCAAACAAAAAGAACTCATGATGAAGAGGTTAAGAGATCCAGGAAACATTGTTTATTTTAAGACTAGGGCTAAAACACTTACTAGCACAATGAAAAGAAAATCCCTTTTTTCTAAATGACATTACCTACTTTACCCCTCTGAGATGTCACTACAATTTATAAAGATGGTAGTGGTTTCTGCTTTTTTTCTGTTTGATTTGCCAATCACTAGGACTATTAAAATAATTTATTACGTTTTATGGGAAAACATCTATGTAATAAAACAAATTAAGCAGAAATGGAAATTTTCTAGCTTTCAAAACTGAAATAACCAATAAGCTGGAAGAAGAAGAAGCAGCATTGTGTTCTAACAAGCAAAGGGAAAACAATTGTAATTCTTCAGCATTCATAGAGGATCTGGGTGTGTTCGACTCCATCGGGGAGACTTGTTTCATCTGTTTGAATGGTTTAGGTTCTTCCATCACAATGGTTCCCCTCCATTTTAACCCAGCTAGAGGTTGTGTTTGTAGCTGTAATCATCTCTTGCTGCTATTTTCTCTTTGATTTTCCCTTTTTTAGAAGCCATGTCCTGTCCAGCATCATCATCATCAATGTTATTATCTGACTGCTGTGCTACACAGATTTGCTTAACCAAAAGGAGCTGCTTAAGTACCATTCCTTATTTATAAATGAATATATTGCTTAATCCAGATCACAGCTCTCTAGTTTATGTTCAATGTCAGAAACAAAGAAGTAAAGATGTTGTGTGTGTGTGTGTGTGTAAGAATCACACTAGGAATTGATCAGAGTTAAAAATGTAGCGATTGTATAAAACTACAAAGACATGTGACATATAAAAGTCACAGCAACTGGTAGTCATGGTAGTTGCACCTGCAATATTGTGAATTCTGAGGAGACTACTATCCTACAGCACGGTTTCCTGATGCACCATGGCTGTAACAGGCTTATATTGATGGGAGACAATATATAATGTGTTAGTTACATAACTGAATTATGTTACAGCAGCAGAAGTAAAGTAGACTGTTCACTAAGAGAATGTGTTATTATATACAACACTGACCGCTCCTTAGGCATGAACAAAGTATTTTCTGTGGTAATCTGTAATCGTGGCTACAATCTGCTGATTATACCAGTGTAAATGTGGCAAATCAAATATTGACAAGCAGCTATTCAACCATTGCATCTCAAACTGTTGGCATCCATCATCCTGCATATCTGATTAGCATGAGAGTAGCAAATAAGGGCAAATCAACATACTGCCAATATCTAGCTTAATCTTGGGCATTTACACTCTAAGCTTGTTATGATGACAAGCTTGGCAAGAGTTTAGCTGGGGTAGATTTTAATACCAAACTGAAGAGCTCAAGCAGACAAGCTCCTCTCCTTGGAGAGAAAGCTCATGCTAAATGGTCCCACGGAGTCTCCAAGGGAGGACATCCTGAGCATCTTGGTACAAGAGGGGAGTAAAGGACTTCTGGAGGAGTTATTTGGCTGGAGAAAGCCTAATGAACTGATCAAGAAAGCAAGTAAGATCACCATTTGCTCATTTATTTGGTTGTAGCTTTCTCAAGAGGGAATTAATTCATTATATAGTAAAGAGGGGATTGAGAAGCAGAGGAAAACTTTACTGGGATGAAATTAAGCCTTTAGATTTAACAGCCATGTCCAGAGTAGGGTTTGGCTATCTTTAATATTATGCAGGCTTTAAGATTTGCATCCAAATTAAGTATAATGTGGCCAGTTTGGGGTAGGATGGATAGAGGAATCTACTAAACTCTCATACGATGGACAAACACAGAATTAAAATTGTGGAACAAACTGAATTTAAATACAAAAAGCAGGGTTATCATTCAACACTAAATGTGCCAAATGCACTTTTCACAACAACATTAAGGACACTTGTCTGTTTGTGTAGTATCAAAAGTGTATTATAATCTTTACAGGTAAACTTAATTTGATGTTTTAATACAGCTGTACACTGGTTCAGCATTTATTCACTGCAGGGCTGCCTAAGTCTGAGACATCTACCATCCTGCAACTTTTAGATGCAACCCTTTTCCATCACAGCTGAATCAAATGAATAGCAAAATGATTCAGATGTGTTGGAGAAGGCTTCATTTAAAACTTACAGGATAATAGATCTTATGATCAACTGCATAACGTGCTTAAACCAGCCTTTTTTTTAGGTTATTGTATCCGCAGGACTTATTTTATCACACATTATGTGCATTTCTGTGGGATTAATTGTGATCGACAGCGTTTCCTTTGGCTGATGCAAGGAAGGTGTCCAGGCATGTATTTCCATCCAGGAGGTTTTAAAAAATGAACTGTTTATTCGAAGAGTCTGTGTAGTTAAACCACAATCAGTGATTCATGATTGTCTTTTAGTCACATTTTTATTATAATAAAAATAATAAATCACTATGGCCACTTTGTTGTGGAGAGACCTCTTATTTACCATCTGAGTTTCCTGGTGAATGCTAAGCTGGATCCCCTGCAGTTCTCATATTGATCAGGGATTGGTTTAGGAGATGCTGTCATTCTGCTGCACAGGTCCTACACATGCCTGGACACCAATCAGAGCACTTGTTTTGTTTATTTTACTTTGTTTACATTTTTCAGTCCATTTAATATAACTCTTAAAAAAATCTGGGCCCATACAGCCACCAGCAAGAGAAAAGAGATTGTGGTGAACTTCTACAGGCAGACTAATCAGATCACAACAGTGAGCAAACAGGGAGCTGTCATTAAGGAATGTAAATACCTGGATGTTCACCTCAAACCCCAACTGCACAGACACTGTGGGCAGTGTTGGCCACATTGTGTCATTAAAGAAACACAACTGTACCTTTATACCTTTAAAAAACACACAGGTGAAACCAAGATAGTAGCAATATTCTTAAAGTTTTAAGGGATCTTGTGGTGTCTAAACCGTAAGGATGTCTGTAATCTGTAAGAGTTAAACATAAAAAGATACACCTCTACCCTGATGGCAGCTCATTTCACCATCACCACAAACAGGAACAGTCATGGAAATACATTTTGATTGAGATAGTTTTGTGTACCAGACCGGTCCATCCAGTCAATAATATAACAGTGTTTAATTACAGAAGTGAGTTTGCTGTTAATTTTTGATTAAATGTTCTTTTAGAGGACCATGCAGAGCCACTGGAGGTCATGCATTTACTTTTTTGCTCTTGATCAAACTCCAGTCAAGGTGCCGAGTTCTGGACCATCACAGGGATTTCACTCTGGAGAACCAGCTGGAAGAACCCGGCATCCACCACACTCTGCTGGATGATCTGTGCTAAACTCCACAGGGATGAGAGGTGGGCAGGACCCCTTCATCCTGGCACACAGCAGTCTCAGGCATTTACAGCTATAATTGTTTGCATGCGAGTGTGTGTACGTACCAGTGCTGATGAATAAGAGTGAACACTGAGTCCTGCCTCTGGTGCATCATTCTTTCATGGCAGAGGCTTTGTTAGCATCAAAGTGATTTCATCCTAATGTCAACGCACCTCTACACATCTTTGCAATGTATGGCCTTTCAAATTAAATCACAGGATATATGTGCAAACACGTACATATACTGGTCTGCTCGTCAATCTTATCACAAAGTACTTCATCAAAACAAAATGAAGGATACGCTGAAGATTTTACGGGCAGTATCTGGTTATTGCTTCTGCTGTAACGTCATCAGTGAATTAAGATCACATGCAAGGAAAGACTTGAGCCACGTTCAATGTGTTCATAGAGCACAAGACTCAGTATGAAGCTTCAAACATCAGGGTACACTTGCTAATGATTTATAAGGTTCTGAGGATGTGAAGAAGCCCCTGTTGCATGATGCATACCCTGTATTTCCTATAGTACTTGGCTTAACCACCTCCTAACAACTCAAACATGAGTGGCTATACAGTCTCTGAAGTCAATCCACACCAATTAGCCTTTGCTACGAGCTGTGTCTTCACACTGTCACTGCAGATCACCTGCTAGTGCAACGCTGCCTATTTAAAGGTGGACATGACTAAAAACGGAGGTGATACAAATGGCTCACTTTCTGTAGTGGCACTTTTCACACGTTGCATGTTCGACTCTCGTTTTGAACCAATTTACTGACTCCAGCATCTAAATCTTTTCAGGCCCTCTTCCCTTGCCTGCCAAATCAACAATGAAATGGCAAATAAAGCAAAAAAAAAAAGGATGTGCTAAGTGTGTTTGAGAGAAGCATAGAGGAAACGATACTCTTTGTTTCCTGTGTAAATAGGAACAGCCTCAAGAAAGCTGCATCTCTGCTGTCCCTCTCAGGTTGTGCGGTGCAACTGCATGCTGTCTGCCTGGAGTTTGGGCTGTCTCTTTCACACACACAGTTCATCTTCACATCCTTTCCCCCCCTCTCTCCATGCTTTCTGCTTTCCATTTTCTTCTCCAGCATTTTTCTATTTTAATTCCGTCGGTTCCTCATTTCCATGTCATCCCTTCGGTCTTGATCTAGCCATTATGCACTTCTTTCTCCTCCCTCTTCTCTTGCTGTAGCACCATGCATGTAATACATACATGTATGTATACTTGCTTCAACAAACTTAATATATAAGATTTTTAAACATCCTGATAAATTTTAGTCCAATATCTATAAAAGAAAAAGCTCTATTCTTTATTATACAGTACCAACTCATTTGGTACATTACATCTCATGTTGATATATAAATGCTCTTTTTGGTTATAACGCTACAGCAGAACAGCAGCAACAGTAACACATTCTATAGCAGTCCACATGAGATCAATAACATGGACTACTGCTAATGACAAAATTAATTAAATGCTTAAAAGTCGTGAGAGAATTGGTATGTTTTCACTTTGGCCCCCCATCAACGGCAGTATATCCACAAATCCATGATTAGATTTCCATTAAGCTAAACTAAATTTCCGAGTAATGGTGTTTACCACACGCTTTAAACCAACAGATCCTCTGGCACTCATTAACAGCAGGTCTTCTGTTACAAAGCTGGAAAACTACAACACGGTAGCAAACATACAGTACATCATCTACAACCCTTAATTGAGAAGTGCATAATTTATAGAAGTCCATTTATAAGATCATACGATCAAGCAGAGGTCAATTAAATCAAAACCAACCAACATGGAATCAACCCTTTCTGTGTGACTAGGTTAAACTAACATAAACCAACAGATGGTCATATAACTTAAAATCCGTATCACAGTTATTCACATCAGACAAATCGCATAATAAACATAAGTAATAACACTAAACTAAGCAGACCCAGGACATTCTGTCAGTAGGTAGGTTATTACAGTAAGGGATAGGAAACACTCTATAAAATAATTGAATGAATATTTAAATTAAAAAATTTAATTCAATTAGAAAAAAAATTAAAGGAAAATTAGTTCATTATTTTATATATATATATATATATATATATATATATATATATATATATAATGAACACATTTTCCTTTTTCACAGTACTTATTTGCTTATTAATTGTTTTTATA
>JBAMIG010000025.1:15068660-15081567 GCA_037177335.1 Kiunga ballochi
GTGGGTTCTCCCCGTGTTAGCGTGGGTTCTCTCCGTGTTAGCGTGGGTTCTCCCCGTGTTAGCGTGGGTTCTCTCCGAGAACTCCGGCTTCCTCCCACGATCCAAAGATATGCACCTTGGGGAAAGGCTGATTGGAGACTCTAAATTGCCCATAGGAGTGTGTGTGTGTGTGTGTGTGTGTATGTTTTTTGTGATGGACTGGTGACCTGTTCAGGGTGTACCCCGCCACTCGCCCGTTGTCAGCTGGGATGGGCTCCAGCCCCCCCAGAACGCCGTTTAAGGAATAAGCAGTAGATAATAGATTAGCCAATAGCTTAGCATTACGCATATCAAATACTTAGATACATAATAATATTTTATATCATTTTTTAATTCTGATACAAAATTGGTACATCCTCAAACCAAAATAAAACTATCCATAACCATTATAGTTTATCACGCTGTCTCCTGTTAATATTCATCACATCTTCCTTCCTCTTCCACTCTTTGGTGGGTTTTTCAGCCAATAAAACTATTTAAATATCTGGTTGAAAAGAAAATCTGGTAATTTGTCCTTACGTGTTGTCTGCTCTCTGAATCCTACAACAGCATCAAGCCCCTGTTGGTTTTGATGTATGTGTGATGCCTGCACCATGTGATGTCCTACACTGTCACTTCAAGTTAAATTCAAATATTTGAACCACTTCTAGTTTTTAGAAAGTGGAGGCCAAGGATTTAACTGGATCTTCCAAAGGGACTTGGAAAGAGGACAATGTAATGAAGGACAGCCTCGGGGCCAGAGTCCTGCCAAACTCAGGCTTCTCCTAAGTTGATTTTACTGTGCTTTGGCTCCTGAAAGAGCATTCCTTAAAGAAGGCAGTGAGGGAGTCAGATAGATGTGAGAAATGCTACTGATTTTCTATTCTGTGTGAGATTTGTCGACTCTGTGTGTTTGTGTGTGTGTGTGCCTCCTGCAAATTTTTGTGTTTTTTCACAGCTTCTTTTTATGTAGCTCACTGCGTGCAAACACAAATAACCCTGAGGCAGGGCCGGAGGAAGGGCTTGGAGATGGCAGAGAGAGGATCGATTGAGAGACGCGTGCACATGTTCCCCAGATATTTCAGGATTGCTGCATGTCTCTGCATCCACATTTTATGCACACAAAAAAAATCCTTACACAGAAATATGGCTTGCTCTCTTGAGAGATCATCCTTTCTCAACTTATCGTACAGTTTCTTTTCATTTTGTGCTACTTCCCAAGTCTTCATTCCTTCCACCCACTCTACTTGATACCTTCGATCTTCAACAGATTTTCTCTCTTTTTCTGTCTTTTGTCTCGATAAATTGTACTCTCAGTAAAGAGTGCAATTACATGTGACAGAAAAGCTTCTGATGTTGTTTACCAATCTAACTAGGCTTCTCTGGGACTGTGCTTCTGGTTACAAGGTAGCTGTCGCTCTCTTGACTGAATTTAAAGTATGACACACTAAAGTGGCATTTTATCTGCCAGCTGAAAAAGTAAACAAGACAAGCGAGCCAAACTAGTAACATGTCACTGTTCAGCAAGTGAACAGCGACACACTGTTTTGCTATAACCTTACTGTCTCCTCAAAGCCCAGCTGTGAACTGAATCTTTCCCTTCTGACTTGTGGGATTTTAATTGAATGAAGGATTTCGTTTGTTTTTTTTTTTGCCAACTCACCTCCCAAGAAGACATCAAAATTAAACAAATTAATATAAAAAAAAAACACTGACAACAGACTCAGTGAGCTTGTATTCTTAAAAACATTTAAATCAGCATCTTGCCAGGTTGCATTTCCTGTGTTTGTAAGACCTCTTTTCCATCCACCTCATGTGTTGTAAATCACTGTGGCTCTAAATTATAAATTAGGCACAACCTAAAATTGCCTTTGTGATTAAATCCTTTTTTTTAAAGAAATGCTGGCAAACACACAGTTGATAAAAGCTGGCTGACAACTGGGTGCAGGTGGTCAGAACCCGGCAGTGTTTGATTAGGATTCCTGCATAATGAGAGGACATGCAGTAAAATACAGCCAGATACATACACACACATTTCTCTATCCTTGTTAGGACTCCACTGACAATAGCCACTTCTACTTGTCAAACTGTAATCCTTCCTCTAATCATAAGCTTCAGGCTCTCTCTGAAAATTAATCACTTTAGTTTGATTGCTCCCAGAAAGTCGACCCATTAAAAGATAAATGTGTTTGCAGTTTGGGTCCTCACAAAGTAGCATAAGCGCTCACGTTTACTGTAACAGATCTGGATTGGTATTCAACAGATACAGCTAGCTTATTCTGAACTCTGTCTGCTCCGTCTCCTGTCTCTGATCACTTATTTACTTCTGACAGTTTGTCCATATTGGATTTTGATTTGCACTGCAGTCTTGGTTACACTGTCCTTTAACTCAGGGGGAAGGTGAGACTCTGACAGCGTAATCGCTCTAATGAAAACTTGTAGCCATTCCTTTTGTTGGATATGCTGAGAGAACTTAACAGATAGTTTTAATGCTGTTTACTTGTGTCCAATAATTATTTAAGTGACTTTAAATAAGTTTTTACATCTCTTACAGTATTTAAACTGTAATCAATAATATGAACACAGGATTGTTTTTATGAGGCAAAGCATTTAAGAAAAAAAGTTGTTCAATATGAATTGTGATTATTGTCTCTCAAAGTAATAAAAACACAATAAAACACAATATGATGAATGACAGCCTTTCATTGAAAAGACAACTCTGACATGAATATTTTCTTTTTAGGAGTTCTTAAAGCAACACCATTTAATTTTAACCGTAAAACTCTTCAGGCTTGTTCTGATGCTACATTTGGCACATTACCGGAGCCATCACTGCCCCATAAATGCAAGGAAAATTACATATTTCACTCATTAATTATTGTGAAAGACATGGGGTTTAAAGTACAACCTCCTGATCCAGTGACTTCAGGCTTGAACTCACAAAACCATGAGGTTCTAATCTGACTCAAGTTTTGAGACTGAGCAGCCTTTGAGTTTGAATATTTTCTTTATGATCTCCTTCTCTGTTTGATGCCCTATCTACTGTCATTTCCTTTGACATAATGCTTATGTAATAAAACAGAGATGTGTCCATATATGCGATCATCTAGAGCAATGGCAGCCTGAGGAACACAGTTGTTGCTGCAGCATCGTACCTTTTCAGAATAAAAAAACTTGGAAGTGACAAAGAAACTGCTATTTTAGTGGTATAAAAATTATCTAAATGAGGAGCAGGGTTCTGGATAAGATGCAGTCGTTTCATGGTCTTTGGGGAGTCTTGTTAAAAGGCCACGACAGGCATTCAGTCTGCTGAACGTGAACAAATGAGAGAGACACCCTTTTAATTCTGTTGACGATTGAGTTGGTGACAGCTTTGATATGGATGTTTAAAGTCAGAGCTGCTGCATTCTGATCCTATTATCTGTCCATCCATCAATATATATATATATATATATATATATACAGCTGTAACATTTGATATATTAGCCATAGTCATTTATCAAATGGGACCTGGTGCTGCGGTTTTAATTACAGGATTACAGGTCAAGCAAACTGGGTGGAACTGATGGAGCAAACATGATTTACCCGATTAGTGATAATAACACCTCTGACTTCTGGCCACCATTCTGTAACAAATTAATCAAATAATAAAATAACTCCTAAAAGAAAATAAAAAGTCCTCACATCACTGCTGTAGCATTTGGCTTCCAAATTAGGTTTATAACCTTGATGTCAACAAATGCTTTCCAGAAAGCAAGTGGTCTGGATGATCAGAGGCTGACGTCTCTAAGCACTACTGGTTAATGGGAACAACTGTAAAAATATTTTCCTCTTGTTTTGTTTGTTTCTATGACAATAAGATCAACATGTTCCACTTTATCTGCTATTTAAAATAAACCATGTTGTATTATTTGTTTCAATTAACTGTATGTTAGTCCATTTAATGTTTTCCCACAGTGAGCAGTGAGGATGCTTGCACTCCTTAATGTCAACAGATGAGCCTCAATCTGACAGCAGTGGCCTAAGCGGGGTTGGAATGAGACATAATATGTAGCTGACAGACAATGAATATCAGTCATGTGGAAGTAATAATGTTAGATGATGACCGGTTCCAGGTCTGGCCGAGGTTGAATGAGGGACAGAATTAGGTAGGACTCCTTTGAGAGGGTTCAGGAAGACAAGTTGTCCCACCAGTGTAAATCAGCCAAACTCTCAACTGCATTTTCAACCGACTTTTTGAGCTTTCTCACCATTATTTTATTATCATAATCACATAACGTTGGTGTTCAGCTGATGCCGACATCGTCCTCAAGTTTTAGCCAATGTCTGTCAGTACGATTATATACCTGAAAAAAGAGAAATTGTGGTCACAACATGATGTCTTTCCTTAAAAGTCTGTACATGAAAAGGCTTTTAAGATCAAGGTCATATTTGCTTATGAAGCTTGGTTGAATAAACCAAGGTTGATCTACATGCATCACATAAAAAGCCTTTTTGGGCACCAAAAGAAAATGAAAATAAACAAAACCGTGTTACATGTTAAACCAAAAGCCAATTAATAAAA
Organism: Kiunga ballochi; assembly: GCA_037177335.1. Classification (NCBI taxonomy): domain Eukaryota; kingdom Metazoa; phylum Chordata; class Actinopteri; order Atheriniformes; family Pseudomugilidae; genus Kiunga; species Kiunga ballochi. Next base: position 15,073,243 of record JBAMIG010000025.1, read on the forward strand.
TAAAGTTACCAAAGAAATGTGTGATTTATCTCTCTGGTTGAACAAAAGGGGGAATGGCTTTTAGCTTTTACAGTGCAGTGCAGAGAATGACAGATGTGTGATGGATTTAAAATAAAGAGCATTACTGTTAAATAAAATAGTTTGTAACGCTGTGTAATATTTTTAGTTGCAGAAAGCAAAGTTATACCATATAAAACCCTCACAGAAAATAAAATCTCCCACTAGAATGACTATAATATGAGTTATACCATAAAAATAAACATTGAAGAACACACTCCTTTGTAGCAGCAAGGCTTACATCCCACCTCTGCATCTTTGTATTGTAGAAGTGAAAAGCAGTGCTTATCCTGATATTTTAAGTTTAATGTCTGCCATAAAAGTCATACAAGATCAATAGCCCATCTACCACAGTCCAATCAGTCTTTTGCAATATTAATATCTCTGGTTATTGGAATCATAATTCATTTTAGACATTTTGGAACATATGTGGAAGTTAAAGTAACCATACAAGCATGAGGAGCTGTGACTCCCAAGACTTAGAGATTCTGGGTCAAGCATGTAAAGTTTGTCCCAGGAGCGGTCAAGATCTTACACCGAACTCTCAGAGCCACGTGCCTACAATGGATGTAAAGTTTATATGTATATATGTTTGCAGAGAGAACATAACAGAGTCATAACAGAGACACTGTGGTTTGCTTTTCATCAAAACGCACTCAGCCATGGGCTCTTTCTGTTTGATCTTTAACAATAAAAAGGCAATTCTGAAGTTAGACGAGAAGGGCATTGATCTGGCTTCGTGAAATATCAACTACACATCCAGCCACACTTGGCTGAGTCCACCAATCAAAGGAGCTGGCAGCGTGTGCGCAACTGCATGCGCGTGCACATATGCAATGAAAAGATCTCAAGCTCTGACACACCACACACAGTATCAGGCCATCCAATAAAACTGGGATTATGGGAGTAAGATTGCTGGGTGAAGTGATGTCGGCTGTCTTTGGTTCAGCATTACAGCGTGGAACTACAACAATCTTCTGCTGGTGTACTTATACAAAACAGTCCTGCTCCTGAGCTGTCCATCCTGGGCTGTGGGCTGAGTTACAAGAGCTTCTTGCATGCATTCGATAGGAACCCATACATACACAAACTAGCTCCTCTCCCAGCTCTGCTTAGTGTATATGTACATGCATGTCCACATGCAACTGGAGAAAGGAACAAGCCACAGACGATGAGGACGAACAGGAAGAAGACGACAAAGAAATGACTGAATAAAAAGTTGTAAATTACTAAACTGGAAACCACAGCTACCAACCGGTGTCAAAACAACAAACAAACTCAGCTCTGCTCTTTGGTGGATGAATACTATGCAACATAAAAGATTTGTGGAAGTAGAGCGGCGATATATGAAAACGTTCTACATAGTTCCCTCATTTTAGTATGTAAAAAAGCATAAGTGGGCTTTGAAGATACCTAACTGTCACATGTCACAGTTTGGTTTGCTTAATTCCTGTTTTATTTTGGTAGTTTCCTGTTTTCCATTTGTTTTTTTTCTGTTTATTGATTTCATCTGGGTTTATTTAGTTCATTTATTCATGTCTAGCTTGTCTCTGTGCATTAATACTCCTGGTTATCAGTTCATTCTGATGGTTCATTGGTTGTTGTAGTTAGTCTTCATTAGTTGTGTTAGTTTACAGTCTGTCGGTCGGTTAACATCCTCTCTTGGATTAAACTTGATTATATTTGCCTCTCATCTCCTGCCTGCCATTGGGTTCACACAACACCTCCGCTCACCTCCGTTCTCTCCTGACTGTAACATCGCACAGCGGATGATGCATCCTATCAGTAAGATTGAGGCAGACAATGAAGTAAATTAGAGTTTTAAGATATGGACAATTAGAGAAAGGGCCATAAAAAGTGCTGCTAGTGTCTGGAGAAATGATCATAACATGGTCATTGTTCACATTCAGTATAATAAAATATTCCCTGTTAATGTAGAATGTAAAATACAAGCCATGAAAAAACTGTTTATTTAAATCAATCATCACATTCAGGCTCAAAAGGTTTTCAACATTCCTGAATAATACACAAACGCTTTTCTCTTTGTCAGTTTTTCCATGCAAAGTTATTCTCTGACCTTTTACTGTGTAATAAATTATACTTATTGTTCTAAAAACATGCAGGCAGCAGTAAACTATTTTGTATGTGTGTTGAGCTAAATGAAATGGTTATTATGACCATCAAGATAACTACCAGACATGATTTATTTAATCAGAAACAATCTGACAGTTTCTTAGACTACTAAAATCTAATTATATTCAAAGGACACAGGCATCTTAATGTGAGAAGTGATGCTCACACATTACTGCTACTTATAGCTTTTGTTACCAATCCTCAGAGACCATATAGATATTTTCTTTAGTATGAGGCCGAACAATAAAAGATTCCTTACACAGTTATGACCATTATTTTTACTACTAAGCATTTGTCCATCTGAAGGCAAGCCTGCAAGTTAAAGCTCATTATTTCACCTCTCATCCTGTTATAAAGAAGTTATATAAAATAACTGCAAAGTGTTGTAAAAAAAAAGCATCTTTCTACAATAACAATAAAACTATCAATCATATCCAGTTGAACCCACTCAAATTCCTCTGGAACAGGGTGATTTTTATTCATCCAGATACATATTTGAAGGCAATAGGACTGCAGTCTTTTTTGTTTAAGATGGATGTGCAAAAAATAAAATCACACCACACAAAAATTTCTGAAGTCCAACTTAATAAACAACAATAACTGTCGAGATATGACTCAACAAAATACAGATGCCATTTCCAGTTAGCTGTGCTGGCTTTTAGAGCGCTGAACACTCTTAAAGACTGATGGCTGAGATAATAGTAGGTGAGTTAATGGGTGAGCTTCTAACTTAAGTATATGAGGAGGAAAATCATTCCATGTAGTAATAAACTATGACAATCTGGGGATTCCTCCATCTAAAGATGAGAGATTTGTCTTATTTATAGTAAGAGGACCTTGGAGCACACGGTTGGCTTAATACTCTGATGAATTGGTAGAACCTGAGGCAGTGTGCAGTAAAGACTAATGGTGGTTTCCTAGAACCCTGATAGAGCTCTCATGGGTCAATCAGCATATCAGCTTGGTTTTAAAGCCTCATAACTTATCAATTCGTTTGTATTATCAGTAGATAAAAGTTTAATATCTTGTACTATAAAACCAGAACTTTATACCTTTGTAGTTTGGGACAGTCACACCAAAAATGCCACTAATCTGATAAAACGCCTTATTATATCTGAGTATTGAACACTTTAAGGGGTTTATTCAACTAGAAATACAAATTGTTTTCTATAATATGAGCACAAATACTGTCAGAGCGACTTTAAAAGGCTCTTTCTTTGGAGTTTCCAATTGTTGTTCCAAATACCACTCAAGTAAATGGACTCTGGAGATTCATGGGAGATTGTACCGAAACTTTCTTCAGCTAAACAATAACAAATTGAGGTGATTGTCTTTGGAGCCAGAGACAAACAATTAGAGGTCATCACAGAGTTTTATTCTATCCACCTAAAAACCAATAAGGCCAGAAATCTTAGTATAGGGAAGGACTTAGACCTAAATTTTGAGAAACACATTAAGGAAATAACATATTGAGCCTACTATCACCTTAAGAATATATAAAGGGTAAAAGATGTGATGTCCCAGCAGGACCTGGAAAAATCAGTCAATGCTTGGCCTGATTACTGTAAGTGTCTTTGCAGTTTTTCCAAAAAAATCTATTAGAAAACTGCAGCTAATAATGAACCATTGGTCCTCACCAAGACCAAGAAAGTGGACCACATCAGTCCAGTTTGGAGGTCTGGCTGTTCATCTGTCAGAGGATCAACTTTAAAGTTCTGTTGCTGGTCTGAAAACTTCTGAATGGTTCAGAACCAAAATACATCAGCAACCTCTTGACTCAGTATAAACCTGTCAGACCCCTCAGGCCTTCAAGATGCAGTCTTTTGTCAGTTCCTAGAGTCAAAACCAGACATGGAGAAGTTGCATTCAGCTCCTATGCTCCATGTGTCTGGAAAAAAATCACAGAAAACCTCAGATCAGTTTATTTAAACCCAGGTTAATAGTGTTTCATAGGACATTTAAAAACTGCATTGTTTTATATAAATCACTTTACATCAATGCATTTCATCAAGGTTAGCATAAAAAACAATGGCACCCAACAATGGTGAGCAGCCCTCACCTCACAGCGGGCGCTTTAACACATCCCACAGTTTGAGGCTACAATTACAACCAATTAAAAATATGGTTTATTCTCAGACCAAAGCATTTGAGAAATTAGACAATTTTGCTCTCTTCATACTTTTATTTTTTATACTTTTTTTTTTTACCTTATTTTATACTAATTTCTCTGAGTGAGTCCCCCCAAAGGGAATAAATCTAAGTCTAATGATGGAGAAATGCCTTTCAGAGCAGACTAATGCAATGTTCTCCAGGGAGATAGAAACACAATCCACCGGATATATCTTCTACATTTTTTTCCACTCTCACATTATCTCTCCAAATGCTTTAACGCATAACAGAAAAAGAAAGCTAAAATGGCCAGGCTGGAGGTGTAGAAAGGAAAGTTATGGCCTACATGTGTTTCTTGTTTAATTTGTGTACACACTCACTAAGCCACTGACAATTACAGTGTATGGCACCTAAAGCCTGAAGCTATATCCCTGCTGGAGCAGCATGCTGCATCACTCAAGTTCATACAAGGAGAGCACAGTTAGAGGACACAGCCACATATACATATATACACACACACTATGCAGACAGCCATACGAAGTGTGCTAAAATTATAGAGGACAGATGCATACTCGGCTGGAGAGAATGGAGCAAAGCTAATAGCGTCAAAGGGCACACCTAATTCCACCATCACAGGGGGGTGAGGGACACAAGAACAGGAAAGAAACAAAATGGAGTGCTAATGGCAAGTAAATCCCAAAGCAAAGTACCAACAAACATCAACTTTAACCTTGAAAACGTGTCAGTAAAGTTTAACTTTACAGTCAATCACCAGGGGAAAAGAAAAGAAAGGAAGGTTAAAGCAGGGTGAAAGTCAGTGTACCTTAAAAGCTTTAATTGCAAAGAGAAGTAATCTGAAGTGATGTGCTATTAATTTTCAGCTGATCAGGAAATTAATCAGTGAAAAAAAATAGAGTGTAAGAGCTGATTTAAAATACTCTTGGGTAAATGATGTGGCAGTTGTTTGGTGCTGCGCTGATGGCATCGGTACGTGTTTGTCCCTGCATTTATTTATCACATCCTATAAAACATGCTTGATTGCATATCATTCATGCTCAACTCCAAATATGTAATTTCAATATGAATAGTTTAAGCCTTAAAACAAATAAAACTAGATCTTAGAAATCTCAAAAACAAGAGAAATGTGCTCTGCTGGTAGAAGCACAAAGGGGAATCAGAGAAGATAAAGTTAGGCATGGAAATATTTGGGCAGTATCTGGGCTCTGCCACCTCCCTGGAGCTGAAAAGCTTTATGTGAAATCTCAGGGACTCAAATGTAATCGAACAATTATGTCTATGTGCTGTGGTTTATTCAATGTGAAAAAGGTCTGAATTGAGGTGACTTTTTAAAGCAAGTTAAACCAAACAAGATCCCGTAACAGGTTTAACAAACACTGCCTAACTGAACAAATTCCCAGATTATCTATTTATCCTTAGTTTGTTCCTGGTTAGTGTGCTCCATGTTAGACATTTTAGTGGAGATGCAGATAACAGGTGTGTTTCCATGACACCTAGACTTGTGTAAAACCTAAGTAGAAATGGAAACACTCACCATTAGAAATAAAATGTTTTTGCGCTCTCATGAGGTCGTTTTTCAGAGTTTTTGATATAAAACATTTTTACAAAAGTGGAATAGAAACACTTTTTCATCACATTAGTGTTTCCCCGGACATGATGTAGTGGGTCATGTGACTAGTTAAGATGGCGCAGTGTGGAGTAAATGACTGGGAAATGTGAATTCACAATAAATTTGAAAGAGAAATGAGGGAGGGCAAATGAAAACCCCCAAATTAACCACCTGGACAAAATTGATGAGAACTTAAGCTTGTGCACTAAATCCTGTTCAGTGGATTTTTCTCAACTTTGAAAATATCACATTTTACAAAAAACTGCAATGAAAGAGAGTTGATATAAAATATATTTCATACAGTCTAAAACAGAAATTATATTTATTTTCTGAAAGCTGGACAGCTCTAACATGGGATGCTTCTGAATTTTATGCAAAGATAACTGTATATTTTATCAAAGATCAGTAGAAATACTTTACTTGGTTTTATAAAAAGGTATTTACATACTTAAAAAAGTGCTGTATATAGAAATAAATGCACCAATCACAGCACAGTCCTCTCAATGTCAATCATAGAAGCTGAATGATTTGTATCCTTACTGTTTAAAAAAAAAAAAGCTGATCAGTATTTAAAAATGTATCTAAATATCCTTAAATGAATGACTTTAAATCACTGAGACCTTTCAAATCATTACCAAAGTAATGAACATAGTTAGCAGCACAATTACTGTCTAAAAACATCACAGCTTTACTTAATGAGCTAGCAGTCCATCATTCCTACATCACAGCAAATAACTCCAATTTCATTAATATAGTGAATCTGATTTAGTAATTTCCAGAAATATCCGTTTTCCATTCCTCCTTTCCAAGTTAACCCAATGTGCCATTTTGAAGAGTAACACAGCAAACAGTAAACCTGTGAGAAGTGAAAGAGTTCACACAGTTAAGCCCACGCTGTACCCTCTGGTGTGCTTTGAGCAGGAAGCAAAATCACAGTCCGTTCTGTTCATATTCACACAACCGGCTTTACAACAAATGTGCATGGACTCGGTGCACACTTATTCATTTTGCCAGCAGACACACTCAAGACATAGATTTTTTTCATTGCATCTTGTTCATTTTTCCTCCCTGTTCCGTCTGCCTTTAATCTTTCCATTGTAATGTTCCATTAATGCTGTTTGTCTGGTGTGGAAAGACTCACTTGGTGAGGTGAGGAGCAACTACTCCTTATCCATAAACAGCTAATAGGAGAGCTGCAATCAAAGCTAGGAAGTGAAGATGCAAGTGCTGAACTGCTGAGCTGAAACAATGTTAATATATGGGATTGTGAAAGGTTTAGGGGTTAAGTATGGGTTTAAAATGTTGCACTGTAATCCTGCGGTAGAGGAGTTTTGCTATAAATTCGCATTGAAACTCGTTCCACTAAACCACTTTTTACAACGTGTGTGACCATTAGTCTTCGCTAAAATATTAGTTCATTTAAATTTTCCTCTGTGCTCAAATTATTGTGTTTAAATCTCTTAAATTAGACTTAAATTATTAGCCTAATTATCTTTCAAATAAATACTGAATTACACTGAGTCGGTTTCATGGTCATTAGATATGGTTCAATTTTTGCCAACGAGCCTTTATGGTCAAAATACATTGAGTTTTGAAAACAAGGAGAGGGAAATAATCAGTGTCACAGACTGAGAGGCACGGAGGTGAGTTGTGGAAACCAGGAATAGGCCGGAGGGAGCAGAATGCACTATGGAGGACGTGCAGCTGATTTCATTGAGTCACCTGATTTTGTTTTTTGACAATTGTGGGGAGATAGGTAGTCCAGTTTCAGACCAGGTAAAATAGGACAGATTGTAGTGTGTGGAGTATTCTTCCTGGTCAAATTGGTGAATCCATGCTCTGCATTCGGGTGTAGCAGAACAACCAGTCGTTTTACACATTAATCAAACATTAACTGACAACATGGAGGTGTGGTTGCTTCTATAAAGTCTATTAATTACTTCACATGGAAGGACATTATGCCGCTTCTACCACGCTCACTTACACAAGAAATAAATATTAAATATATATTAACCCCTTAATGCCTGAATTCAGAGTAACTTGGCAGACATCTCATTTTTGAAATTTAAGAACTTTATTTGACCCTTATGTATCAAATATGCGCCATCAGGCCATAAGGGGTTAATACGTTAATGTTTTTTAAATCGTTAAAATCATTAGTTTTCCCACAGGAAGCGGCTGAGTGGATTATTCACCATCATGGTGACGTGTTGCCATGGTAACCTGCAGCTGGGTCAGCAGCAGCTGGTAACGTATGTTCTGAGTTTCTGTTTCTTTTTGTTGTGGTTTCACAAATACTATGAAATTAAATATAATGTAACTGAACTGTGGGTTTATTTCTGCTCATAGATTTCACATAAATACGGCACATTCTGGCTGATACTAGAGACGGATATGGA
>JBAMIG010000025.1:15089869-15110294 GCA_037177335.1 Kiunga ballochi
CCCCCCCCCCCCCCCCCCCCCCCCCCCCCCCCCCCCCCCCCCCCCCCCCCCCCCCCCCCCCCCCCCCCCCCACTCCATTGTATAAATAGGTGAGAGTCACTCTTGATCATGACTTTGTCCTAAAAAGGAGTGTCTTCTAAACAGGGGTAGCAGGGAAAAGGGGGAATAAAAGTGGAAAACATTTTTTGCATGAGGAGAAAAGCTGCACAGATCAAAGACGTTGAAAACAGGAAAAAATGTTTGGAGAAGTTTGGAGAAAAATTGCAAAAAGCACCAGGTCAGTGCTTTAGTATATTAGCACATAGTGACAGCACAGAGAGGAAGGGAGAGATTTGCCAACAAAACCATAAATGAACAACAAAGAAAAGGCAGAAGTACTGTACAAGGTACAGGTATCTATTTAAAGTATGTGGGCATTTTTTATGTGCCTAAAACAATCCCAGCAATAGGACTAAATTCATAAATTCATAAGTATAACAGTGTTAGAGAAAGAAATGGATAAAAGGAAGCGAAGGGGGGAGAAAATAGAACTTTTGCCAATCACTTGTGGAGGTTGCATAGAGAAACACTGTGTTGCCACGGCAACAGATAGCAGCTAAGTGTGAATGTCTGCATAGAAACTGATGTGAATTTCAGCTAGTTATTATAAATAAATATGCCAATAGAATTTTCTCATTTACTGCACCTAAGCTTTAAAGCCAGGCTGTCATCATAATCTCCCACCTTTCAGCCGTATTCATGAAACTTTATTATGTTTGCAAGCATCTCAGCAGGCATCAAGGCAATCTGATAAATGGAATATTTGCTTTCACAGAAAATGAATCAAGTCAAAGTTTCTCTGAATGTTCATAAATCTTAACAGAATCTTTGGGTGCGATTCATTAATAAGAAATGAAATACCACTCTGCAGATAGTGCTTGCATTGAAATGAATTGCCATGATATCTGACTGTGACTAAACAGGCAAAGATTGCAAAACAGTATTCATTATAGAGCTCGACTGCAAGCAAATCCATAGGGGATCTATAAAACCTTATTAAATCATGCAATAAAGCCTCAAATGAAACATTTAGCCTAGTCATTTGTGTTGATTATTAAGAAAATCAAAAATCTCCACTAATTCTGTTTTGGGAAATGTAATCATGTAAGTAATTGTTCACTGTACACTGGCCAACATCATCATCCACATTAAGTCTAATAAGATATTCAGGGCAAATTCTACTGCAGACTTACTGCAAACAAAGTAAAAAGGAGGCAGGAAATGTTAAATTACCACACAAAACTGTATGAAGTATGACAAATCAAATCGGCAATGTTTTCCGTAGGTAGTGTCGAAACGAGACAAAGCAGTTAAGTAAACAACCCTGGCAAGTAATCTTCTGATGCTGAGATGATAAAACACAAATCCCTCACAGGCTAAGAGGTATAATTCATCCTTCTGTTTACTTTTAATTTTGCAATTAAGAAGCATATTAAAAGAGGAAAAACATCTTGCATGGATTTTTTAAAGCATCTATAAATAAAATATTACAATAGACAAACAACTCAAGGGGATAAACAAAACAAGATTAGTCCTGCTATGGTGTACAGTTCTGGATGCTGGAACAGAACTATAAAGCTACACAAGCAGTGAGTAAGTTTAACACAGTTCTTTAGACAGTTTTCTGTGTATTATCTGTTTATTATGGTAATTAAGCATCATCTCACGAGCTTAGGCTGAATATGTACGGACTCTCTTTCCTCTTACTGCAGTGATTGCAGCAATGCTTGGGTGCTCTGAAGAGAAGAGGATGTTTCTGGGTCACCAGCTGCCTTCGTTTTCTGCAAACACAGCGCTGCTAGACCTCACCAGCTGTTTTCTCTCACCATCTCTACCCTGGCGAACTTCCTCATTTTCCCTGTGTGTTTTTCCCCTACTTTTTTTTTTCTCTGTATGTTTCTCTATATAGTTTCCAGATGGTTGCCTGCAGCTAAAGGAAAATTAACAGTCTCCTCTCTTAGCGAAGCCCTACAAATACATATAATTTTGCTTGAATATTATTAAGGAGAGTTAGGCAAGGCTAAAATGTAATGTCATATTGATCATGAGTCGGGAGGGGCATGGTGGGGCGAGCAAAGATCAAAGAAGGGGAAATACTTTCTTTGATTTTGCAGTGCAGGGGGTTGATCATACAGCCCAGAGACACATGTGATAACTCCGTTGCCCAGTGAATTTAATTACCACTATGCAAACTTGTGAATGAGGTCTGGAGAGAGGGGTGGAAATTGCAATAAAAGGGGGGGGGGGGAGAGAGGATAAAGGGGAAAGTATGCAAACAGAAAAAAAAGAATAATTGGACAAGTGTGATAATTCTAATCCTGCAGTAGTTAAATGTGCATAAATGAGTTTTAATCCATGGGGCGGCAAATGTGCAGCACTTCAGTGGTAATAATCTAAAGTGTGTTTTTAATGCATGTCTCATTTTATGTCTCAGCCATTCAGACGGCACGCCGATGTTTGAAATGCTATTACATTCAGTCTGTTTAAAAGAGCCAATGTGGTTGTAAGCGGGTTACTGTGTTAAGATTTGTACATTTGGTTGATTACATTGTCAATATGTCAATATTTTTCCCTCTATAACCAAATTTATTTTATTTTTCAGCTCCATTTTTACCTCTGAACATGAGAAATTACACAAGCAGAACAGGAGGAAGCCGAGTTGGGTTTGAAGCGTAGGACTTGCCTGTACTGAATAATTACACCATCCATGTGGTTGAAATATGCTGTCAGTTCCTACAAGCCTGCACTCCGAAGATAATCTTGATCAATATGTTCCAAGACCTTCAGCTAATCGCTACATAGTCTGCATGAACAATACTCTTTTATCCTTGTGTTTTGGAGATGAAAGATCAAACACAGTGAAGTACCGGGATTAAAGCCTTGGATATCGGCTGCATCCTACAAACTCAAGATGAGCACAAAATCTTTCAGATAGATATCTAAAAACAAAAACATGGTTATGTAAAGTCTTCCCTGTATACCAACTATTTCACATACTTCCTGATGTGGATCAATGAAGTGAAGCATAACGACCTTCAGTGATGCATTTGAACTTTTTCATTGCACATATGAAAAAGGATGTGCACATGGAAAGAGGAGATAGTGACATTTGAAAAGCTATACTAGAGGCCTATCTGAGTTTAAAAAACAAGCAATCACTCACTTCAAGCTAAAATTATCATTTCACTCACACACTTTAAGCCAAGGCTGGTGGAAAATGTTAAACACTGACAGCAGCCAATATGCCCTTGAACACACTTCACACTGAGCCAGAGTTCAGTAAATCTACCGGGAGCAGTTACAGCACGGTACGGCAGCACTACCATACCATCACATGCATCCATTCTCCACTCTGAATGGATATTTTGTTATACTTAGACCCCCTCTGACTTAAGCCAGTGCTAAGCATGTATTATTCAGTTTCTGTCATGCTAAAGGTCAAATCAAAGACTGTATCTTTTGCGCGTACACATCTTTACATGTCCATGAACAGTTAAATAGGCTACTTTAATTACGTTAGACCATTTTAATATGCACTTTAGGCCATTCAGTTTAGCATTTTATGTGGTGTCATTACTCTTCAGTTCATCATCAAAGTTTCCCTCTCAGAGCTAAACATACACTCCCTCTAGACGAAATGGAGCTTAGCAAATGAAACATCTCCACAGCCTGCAAGTACATCCAATGAGGTTTATACTGGTATATTGCTTTGTCATGGTTATATTTTCCAGTCAACATGACCACTTCAAACAACTACTTTCTAAACAGGAAGTTGATGCGATACTTGCTAAAAGGGAAGTTGTTTTAGTCTTTTTGTATTGATGGTACTTCAAACTCGTCTCAATAAGTTCCTATTGAGTTCAAAGACCGTCTTCTTTAACCAAACCGATGGGAAGCATGTCTTCAGCCATCCTATTGGAGACAAAGTTTACAATTTATTCTTCCATTTTAACATCAAGCTAGCACAGGTAGCACCAGACTGGCAATTTCTCTTAGCAAAGTTGTGGTAGACCCTTGACATGCTAGATTTTCATGGCATTTTTTTGACTAGCCCCAATTTTGAGGAAATTCTTGAGGAGGTTCCACACAGGATATTTTCCAATCTTATCTAGGGCCGCATGTTGCATTAGCATCTAATCTCACAGCTTTGCACCTTTTGTACCAGAGCTTAGCAATAGTAAAGCATTTTCCTCAGAGTTAACTCATGTTTAATAAACCGATACCACCTTGCGGTGGTAATAACTCATTACTAGCAGGTGATGGTTAAAACCAGATAAAGTACATAGCAAAAGTCTTCTTCGTGCACAACTTTTGATAAGCTTTCTGTGAATGTTAGGAGTCTTCTTATTGGAGACAATGACTATCTTTAAAGAACTACACTTGGGAGATACGTTGTTGGACTTGAGGACTTGTTATGTTTGATGTAGGCTGAGGCAAATGGGACCCCAAGGCAGAGACGCGAGACTCAGACTCCGGGGGTACACAACAGAAGATTGCTTTTATTAATTTTCCAAAGGAGCCTCTTCCACAAGCTCCAGAGTGGGATGTATTGGATGAGTCCAACAGGCAGGCAGGCAGGCTGGTGGGTACGCAAGAGGACAGGCAGGCTGGCTGGCTTCAAGGCTTCAGGAAAGTGGGTAGATGAAGTCGACACCAGAAGGCAGGTGTTGCACACAAAAGATGGGTATTAACAACAGACTCAATTACAGAATAACTCTTTTTCTAAAGGCCACACAATACCAGGTAGGTAACTGGACGATCCGGCAAAGATGGTAGAATGAGCTGATGCTTAAGTATTGCAGGAGGTGAAGGTGAGTTGATTGCCGGAAGAGCCTCAGGTGTGACAACCAGCCAAGGTGAGGAGATGACAGCTCGAGCATTTTCACAGCATTCTGGCATAATCATTTCCTCAATATGAGGGATGACCATATTACAAAAGACATCCACTATGCAGAGCTGACATGTACAACAAGCCCCGAGCTGCTTGGTGGAAGTCTGCACAAGAGACATGAACACCTCTGACATCGATACTGAATCCTGGATAACACAAGGTGATGAAACTCTTTGACCAAACACCTCCAGATAGGAAAAGAGAAAGTGATGAACGTGGTGGGAGGCAAGCAGAGAGAGGAACAGGAAGTTGAGAAGAAGATTGACTACAGGCAAATGTAATCTTACGACCAACCAGCAGAGTAAGATCATCAAAATAACTCATTTATTTTCATGTTATTCTTTTTTTTTTTTTTAGCACATTGTCGTCTTCAATATGTTTATTTTTTTTAAATCACTGCACTTATTTGTTCTTATGGGCTTATTTAATCTTTGCCTACATTATTTAAATTTGTGGGTATCCTTCACCCCAGGAGCTCTGTTTGCGCAGTCTGGGAGTTGTTGCCAAAACGGATGCCCTTGTTTGCGTATAGGTGGGGTGCGTGCACTGCAGCCCAACAGCAGTGGTGCCCTGATCTTTGTGGTTGCGGCGGTGATGCATCTTTTCTAATTTGATCACACTGTGCAGGACCACATGAAAGACAATAATATGTTTCAAATAGTTTTTTAATTTAATTATGCATACAACAGGTTTTTAAATCATGTAAGGCACTTTGTGTTGCAGTTAGCAGGAAAAGTGATTTATAAATAAAGTTTGACTGATTGTCTAAGATCCCTTACAATACCCACAAATAAAGGACAGAAAAAAGGGCAAATTAAACAGTACAAATCCATAGAGAGGACAGCAGAATTTGTGAGACAAAAATAGTAACAATAAGGACGAATATGGAAAGGTTGGAATAAAAGGAAGACATGGGACATGAAACCATGACATCTTAGCTTTTATCTGCTCACCATACCGCTTAAAAGTCTAGTTTGAGTGTTTTTATGGTTCTTTTTTTAATGTAAGTGCCACTATTTTTTAAAAAAAAGCTCTTAATTCTGTGAGATCTAGGAAATATTTTTTAATTTATTCTCAGCCATCCTTATCTGCTAACTAAATCAGTTATAGGAAAGTCAGGCTGATGTGCTGTCAGAAGGCAGAGAAAGATCACATCCACAGCAATAATCTTGTAATAACTACCATCAAATTATTTTTCAAGGCCTAAGTAACTTTCTCCTTAGCTTCCATTTGGCCTCTGGTGCCCTTTTGTAACTTATAAGAATGCAAGTATTCAAACAACATTGGAGGTATGGAATTGAGCCAACATATGCCTCTTTTGATTAACATACACAAATAAACTTGCTAAACAGGAAAAAAGATCACTCAACAGTTAACATTTTCAGCAACATCTGTAGGGACATGTGTTACTATAGTGTTCACATGCACACAGTCGGCATGAAATGTACAACAAGCAATTATTGAGCTTGTTATTTACATTCACCTCTTCTTCAGGACATGAAACCAGGTGTATTTGTAGGAAAGAATGAGTAAAAGAGCAGAAGGAGGAAAGCACTTGCTTGTATTTAAGGGGGGCCGCTGTAGCTAAACTGACATTTTGTTGAGATGTGCACTTTTCGAAAACCCCGTGGGGGTGCAAGGGGCATGCCCAGCCATGCCAGCCTACTCTGTGCAGTCACACTGTATCCTGACAGTAAGTGTAACAGACAGCACAGCCCATGCGCCCAAACACATTATGCTCTTCTCTGTCTTACACTCAAACAAAATAAAAGCTTCATTATCATCATACCTGACATACACAGAGCACATCTTGGTAATCTAACACAAACATATACACACATATTCACACTTTATTTGCAACACCGTTGCAAAAATGTGGACCTATGCAAGATCATTTTGAGATTTAAACTTCATATAAGGATCAGATAATCACAGCAATGTGGCGTAAGTAAAGCCAATTCAATGCCTTTCTGAATGTGACCCAGGAATAGCAGGAATATCAGCCAACGGCCGTGACTGGACAAGACAATGGTGTTGGTGTGGAGACTGAGTGGTATTATTGAATGTTTTGAACTCTGACACAATCATTTAGAGATGCTGAAAGGCTACTGGGTGCATTCATTCCTGATAAGTACTGACTAAAAACAGCACACTACTTGATGCAGAGAAAATACAACACATATACTAATCAGATGGTCCACTGTCCTGAGGTGCAAAAGGGGATAGAAGTACGGATTGATTCTTGCATGCTGACAGAACCACTAAAGCTAAAATGTCAGCACAGTCAGGAGAGCAGAAAACCACAAAGAGGAGAATGGTGGGGATGGTGGCAAGTAGCTACACACGGGTTAATTTTAGCAAAGTTGGCAAAGTTCCTTTGGTGTGTGATGTCCATCATATTTCAGGAACCGTGTCATGCCGTCACATTGCACACAAACTCTAACCTTAAAAGACATCCTATTTAATATAAAAACAGTAAATTCAGACACTTCTGCTCCAGTTGCCCTTTATTTATGGTGTTTCTCACACACACACAAACACACGTCTATAAAAAAAAAGTTATACAGTTTGAATATATATTATTTGCATCTCATTTCCTCTATCAACAATCATCTGGCCTTTTTAATCACAGTACAAACAGAAAACATCAAATTAAAATTAAATGTAA
This sequence comes from Kiunga ballochi, assembly GCA_037177335.1. Lineage (NCBI taxonomy): Eukaryota > Metazoa > Chordata > Actinopteri > Atheriniformes > Pseudomugilidae > Kiunga > Kiunga ballochi. The sequence goes on from JBAMIG010000025.1 coordinate 15,097,468, forward strand.
AACATTTATATTTTTAATGCACATTTGTCTACACAAATTTTAGAAATGTACATAAATGTTTTATTTAAAAAAAAAAAAAAACCTTTCAGCAAACTAAAAAGCAGCATTTGGTGCTTTTATTCAATCATCAAACCAAATTAATATTTTAAATCATAATATCTTTATTTGAAACGAAATAGCTAATTGTAATTAATGAAAATTGTTGTAAGAATTAACTACACAATCGCCATGAAAAAATTATCTGTTTGACACATCAGTAATGTAACTGTAATGTTCAGCTCAGGCAGGACTTCAGACACTGTTTCAAAAATACAGGAATTTACCCCAGAACTCAGGTTTTAGGTCTAACTTAAGATATCTGTGCTACAATCTTTCTCAAGAGTCAGTTCTTACAATCTGGCAGAAGACTAAGGAAACAACTGAATTTATAAAAGGCAGGAGGAAATTGAAGCCAGGTGAAAAAAGCAGGACAGGAAGAGCAAAACACCTGAAATGAGAAGAGGGTTAGAATGTCAAAACAAAATACCACAACAGGAAGCAGATCATCTGGCAACTCAGGAGACGCGACTGGACACAACAGTAACCTTTCATCTCTGTTAGTCTGATTCACAGACATTTGTCCTTTTGGTCTTTTTGGTTTGTTTTATAGCCATTTATTTTGACTTTTGAAATTAGAAAATAGTTCCCATGTAGGACTGACTTTGTTGTTTTCACTTCCTCTACGCACCAATGAGCATCTTCCTGCCATTTAAATTATCACCAGATATGCTGCTGTGCATCATTTCCCTCATCAATAGTACTAAAATCCATTTGACTTCAAAGCAAGTTGACTCATGTTTGAAACGTCACTATTTCTACATCTGTTTTCATACTAAATATCAGGTCTTTTTTTTTATATCTCAAACATTATTTTCAGCCAAAGCTGTAGAAGAGCTATCAACTCAATGCAACTCATGCAACACATAAAGAGGAGGGCATGGGGTTAGGGTTAGGGTAGACTAAACTATTAACTGTGAATAAATAGATGTTTCATGAAGACTCCCTGCAGCAACGTACAACAGAATAAGATGCAAGAGTTTAATGTGTCTGAATTCAAATATATCATGTGTCATGTCAAACTTTTAGTCCTTCTCTACATCTTTTTAAGAATTGAAGCCTGATGAATATAAATTAATGACCAACCATAACTCTGGAGGAGACTAAACACATCTGAGTGAAATACCACACAAACACACTGACAGCAAAAGGAGAAATTAAGACTATTACAAAGCTCCTACCACATGAGTAATGAGCAACGAGTGTGTGGTCTCATTTAGAATAAAAAAATAAATAAAATACTGTCCACCAGACACCATTTATATAATAGTTTACCAGAAAGTTCCAGTCTGTGTGTATCTAATGTATCTAAGAGAAACCAGAAAACTTATTTTAGGTCCAATAAGGTATATAATGATGTATAAAGTGTACCTGCATGAGAAATAAAACTATTCTAAAGTAACTTATATCATACTTTTATTTATTATTTAAATAACACATTTTATCATGGTGAACGTGCAACAGCAGGGATCAAATCTAATTTTTTGTATATTCTAGTTCTATTTTGGATTATTGCTTTGAATGACAATTGTCATAAGGTGAATGGCAGAGGTAAGGTAAGACCCAAATGCAGGCAGATGGCATTTCTACAGGGGGGTAACACAAAGTAATACTGAGGAACTACAAATAACACCAGAGGCAAAGACTAAGGGACCAGTAACAAACAAACAGCAACAACAAAAAAAAAAAAAACAGAGCATATAAATACAGACAGAAATAACAAGACACAGGTGAAATAGATGATCTAACTGAAACCAGGTGAAAGTGATTAACAGGAAATGAGGAAGCTTGACTGAAACACATTAAACTAAAACAGGAACAACACCAAAATAAAACAGGTAACTAAAACACAACCAGAAGTCCAACTAAGACTAAGAAATCAGCAACCTGCACAGCGACAGATAAAAATCCCCTTAAACCTGACACAGTAACACACACAAGTGCTGTTTTATGTGGAAACCAGCTTTTTAATAAACCCAATAAAGATTGTCGCATGACTCGGAATTAAAATAAAATTAAAACTATACAAACTAGACTTAAATTGAATAAAGTGGGAACAGATATGCATGTCTGTGAGTTCAAACAGTTCATGTTAAATTAAAAACATCTCTGAAAAAGATAAGGAAATTCATGATCTATAAATTATAAGTACTTCATAAATGTGTTGCTGGAGCCTGTCGATTGGTTTGAATCAGGTGGGCTGTAGCAGGGAAACATCTAAAAGCTGCAGGACAGTAGCTGATCAAGTTGGACATTCTTAGATGAATCCTCAAATTATCATCATTTCCCATCAAGAAATGAACTGCCATCAGATGGCAACATAGCGACTGTATAGCGACTTATTAATCTTATATCTCCTCTTTAATCAAATCACAACAACCACCTCCTCAAACCTCATCCTTAAGCCTATTTCTGAAAAACATCAATACTTTCTCAATCTACTATATCTGAGTATTATAGAAGCTCATTTACAGCATATTTGATTTATTTATAACTGGATTATTCTGGGAGTGTCCACTATGTTTCATTTCTCTGTGCTGTAAGATGTGCCTTAAACTGCGACTGTGTGCAAACCTAATCTGGCCAATTAACTGCACTGACATTAATGTTACAATCTGTGGCATTAATGTCAGTCAGCAGGTGCCAGTCGAAGCACATTAACATTTCCACTACTCGAGCTGCACTTACAACAGCCGCGCTGAGCTGGAACATACGATGAAGGCATTAGGTGAACTGTCCAGCTTGACATAAAGAAACAAGGCAGGTTCATCCATCACAACAAAAATAACAGAAGCCATGGGACCTGCTCCAGAGCCAGATGGATGAGCTGTGCTCTGCTGTCAACAAGAGCTTTTATTATCAGCTGATGAGGAATAAAGCTCGGCTCATTGGAAGACAGATAATGTGCAGGGTGATTTGATCTCAGCGTGATCAAAGCTTTCTCGCTTTAACACAGTGAAGCGAGGCAACCCGCTTAAGATGGGAACACTTTCCTGTGTGGGAGAACTTTGAGGCTGAAAAATATATGAAGTCAATAGATGTGAATGCAGTTAAGCCTGATAGTTTATTCATATTTCCAATCAACAGACCACATTGAGATGCATTATTCTGTTTCACTGTCTCTGAATTTTAGTTTGAACCATTTATGTTCCACATTAAGCACTTACTAGGGCCCACTATACATAACATAATAGCTTTATAGCACTACTATAGCATGATTATCACATAAGATCTCACTCAGTACAAATTAAGTAAACATAGAACACCATGGTCAGAGGGGAATGCCTTGCCATCCATTTATTTTTATCCCTAGTTAAGCTTTTGCATGGTTGCAGGGAGCACAAGGCTTTATCCCAGCTGCAAAAGAGGTGGGGTACACCTTGAGCAGGTCTGATGAATACATTAAAATGGAAGACAATTTGGGTCTGCAACAAAATATAAAAATTTAAAAAGAAACAAATCTTCCATCATTTTACAACACAGCAAGAAAGATTGTGTTTAAAGGCTGTGAAATGAGGGAATTATCCCTCAGTACCGTCAAGTAACAAACCCAACAACATGAAAAGTTATACGAGTCATCTCTGCAGCTGCAAAGTAGACTTAAAGGCAAACAGGAATCCAGTGAGGTGCATAAAGGGTGACAGTTCATTTTCTATATACGATGCATTTCTAGTTCAGTCATTTTTTTCTTTAAAATTTAGCAAACCTCACCATATATCATTGTGACAGTATTAATATTTTGTGCGCAGATAAGTGCTGTGGTGTCGTCTAAAACGTCATTTTTACATTTATTTCCAGCTGAAGTATCTCAAAGTTGCACCGCAGACTCAAAGAGCACCAACACTGTTATATTACCCAAAACCTCTCATCGTGTGGTCATACTTAAAGAGAAAAACAAAGCTGTTACCTGCTTTGATCTTTGCCACAATTCTGTGATCTTTTTCAAAGAACAGCGCTCTGATCATAAATCCATTATAGCCACCAAAATGCCCTTCTTGCTGGAGAACATTAACAACTCATTAGGCTGAAGGAGATTATGCTAAATACACTCTCACCCTCTGTCCAAAAAAATAAATAAATAAACCAAGAAAAACACTGCATCCTTTGATTCCTGGCTGTGTCAATAATAGAATGATACCAGCGGGAGCTGCACCATTTTCATTCAGTTATGCCACCAAATTTGAATTTTACTGCTCAGATTGTCCCTGGTTTTGCATTATAGGCCTTTTTTTTTTTTTACAAATTCACCTCATAAACAAACCCTGATCGGCTTGGACTTTTCTGGCACATAAATAGAATCTGAATTTTGACAGTAAAAGAACAATGTACGCCTGTGAGGGTTCATCTCCTCACAGCGAGTTCAAAAAGTGGGAGAAAGGGTTTTAGAAAAGTGCATTTTGGAAAATGTTTGATAGAACTGAAAGAAATTACCAATAAATTTTCCTCATCCTTATATTTACATAACATGTAATGTGATTACTTATCTTGAGTTATCCATAATTACCAGTGAATTACTTTATAGATTCTTTTTCATGACTGCATTTATTTATTTCTACTTAAAAGCATCACAGTGGTAGACAGTAAAAGACCTCAGCTGTCATCTGGTCAATCTATTCACAGTGAGCCGCCACATTTAAAAGGGACATATATAAAATCCACATTTTTTAGCCTGTCCAGTAGAGGTTTTTGTTCCTTTTTAAGTGTTTAGCAATGCAGAAAATGTAAATTTATTCCCTCTTTTCAGTCTGTTTAATTTTCTCTGTTTTCTATAACTTTTTACATCACAGTATTTGCTGTGGGTCTGCCAAATAAGGTTGTGGACTTCCAGGTAAGCAAATTCATGAATCTGATTGGCTGACATTTATTGAATAATTACCAATAAAATGTTTCTCTGCCGGAGGATTTGCGTATCGCTGCTATCAAGCTACAAACATGGCGGAACAGGGGAGAGTTGAACTTCCTATGACCTCAAGGGGGACTGGGCTTAACATGCCTCATTCACATTTAAAGAGACCGCACCAAAATGAGTCGTTTTGAAGATACACCTCAGAACAGGGTTATAATGTGAGTGTGGAGCGAGGATAAGCAGGATTTCAGAGCAATGCATTGTGGTTCTACTTTATACAGACAACAAATTAAAGATTTACATGTTAAAGGAAAAGATTTAAAACCATCATATATCACCTGAAGTGAGCATTTCTAACATTTCTAAACTCAATCAGTGGTATTAGGACTCATCTTCACATTGCGGTTTGAAGCAAATGAGAAGTGCCTTAAAAGATTTGATCAAATTTCTTTTCCTTGCACAATCACCTCCAGTGTTCACTGTACAAAGACTGTGCTGGGCTGTGGCCATCTTAAATTTAATAGACTAGTTTAATGCTACAACAAGCACAATCGACTGAAGAGTGGCAACAACATTGCTGACCAACAGCGTCCAATTTGTGCTTCTCCTTTCCCATTCTTTAGAGAAGTGAATATGTGGGCATAATAGTCACACACTGTGCAGCGCACACACACACACACACAGGTCTTAGACCCCAGAGACCCAGAGTGCCCTTTCTCTCTCCCATTTTTTCTAATCCTGGCAATTAGCGAGAAATAATTAATGATAAAAAAATAAAAAAGTTGAGGGCGGAGAGCCTTGAAGATAGAGTTCTGCACCGTAAGCATTCAATTCCCCCTCACGAGGTCCTCAAGGTCCACTGCTCTCTGGCTCTGATCCTTACATGGCTACTGGGGAGGACTTGAACAAAGGCCTCTTTGATATTAGCCAACTCTCCCTCGCTCTGTTCTATAGACTCACTACACTTCATACCCTTGCTCATTTGTCTTTCCTGCATTCCCATTGTCTTAAATACACATTCATAAAACAACCTATTGGTTTTTCTCTCTTTGTCTCTTTGATTTCATGCAGTGTCAAGGCTGCAGCATATATTCATGAATATAAGGCTGATTGAGAAAGCATTTCATTAAAGTGTGCAAGGTTAAAGGTTTACCTCATAATATTTAAGTGTGAGGTTCGTGCAAACCTCAAACTCTGCCAAATGTGCTGAATCTGGAAAAGATACATTAAGTACTCAAACTGTTGCTGATTAAAACTAAAAAGGAAATGAGGAAACCAGTGGGGAAGGAGAATTAAAGTAGTGTTTCAATCACCTGACAATGAAGAATTAATGATAATTTAACCACAATGGTTGACACAGTTACCACGTCGGGTTAAAACTTTATTAGAATTCACAATGATAGTAGAAAAGAATACATTCAGGGGTCGTGCATACACACAACCTTTTAAATTGAGCCTTTAACTCCAATATTTCAGTGGTTTAATGAGAAATTGCACCCCAAACAGTTACAGATAAATCATGTGTAGATGCAGGCAACTGAAGCGGCATCGGTGGGTCCTGAAATTCCTCTAAAGGTTGTGCAAGACATCTGCTGTGCCCACCAGATAAGACTTTGTTTGATTGCTTCCCTGTGAAATTAATAAGCATGGCCATTAACAATCTGGCATAAATAGAAAGACGGTGGATGTGTAGCTGTGAAGGGATGTGTGGAGCAGCTGAACCTTGATAAAACATTGCAGCAATGGTGCTCTGAGTAGAGAAGGAATGAGAAGGTTGTGACCTTGTGAAGACACTTCGGGGACACATACAAACATAATGTGGATTTGTGCCCATACTAGGAAGAAACCGCGAAGACACTCAAGGCTGCAGAACGACTAAAATACAATCCTTGTAGGAGTGTTCTCCCTAAAAGAACATCTTTTATCTAAGTTTTATCATAAATAAAGAATTGTTTATATGTGGCAGTGCATTGCAGCACCTATATATTAAATGTATGCAAGTCTGGCTACGCAGTTACACTGAGCAGACAAACCACTGAGGAGTAAGTGATTAAGAAGACAGTGTAGGAGATAGAAAACAGGCTTTCCTGAGCACTTCTGCCCCCTGGTGGAGATTTGCAGTAACACCCTCCCGTACTGTGCAAAGAGGCTGCAGCAAAGCTACAGCAGAAGGGACTGCTGTGTGAATAGTCAAGGGGTTTCTGCTCATTGCACCACCACAGCCTCCTGAAGGGTGGCTTTGATCTTTGCATACATTTGAATTCCAAAGAGGCCAAAAATAACCAAGGGGTGATAAAGCTTATTCATTCATAAATGTAGCAACGAGGATTAGATCTCAAATTACAGAGACTAGACATCATTTTACGATACTCTCCGAGCAAATTGTGTTTCATTTGGCATATATTTCAAACACTTGATGTCAGACTTCACAGTAATGGTTAACTTGCCAACAGCAGTGATAATTCAGCACAGTTTTGGATTATAGAGATACAGCAGCAGTCCTGTGAGCAGCTTGTTAACTGCAACTGATTATTTAATCTTGTTCAAAATCACTGGCTAGTTTAAATGCAATATGGCAGATTATCTGGGATAAGAATTGAGTGGAATTAGATTATCACAGTATTAAAAGTCTTTGGAAAGATATTTGATCTTGTAGAAGTGACTGAGAAGTGTGTCTGTAGTTTATTGCTATGGCCAGCAGATGGCATCAGCAGGTAGGTCAGTGCTTTGTGGAGAAGTGGTGTCCAAGTACCTTCCTGTTGCTAGTCCTCCAGGTCAGTGCAATGCCACGTTTTCCTTTTTCATCCGTTTTTTATGTAGAAAAAAAAGATAAATTTACCCATTTTTCCACTTATGAATGAAAGTTTCTATCAGTATCTGCTGATTCTTTCAACCCATTCAACTGCTAAGACAGTTACACACACACACACACACACACACACACACACACACACACACACACACACACACACACATATGGTTCCCTGTCTTGTCGCTGCACAGAAGTTTGCATGATTGTGAAAGGAAGACAATTAATACAGGAGCACTGAAGAACTTGTCTGGGGAATCAATAGAAACATCAGAATAAGGAACAGGAAGATTAGATATTGATGTAGGTAATGGGGTGGGGTGAAAAGAAATTGCATTTTTCAGGTAGCCCTTCATTTACGGCCAGTCTGAATGAGATGAAGTCCTTTGTATACAATCAATTTTCAAAATGTGTAGACATAATTTTTATATATTGATACTGTAAAAAAAATACAATGAGGAGTCTATCTCCACTATGCAGTTTATCAATATACTACATTTTCATTAGTTTCTAAATGATAAAATAAAGCATGTATCCCTTAATTAGCAAACTTGTGCAGAACTTATCACAAGTCTGCATAATGCTCATTTATTTAAGTCAGGTGTGTTGCAATAGGAAAATTCCTAACACTTGCAGGACCACAATCTTTGGGAACTGAAGTTCCCTGACCTCTAAATTAATCCAGTTATTTAAAAGAGCCAAGGAAAAATAGCAAAAACACAACACAGCTTACTTAATATCTGATTTTCAGGGAACTGTTTCATTTTGGTGAACTGATGTCACAGATTTCCCAAAAGAACAATAGTTTGAATCAGTTTGCTCATTATTGGACCAAGTGGCAAAACAACGAGTCAACATGCATTCCCTCCTAAAGGGAATTTCAAACTAGCCAATCAATCTAACATGCATGTTTTTTGGATGATGGGAGGAAGCTGGAGAACTCATAATAACATGGGGGGAGGGACATGCAAGAAGCTACAGACCAAACCAGTAACTTTCTCCTTGCAAGGCTGCAGTGCTAACCACCACTCCATCGTGCAGCTATTACCCATATATTATGGCATTATGACAAATCTGCATGTCGCCATTGGTAACCAGTACACTGAAATAACATTGCATGTGTGGGCTTCTGAAGTTCAAATTAAATAAAATTTTAAAGTAGCTGGGATTCAGTCACTATAGCATGAATTTGCTAAATTAATGCTTTTCCAATATATCGTTGGTATCTGAGGGCTTCAACATCCTGTAATCAAGCAGTCACTGTATGTTTCCAATGTTACATCATCTAATTTGAGAGTACAGAGTGTAAAAAGGACCTGCTCATAGTCCAGACCTCACCTCAGATGAACATCTGTGAGATTAGCTTGGGTGAGCTGTAAAGTGACCAGAACACCCTGGTTGACTCTCAGAAACTCTAAGGAATGTGATGTCATCCAACAGCTAAAGTTTCAAAATGGTAATACTATTTTTCTTCATTGCTGTCGACGTGATTTACAGCTCTCATTCAAGCAATTCGCAGCCAAGTGTGAAGCGGCTGAGATGAGAATCAGCACCTCCAAATCTGAGACCTTGGTCCTCAGCTGGAAAAGGTTGACGGGGAGGAGGAGAAGGATGGAGCGTAAGATCAGCAGATCAATCGATGCAGCGTAATGCTGGCTGCACCGTTATGTTGTGGTGAATAAGTAGCTGAGCCAAACGGCAAAGCTCTTGATTAATCAGTCGCTTCATGTCTCTACCCTAGCCTTTGGTCATAAGCTACAAGTAGTGACTGAAAGAACGAGATCATGAGAACAGAACAGGAGTTTATCTGTAGGGTGGCCAGTGTCTCCATTAGAGATAAGGTGAGAAGCGGGAAGGACTCCAAGAGTAGAGCCTCTGCTCCTCCTCATGGAGAGGAGCCAAATGAGGTGGTTAGGGTATCTGGTTAGGATGCCTCCTGGACACCTTCCTGGTGAGGTGTTCCAGACACATCCCTTCAGGGGGAGACCCAGGACACACTGGAGTTCATGTCTTTCTGCTGGCCTAGGAAAACCTCAGAATTTCCCTCGATGAGGTTTCTAGCATGGTTCTAGCATTGATCATGACCCCAAATGTATCATTTTTTTGTGAAGTTAACAAGTTGACAAGTTGTGCTCAGTCAGAGAAAAGAGCTTTTCTGCCCTCTTAACCTCAACTAGGCCACCTCCTCTACGTTTTAATGTTGACACACAATAAAATAAAATAAAAAATCCAAATAACTGCTGATTCAAATGATTGTCTTTTTTTCTGAGTGGGATCACTATGATCATTTAATGGAAGCACATAGCTGCAGGTATTGAAGGAGTGGAGCACTATGGGTAATTCTCATGCACTAGGTTGTGTCATTTCACCCATTATAAGCACAGAGTTGCAGAACTCTTAGAACATTTCGAAGCGTATGCACTTAATTGCTTAAGCACTTTGAGGTGTGCAGACCCTGAATTGGGACATTGACCATCTTTTAATTTTCCGGAAGCGAAGACATATGGGATGCTGCCAAAATGGCTATGATAGGAACCACCCAACAAGCTTTACTTTAGCTTTTTAAAGAAAACTACTGAGAGGCTCCATCCGTCTTTGTACAGTCTATACTCTAAACACGTCGCCATAGGATAAAGGAGTAAAAGATTAAGTTGAATTAAAACAAATCACATAAGGGAACTGCAAGCAACTTCAGGTTGAGCTCAGTTAAAGACGTGAGTAAATATGCATTTCATATCTCATACCTGAAATTTCATCACCGTGACTGGGAAACTTTTCCAGGATGATTTCCTGGACAGAAATCTGCATCAGTTTTCACCCCCCTGCTGCTCCCATAGTTTCCATCCTTGTTGATATTGAAGATGTCAGCTGTCAGCTGAATCAACAATCCATGTAGAGACAAGCAAAAGTGTTAGACACCGAAGAAATAAAGTGATGGCCCTGAATCATTTGAGTTCACTATTGCAATGACAAAGAACAGTAGATAATCAGTGGTCAACACTGTCTACTGTTCTTACTAACATTGCTATGATATTACAGCTCTGGGAATCATGACAATAGCATACGGCCACTGGACAAACATTTAACCCTTAACACAACTAAATGCTAATAGCTAACACATAAAAAAAGCTATTTATCTTGGTCAAATAAAGTAAGACAGATAAACACACTAAATATAATTACAAAGACATGTTAATTGAACGACACTAAAAATGCCAGCATGCTAATGTTAGCACAACATATGAGGTTCCATTGAGTCCACTGTGGTATTGACAAACACCTGAACAACAATACAAGAAAAATGAAGTGTCGGCAAAAGTAATATTAAAACTAGCAGTATGCCACAATAGCTCAGTTTCATGGGACTCTAAAAATGATGTTATGTGATAAAACAAGAGAAAGATGTGTGAAAAAAAACAAAGTATATCAGGCACTTTGCAAATAGTTGCTACATGAAGCTAGCGGCACAAAAATGTAGTATGATTTATAGTCTATTGTGTTAGAGCTGCATTTTTGTGTTAGCTTCACTAATGCTTTATGTTTGGCTATTAAATTAAAGAAATAATTAGAATCTGTGCAACTAAAAAAAAGCACAAAAATGAATGAGACCATGACTTATAGCTCATTTCAGGCCTCTTTTCAATTAGCTTTTCTACCCAGTTTGAGCAGATTTTAATTCCAATTGGGTGTCACCTTAGGGTGGGTCATTGCAATAATTTGTTTTTGACACAATCATACAACAACAAAGGCCCTGAGTAGACAAAGAAGGGGGAAAGTTTGGCCTTGTCGCATCTTTAGCTCCATTTAGCTTGCTTAAAAACACAATTCAAATTGAGTCAAGCCGGAATATGAACAGGATCCAGAAGACATGAGAAAATGCATATTCCCTTTTGGTAGAAAATGACAAAATATGACAAATGGAGCTTAATGTTTAGTAATACTTCCTCGCTGTAATATTAAATAATGATACATAAATCAAAATAAGGACTGTAAGAGGTTGATAATTACTAAGATGTATACATTTATTTTTAATGACCTTTCTGTATTAAATTAAATTAAATTAAAATCAAGTTAAAAATAAATTAAATTAAATTAAAAAACGTTATTATAATTATTTTGAATGAATTAAATGAATTAATTATTATTTTTAATAATAATAATAACAATAATAATAATAATAATAACAATGAGGTCACAGCTTGAACACATCATCACTTGCGTGCGTTTCTCCGGTCAGGTGACCAAGATTCAGATCGTGTGCTCGAGTGTGAGCCTTAGTGCAAGCAGGGGGAGGTGGGTGCACCCAGCCCTGCACGTCTACATCAGAGCAGATAGATTAAACTAAAGTGATTAAAAGAGATGTGGGCTGTGCTCACTGAAAGGTGGCTGGCCTGGATGTGAATGGATTAAGAAAAAAGATCCAATGTCAGTGACTGCATGAATGAACAAAGAATGAATGAAATGACTCCTTCACTTTTTGTTTCCTCTTTACCGTTGATTTACAGCCATGGTAACAAACTGGATAACAATAGTAACAATTTGACAAAAATCCCAACAGAGTCGTAAAGCCAACAAAGGTTTGAAATAGTAATGTCTGGTTAAGGCATAGTCCTTACTAAAACACTGACATCAACAAAGTAATATTTATGAATTAATGCCAAATAAGATGCTGGAACTTGTAATTCCCTCGTCTTATGAAGCTCAGGGTAAATATTTGAACAATGACTCATTATTTTATTTATTTGTTTGATTAAATACAATTTAAAAGAAGAAAAATCATTTCATAGTGATGTTCATTAAATGAACTGCAAATGATTTTACTCAGACAATTAAACAGTAATTCTTTGGGATTCTTTGTTTTAATAATTTTTTTTAAACATTTAAGCTTCCAATATGGTAAAAAAAAACTTTAAATGAATGTTTAATCCCCAAATCAAATATTTATTATAATTATATTTAATATAATATTAGTTTACACAAAAAAATTAAAATAGCTCGATTATTTTATCTATCTATCTATCTATCTATCTATCTATCTATCTATCTATCTATCTATCTATCTATCTATCTATCTAT
>JBAMIG010000025.1:15130121-15153666 GCA_037177335.1 Kiunga ballochi
AAAGCTCGAGCTGCAGAGTTCTGAATGAGCTGCAGATGTTTGATGCTCTTTTTGGGAAGTCCTGTTAAAAGACCATTTTTTTCCTTGCTTACTTTAAAATGCAGAACAATCTGGTCCTTTCATAGGTAGTCCACAAAACCAGTACATATGGACTCATTACTTGATGGTAATAAAATAATACCTCCACTTATAATAATAATTCTAATAATAACAACAATAATAATAAAAAGGTCTTTGTGGATAGTCATTGTACCAGTAGTATATGATGTGCTAATTCCAAATGTACAGATTTGGTTGACTAAATGTGGAAAAAAATTCATTTAAAATTAATTGTACTCCAAAATGTGCTGAAAGTACTTCAGAGTGATTGTACAAACATTACATGATGTAGTGTGTACATCTGTACAGGTTTAATGTACTAATAATAAAGAAATTGATTTGACTGAACTCTAATTTGTTCTTTTTTCATGTGTGAGGCACCTTGTGGTTGGATTTACAATAAAGTTGACCATAAATTAAATTGAAATTCAGCGTTTAAGCTGGTTTGACTGCAGTTATTCTACTGACAATGTTTGCCCCCAACCCTGGTAATGTGGGGAGATGGACCAGGGTCACTATCAATCTGAGGGAGGAATCTCCCACGCGTCTCTGCCCATTTCAAGAAACTTTGCAAAGTGTGATGGTGAGCACCCATTACAGTGTTTTATGGCTCCTCCTCCATGGGTACCTAGAAAAAAAATCACCTGCTGACCCACTTCTACCTGTTTGTTGGAAGCTGTTGGTGGTAGCGGCTTCCCTCTGGATTAGTTTGCTCTCAGGTTGGTGAGTGGCACATTGTGTTTACAAGGTAAGAAGTGATGACATTCCTTTTTTGTATGCTGCTCTTGTGGTTCCAGCAAAACCAATTTCTGTTTTTGTTTTTGTAGCCATTTGACTTTTTAAAAAATATTTTAGACAATAACTGTTTTTTTTGTTTTTTTTTTTAGCCAATTGTACTTTTTTAAAACAATATTTTGTTGTTTAAATTGTTTTGTCGTCATTCATTTCACAGGAGCAATCATGCCGCAGGTTGCATTGGGGTAAAAAGGGAAAAAATAAATCCGTTTATTTATGGTATGTGACATAGTATTATATGCAAGCTATAGACTGGTTTTGTATTATCAAGCCATAAATTACCATCACCAGCAGGCCACCTGTTTCATTCCTTCTTTTTTTTATACAGGTATTTTCTGAGAGCACATAAAACTGTGTGAAAATGTTTATTTGTGGTCTAAAATCGCTAAATGAGATGTATTGGCTTTAAACTTTATTTTTGTGCATTATTTAGCAATGCAACCACACTTTTTTTTTATCTTTTATTGTTAATGTATTATGATTTTTTATTTTAAAAAAAGGAGTTAAAAGCAAGTGTTGGCTTTTCAATCTGAGTAATAGAGCTCGGTGACTCATTTGGTACTTTAACACATTATTATTATTCCACATTAGTGAGAAATGGCAACAGCCTAGATTTGGTAGTGTTTCATGTAAACGATTAAAAATCACTCACAAAGTGGTTTATAATCAAGTAATGAAGGAGCAAAAGGAGCAAACCTTCTCTATTCCTGCTTCATTTTCAATCATCCACCCTTATTAATGTATCCAAATGTTCCACCAGCTCCCAGAGACACAATGTTATAGTGTCTCTCCATATCCAGTAGCCTATTATGAGGGTCATGACCCGTGCTCAAACCACACCTTGGAGCATATATATAACATTTGTTCACACCAAAAAAGTCCCGTTTCTGATTGATCCGAAGCAAATATGATGCATTGTTCTAGTTTCTCAAATGGTCCGGTTTGCATTCACAAAGGTCAAACTCTGGTCCAAAAACTGTCACGTGATACCAAATGCCGTTCTGGGATTTGCTTCTACACTTTAGACGGGTAGACGACAAATCTCTCCCGATTTTTACCGTACATCATGGAGCATCGTCCCTCACTATCTCGGACAATATTTTCTCAGTCCAGAGGCTTCTGGACCATGTCCTCCAGGCAGCAGAGACAGATAAAAACATTGTTATGCATTTTCTATCCATTTATCACTTAATTTTCTGTTTATCCGCAATTGGCGGAAAATACCCTGCTTAGCCCTTTTGAACGGCGATGATATAATTTTAATTATATTTATGTGCCGGTATTTCCGCCTGGTTGTATCGGGCTGTCCACGTGTAAAATGAAACGCACCCAAAGGACTGTGCACACTGCGCATGCTCACAGCTTTTCATACAGCTTTGCATACGGGTCTTGAAGCCGCACCAAGCGGCTGTTTAGTTATTCGGCAACAAATTCTGTGGTAGATGGTTTAATAGCAACATTTACAGGAGTGGGCTCTTCTTTAGCTTGTAGCTAGCTTCATATTACCTTTATAAACATTGCTGCACATTTTCTGAAACACTGTTTACATTTGCAGTTATTAGGAATAGCTTGTACTTCTATTTATATGTTCTCGTTTGTGTATGATGTCATGGTAAAGAGGAGACCTCTTGTGGACATTTGAGGTTATTGTTTCTTATGTGTGTTTCAGAGTTGCTGTTTTGTCATATCACTTCACATTAAACAAATGTTCAAATAACTTTTTAAATGTTGATGTTTGTGAACCAAAATCAACTACAGATGTTGTTTTGTTCTCTTTTTTAATCGATAGGGAAGCCAAGAACCAGACTGCTCTGATGGCTCCCGTCAGATGGAAGGTGATATTTAATGGTGATATTAAATATTTTAAATTGTAGGCTATTCATTATGCCCTACCCTCAAAGTCATATGTGTAGGGACACAACAAGTGTGGTTCCCTACTAAAAACATCTTCATCATCCTCTCTGGGTAGAGATCATCCAATATGGCAGATTGTGAAGTGCTAAAGCCCCCAGTGGGACAGAGGGGAATGGTCCAGCAGAGAGGAGCTAACAGAAAAAATGAAGGTTTTCTTGAATGATTGTCTAGGAAATCATCTTGATTATTCATCCATTTATATAAATGTATAAAACAACATAATTACTCCTTATAGAGTTTTAAGTTTGGCTTTTCTGCCTCCACCTCTCGCCCAGTTGGTTGATGGCATGAGCTCCAGCTACCTGCGACCCTAAATTGGAATAAGTGGTTCAGATGATGGATAGATTTTCAACTTTAAATGAATCATTATTGAATCAGTATGTTCCTTTTTCACAAATGGATTACATGGTAAATCAGCTTCTCTGAACTGAAGAATAATGATTTAGGTATTTGGATTTGGTGTGAGGAAAAAAATGACATGTTTCACAGTTGAAACCTTTGTATGTGATGTCAGCGTTCCTATGGGAAAGACAAAGTTACATAATGAAATACAGAATTTAGGGGAAATAAGATGGTATCTAAAACAATACAACATATTTCTGGGACAGAAGCATGTGCACCATAAAATTATCAAGAAAGAATCTTGAGGAAGGAAAATGCATAGTTTACATGATCAAAGTGGACTCTTATCAATATGAATGAAACCAGTTTGTGGGGTATTTATTAATATGATTTTTTTTTTTTTTTTAAACTCTCCTATTTGCTTTGAAATCCTGTCACTTGTGATCTTCCAGCACCAGGACTCAGAAAAAAGATGCTACATCTCTAAGATGAAGAGCAAATCTCTGCATCCAGACAGGTCAGTGACACAGCAGAAGCCATGTTTAGCTTGGATCTTCCTTTATTGTTCCCTCTCTTTCTGTCTGCAGGGATGAAAGAGAGGGTAAAGGCAAAAAGATTTTCCTTTGGGATCAATGGTAGCTTGGTACCAGGCCGGCCGCCTCAGAGATGAGCAGATGTTTCACTGATGTAGGTCGTGTATGAATTCTTCCTTATGAAACATCCAAAGTCTATGATGCACACTCACAGGGCAGCAGTGGTGCTCTGGATCAGAATATTTTCTGGTTTTAGGTCTCGATGGAAGACATCTGGATGGCTGCTTCATAAGATCCTGAAACAGAAAAAATATCCTTGATAAGGATGTTACTATAAGGTGAAGCTGCTTGTTCTAAGTAAGAACTTTAACACATTATTATTATTATTATTATTACAATTATTATTAGTATTAATGCTTAATATTAAACTTATTAAAGGGTTTAGACCATTCTAGGACATCCAGGTTTATAAAATAATGAAGCCTAAGCTACTAAAAATATTGATATTTTTGTCCAGAAAAAATAAAAACGACATCACATGTAAAATAATTGAGTTTTTGGATATAATTCTTTTTCCCAAAAATGTGAAAAGAAAGAAATCCATGATGTACCAGAAAGCGTGAAAAACCATGGCAGAAGGCCTGTGATGTGATTGGAGGAAATCATTCACCACAGTATGGTCTAAAAATGTTAATGGGCTGCTTTGAGTTACAAATTTTAACATGTCATCAGAAAAAGTAGAAATATTAACACAGGACACCCCTTCTGTTCTGTATGGACCTGAAAGAACTGTATATACGTGTCTTTTTAATGTATATTTTTCTGCCAGACTCCAGCGTCCTCTGTCATATTTGCTTGTTTTACTTTTACTTTTGTGTTTTTTTTCCCAGAACTGAGTACCGTCCCCCTTACACTGTCAAAGACAATAAACTGATAACCCCAAGAAATTTCTCACTGGTGTCAATTAAACATGCATCTCCCTTCCATCATAAAAACATGAAGGTTTTATGTATTCCACTTAGGCTGAAACTGTTTTTTTTCATCTTGGGAGAACTGGAAAGTCATTGCTCCACACCATTCCCATGTCAGTCAAAGTTTCTAACCAGTAAAACGCCGTCTGACCCACACAGAACTCACTCTCTGAATTTAACTAAGCAAATAGTCGCCTTATTGGATAATTACTGCATGTGTGATTCAGCTGGCAACAAGTTATTTCACAACCATGTGGAAAGAAATTTCCTATGATCGTGGAGAAGATGCCAGTCTAAGAAGAGTCAAATTATAGAAATATAGTAGAGTGATATACTAAAAAAGATATAAGAAAAGTTTGCGTTAACAAATATGTGCAAACATTTGCTTGCCTTCCTTTATAAATTCTAATAAATGAATGCAACAGTCTACAGCAACATCTGTAGGCCTACAGCCTCCCAGTCAAATAAAACAATCCACCTATGAAGTTAAATGTTTTAATATCATCCAAACCTCCTTGATGTAAACAAATGTAAGAGCTAAAACCTTTAATCAATGTGTTCTTGGTGGGATTAGCAGAGAACCTTCCCAAATCCTGTCAACAGTACCCAGATAATAAAAGACATTATCTACATTTTTTGGACTCTACTTTTAAACTAAATGACTAAACTGAACTAGAAAAGCTTCAACATGGACAAACTGATATCGAACTGAGTAGCTCAGAGGTTATAAGTCTGAAGTGACACACAAAGTATGTCTGATCATGAGCTCCTATCTTCCAATGGAAAGTCAATAAGACAGCTGAGCAGTGAGAAAGGGTAGCTCAGGATAATGTGTGAAAGGTCATTTTTTATGTTTCACATCATCAAAATAATAATGAAGAAAAAAATATCCCATGTAATGGTGTTAATGTCTGGAAATTAAGCTCCAGTTAGAATTGCACAGAATCAAACCTTATGAATGAACAGATGAGCTTTCATTTTCCATCCATCCATCCATTATCTACCGCTTTGTCCCTAACGGGGTCGCAGGGGGGCTGGAGCCTATCCCAGCAGTCAACGGGCGAGAGGCGGGGTGCTTTCATTTTCAACACCCATAAATGCCATGAGATCGAGAAGAAGTGTGATAAGTTCTCACTCTGATTATGTCAGAGCGAACAGCTCATCCTGATGAGTGATGGTTTTGTGTTTCCGAGACGGTGGGATCAAAGCTTTTTTTTCACTTTGAGGCCAAATGAAAGATTAAAATCATCCAAAGCCAGTTTTTAGGAGGATAGCTCAGTGATGGAGAATGTCCTGGAGTTTTTACTCCCCTCGTACGGTGAATGTAATCATTTGCTATTTGTCAAGAGTCTCATTTAAAGTAAAAGCTGAAAAGTTTTAACATGTCTCCCACATTATTGTTAAGCACTACTAAGCCCTATCATTTGTAATCTGTATAATGTTTGTCTTATTTCTATTAGGATGTCTTCTCTACTGTCAGAGTGGCTGTACACAGGAAAAGCTGAGCTTGAGTCAGAACACATCACTGTTCTCATTGGTCTAACCACTTCTAATCGCTGGACGGCTAATAATATTGATAGCATTTCCCCCATGTATAATGAGAACATCTGCCCTGATGGATGGTGCTTCTTCCTTTTTAAAAGTCCAGAGTCTTTACTGATTGGCTGGAAAGGAGGAAATTGTGCGTTGGATTATCCAGTGGAGGGACAGTCCTGACAGGGGGTAAGTGGAGACAGGTGTATCCAATAAGGGCAACAGGTGAGAGGAATCAGGTGATGCACAGCTCTGATGCGGTCCCAGTGGAGTTGTATCTGTGCAGAGTCCATGTATTAACACACCCTCCGGCCATATGCTTAGGGATGTGATGCGATGCATGTTGCAAAATGCATATTATTATCATAAATGTGCATCAGTGAAACAGCAAATATAGCACAATATAAACCCTTAAAAACAACCTATTTATAGCCGTTGTGTCCTATGCAATGCACTATAGCTATATTGAGTTTAATGCTCAGTTCTTACCAATTATACAGAGAATATAACAGCAAACCTAGATGAAAAATTCATAAAACATGGGAAAAAAAAGTCCATTCCTACAGTTTTTATGAGAGAGCCGAATCTGTTCATCGAATGCACCAGATCAGATATTATCGTCATACCTTTTAGCAGTTTGCACATCTGGAAATTCACTTATGTGTTCACACAACAGCAAGGAGAAAATGCCTCTGCAATGCTCTGAGAGGAGCAGCTTTTATTGCCCCTGAAAAGGTCAAAGATTAAAAGAAGCAACTAATGTTGCAGGTTAAAATGAGTGCATTGCAGTGTAAAAGTATCTTATAAATGTAAGATGATTAAATATATTTATTCTGACATGTCAGACAACAGAATACTGATGTTGCGCAAGTACTTTACATTTGTAGTTCTTATAAAAAGCAGGAATAACTGTATTGATTTATAGAGACGATTGATAGTTTTTGTTATTAATTATGATGAGTTTCTGACTAATTTTGGACATTTTTACAGTAATAACCACAACATATGCCATCAGAAACATCAGATGGATTAAAACCTTTTTCTTGTGAAAACAGCATCCTCTGCTGAAAGTTTAAATAAATTACAGCTCATTTCACTCATAACATGATGGCTGGGTGTGTTTGCAGTGGAGGAGAAAGTGAAGCTAAATCTAGGTTAAATAAAACACTTTTTCCACCAGTAACCTTTCTGTGTGGAGTTTGCATGTTCTCCCCGTGTTAGTGTGTCCCCCCCCGCAACCCTGTTCAGGAACTAAGCAGAAGATAATGGAGGGATGGATGGACATTTAAATAGACTACAATAGCTGTTACCACCACCAGATGGAGACATATTACTTTCTATTTACTGTCGAGGGACTGTCAGAGGAGGACATATTATATTTTTATGGAATAGTCAGATTTCTCACTGGGTCAAAACTATACAACAAAAATATCAGCAAACAATAATTGTAAAGTTGCTTTTGTCTTGGTCAACCCGAATGCAAGTGAATGCAGCATGTAATGGACCTATACTTCTACGTATGAAATTATTGATACCACTGGCTATTTGCAAATTAAGGGGAAATTGGCTGTTGACCCTATGACCTGACCCTGGATAAGTAATGACACAATTAATTAATTAATAGGCTACTTGACCTTACAAATATTGCTTTCTTTAAATGCATCATTGAAACTGTTATTGTTATAAAATTAGTTTTTAAATACTACATTTGTTTTTTTTTTAGTGCACATTTTCCACCATCAGTGGGTTCTGCTGCCCCCCCTCATCAAAAATCACCTCTGGCTAAAAATTCTGCTTTGAAAACTAAATTCTTACTGCAACCTTGTATGAATGCATTTTATTTATGGAAACTGTTTTTCTTATTAAATTCCCCCAATTTAAGCCGATATTCAGAAAATACAATGATGAAGTTTCCTCATAGTGGTCAAATATGGATGTTTTATATAAAACAGCATCATTTGTATCTCTCACTTAGTATGCATGCAAATTATTACTATTTCAGCTACATGCTAAGCTGTGTGCATGATGCTATGACCATTTAAGCTATAATAAATAAGTATTTATCTGTGTGTCTTTCTCTATTGTTCCTTTTTAGGTGTTGCTTAATTATCTAGTAAAAAATGTTTAAACTATTTTTTTTCCAATTTGTTTGGGATCTTATACAGCTATCAACGTAAATGTGTTAAGATGCCAAAAAGAGACAGTTAATTTTGTGAAATGATTACATTCATTAGTATCACCATAAATATTAACGTGTTAACTTGGGAATGTGGAACAAAACATGTTGGAACCTTCTGTGTACTAAATGTAATAAAAAATAAAAAATAACATAATGCTGAAGCTTTCATATTGATTCAATTTGGGATCCGCTTTAGAAAATAAGCATTTGCATGCTCAGATAACAGCAGTTCCCCACTGGCAAAACATCCAAGTAATAAAAACCTTCAGTGGAACATGGCCCTGAGCCTGTGTCTGCTATCCAGTTGGTTCATTTACTTGCATGCAGTTTTGTTCTGTAAAGCTCTTTTGTTTTTTATTTAGCAATTTTAATAAAACTATATAAAAGCAGGAAAAAAAAGGTTAGTCAACCATGATGGATCATTCAGGAAGTATTAAATTCTCCTGCATTTATATCAAAGGTAGTTTAGTGATGTAGTCTCCTCAGTCTCCATCAGGGGTTATTTAATGTTTTAAAATCTGTGAAGCTATATTAGACGTTTTCTTTTTCTCTAAGGGTTTTTTTGGGTGTGTTTGTTTTTAATTACACAGTAGGATTAGAAACGGGGGCTCGAGGACCTCAATGGGGCAGATGCTCTTCTGAACTAAGAGCCACACCAAGATTATTTTATATATAAATGAAGTTATACTTAGGAATAAAATTAATTATCAATACTAAAAAGATTAACTGTTAGGGGGTTTGATGTACTCTTAATTGTCTGCATGTACTCTAAATTGTCTGCAAAGTCATGTCCCTTTTTAATAATTTCTTGTGTTTATCCAAATTATTATGAGAATTAAATGGATTTGTTTCATTATTACTAGGTCATTTCAGCTTTTATAGTTGCTTGTGTTGTTCTGAGCTGCTGTGTAAATAAAGATGCTGGCAGCTGCTACAGAAACCTGCTTTAAAAGCCAATCACAAACTTCC
Source organism: Kiunga ballochi (assembly GCA_037177335.1). NCBI lineage: Eukaryota > Metazoa > Chordata > Actinopteri > Atheriniformes > Pseudomugilidae > Kiunga > Kiunga ballochi. The sequence continues at coordinate 15,139,457 of JBAMIG010000025.1, forward strand.
ATCCTAACTTGTTGGGAACACGCATTTAAGTTATGTATAAACAACTCAGTATAGGAGCAGGAAATATCTTCTATAGGCTCAGCAATCTGGCAGAAAAATATGTGCAAAGGCTTTACTTTTCCCAACAATTCCTCCCCAAAGAAAAACAAACTAAACTCAAGTACAGTTTACAGTTTACTCACAGTCACCTCCTTAATGAGCTGTAATACATTTTAATTGTTAGAGTAGTTACCTAAAGTCACTGGGTTTTATAATGTTTAGTAAAACAATAAGTCTTTAAAACTTAAAAAAATTACTTGACATTTTTCAGAACAAAGAACCACCACGAAGGTCTTAAAACGTGTAGTTATCTAAAAACTCACATTTCTTAATCGATTCCTTATATTGTTTGGCTGAGGGGTTACAAAACTAAAAAACACAAACCTGGGTTAAAATGATACTTTTGTTCATATGTATCACTACAAAAATGTTATAATTATGTCATTTTACCTCATTTTTTATACCAATATTATTGTAATTCAGCCTGTTGCTGCCATATTATCACTGTGGAGAGGATGTAGCTGCAGACTCAGAGCCACAGGTTAGGGGGATTTAAAATAAATAAACCCATCTTTTACCCAAGGATGACTGGCTGTCCAACACAGAGGTCCATGGAAATATATACCTGAATGAAGAGTAACAAATCTAAACTGGTCACAGATAGGAATAAAAGATGGCAGGCTATAATGAGGAAGTTATTGTGGATGAACATAAAACCTGGTTATTTCTGTATGAATAAAGCAGGTAAGTGAGCTAAAAGGACAGAAGCTCAGTTTCACTGGAAAAGGAGAGGATACTGGGAAGAGTTTCAGAAACACTGATGCTGCAATGTGACCATGTAACCGAGATCCTGTCTGCAGCACTGAAACTACAGATGTTCAATGAAATTATAATAGAAAATAATTAAGATGCATAATCATATCTCATACAATCTGTGGAGAATGCAGGATAAATATATTAAAAACACAATGCAACATATTATTATTATAGATAATTTCACAAACAAGGCATTCACCTCACTATCTGTGTTTATTAACACACTTGAATTAATGCAGAAATAATTATTTTTTCAAAAAAAAAAAACTTACTCTCAAAGTATTTTTCACTAAATTTAAGTTTCCTCTTTAACAAGAAAAGGATAAAGTTATTTAGTCCTATTTTACAGCCTTTTCTGCTTCAGGCTCCACGGCATTAGGAGTTTTTATGGTTGTAAAAGCTTCAAGTGATAATAGATAATAGATCTTTTTTAGGAATGGAAAATGGCAACAGTGAACCCAGACAACAGGGCTGTCTGCTTCCCAAAGCCTGCAGCTTTGTCACATAAATCAAGCCTGTGAAGTCAAATTGTAAATCTAATTTTACCGTTGTGAATCTAAAGCTACACAGGGCATCTGTATTTAAATAGAGGCTAACTTAAGACATGATACGGAGCAATCTGAACCCCTTCTCCCGTGTATTTGGGTAAACATACTTATTGCCAAGTGGCTGCAAATATGATCATGAATCTGTTCAAGTCACCTACTTTGTTTCCCATTTATAGAGCCAGAAAGTGCAAAATGCTCCAAACAGATCTGAAAACGGAGGAGATATTAATAGAACTTGAATAAAGCATAATTTCCACTAGAATACTCGACTCTACTCTCCTGACCCGGCAGTCCTCTCAACTCAACTGGTTTTCCATTACAATTCAAGGTCTTCTGTAGGAGATCTTGTCCCCTCATGAAATGCCAGATTCCAGCACCAGAAAAATAACCCTTTCCCTTCTGGTTGATCTGTCCAAACTCATTTTTAATTTTCTGAAACTAATCACAGAAACGTCTGTCTGTAGAATAACCAGAACAGAACATTTTCCACTGGCATTTAAAACCAGAGTCTGGAGTCCCTGTGTAGCGACACCCCCACATCAAGTCAATCAATGGACACCAGCCTGTGGACGTCATGCTACCCGCACAGCTCGACATGCTCGGAACCTTGACGAAGTATCTACACAGTCCAACAAATCCTATCTATCACCTTAACCAGTTAGTACCTTTGCTGAGGACCACTAGGCTTTGAGCTGGTGGGATCAGAGCTTCCATGTCGCCTGGTGCAGCTGGAAAAAAGGTTGATGAATAAGTTACTGTAGCCTTGAGGCCAAAACAATGGGAATCACGCAAATGTTTTACAATCCAACAGAATAATTCTCTCAAAGTAGAAAACTGGAACGACCCCTTTGACCAGATCTATAGTTGGGAGTGAAAATATTGATTGTGCAGCTTTCATTTTGTTTTTTGTAATGCATGTCTTTGTGCAGCTGATTCAGTCCGTGTTGCTTTCCTGGGCTCAGCACGATCACTTTCAGGTTCATTCAGCCAGAAAAAATGTTCAAGTCTCACAATAGCATGTCCCTCACCCCTCAGGCCATGTATCTGTAGTATCCTCACCACCAGCTTCCCCTCCCCTACCCTACACCTCTTATTCCCATCTTACGTCATCCCCTTCATCCCTGCTGGTTTTCTATACATTCCCTCTCCTCAAAACTCTCCTTGTGAAGAAAAAAGGCAGCAAGGGCCATCCCTTTCACACACAAACCCATGGTCTTTCCCTTTTTCATTGTTTCACTATGGCATCAATTGTACAAGCAAAAGAGAAATGCTGGGAGGGAGGAAGAAGAGGGAAAAATGTGCCCTCTCTGTTCTATAAGCAGGAGGGGTCCACCCACATCAGGGTGTGGAATTCCGATGCAGCTTCCTGCTTTTTCTCCCAACTTTTCCTTTCACATCTCTCACTCAGTCATCTCTGTCCAATGTGACTTCTGGATTTTTCTTGTTAAACGATGTGACTGATGTGTTAAAAACTTTGTGCTCTACACGGCAATGTCAAGGAGTACAGCATCAGGAAGGAAAGTCTGATCGGATTAAATGAGGGGAAATGTGGAAATTAACATTCTTTGTGGTCACTCATGCTTGGTGGGTTTAGTAAATCAAAATGAATCATGACAAACTGAGTGAGGGTGTTGTTATCCAAAATTTTGTGTACATGAGTGTCTCTCATAGAGCTGGTGTCTTTGCAAGTAGCTAATTTTTTAGGACTCGTAGCATAATTTCACAATGCACAAGGCATTTTTTTTGTCAGGTTTTCTTACACACTGCCTAAAAATACTAAAACGTTTCTGTTTCATTATCACATAAGCTGGTTTAACGTTTTGAATCAGATCTTTTCCTGAACCTAACTAAGAAGGAAATTTAACCTAACCAAACAAAACATTTTAAGACTTGCAGTACAAAACAGCCTCGATTTGTGGGTAAAATGTTGCATGATAAATATTTATGCAGTTCTCAGCAGAGCACCGCATCATGTTCTGCAAGGGTAAAAAACAAACAAACAAATAACAAAGAAAAAAAAAACCCTAAAAGATCCAATTGGTGCCAGATTTTGGGCAGTGTGTTGAAAAAAATTGTTCCAAGTATTATCACCCCAACTCTGCTAAGGAAAAAGGGCAGCAGTGATAATAACACTAAATTAAATAGTGTTAATAAAAAAAAAGTTTTTGACCAACTAAACAAAATTACCCAGAGCACAACACCACAGCACACAATACACACAAAAGGCACTACTATCAAAGGGCCTGAACCGGGGTACAGCCTGCTTACAACATTTATGAGACTGCAGTAGTCTTTATCAAATAAAAAAAAACAGGACAATACAACAGAGCTTGGTTACAAAGTTTAAAACTGTCAACGTATTTGTCAAAAAGCATCATCTGGGACAAAACACTGAGTCACAAAACTACAAGCTCCCTAATGGCAAGCTGGTCAGAACACACACAGCTTCCCCGCCTGGTCATCAGAAGTCTGGCTTAATAGTAGATGGGAAGATAACTGGCACAGTCAGATGTGCATGTAGGAGCCAGCAGACTTCCTGGTGTTGAAAACGCAACAGGTCAAGGCCTGGGGTAACACCAGGGTACACCGGGCAGCTGTAGCTCAGGTGGTGACTACATATCCATCCTTGGGCAAGACGCTGAACCCAATAGTCCCCTGATGTCCCTATCAGGGTGTGAGTGTGTGTGTGTGAATGGGTGGATGTGACTACATAGTGTAAAGTGCTTTGAGCGGTCACTAAGACTGGAAAAGCGCTATAAGTACAAGTCCATTTACCAGTCTAGAAAGGAAGATTAACATCACCCCCACCTGTCATTGTTTGTTAATATTTGACTTGACCTGCCTGCAACATGCTTATAACCTGCTCATCTGCTTGCAACCTGCCTCTAACCTGCCTGCAACCTGCTTGGTTATAATTTCCTATCAACCATGCAGCCCTTAAATATAAATAAATATTTTAAATATAGCAAGCAAGATTTTCCATCAATCTTGTTCAAATGCTCCTGGATTAGCCCCACAAAGTTAAAGATGATCACAATCTGGCCTGAAAAAGACCTCGAACCCTTAAAGGTTCTGTGAACCAACTAAATACTAGGTATTAGCTAATGACTTGTGTTTCTTCTCTAAGGTAATAAATACAGAAAAACCTGAACTTAATCTTATCACTTATCAATTCAGACAAAAAATTAAGCTTTAGTTTTTATCAGCTTGTTAATATAAAACATGGATCTTTCTACAGTTTGACATTTAGTGTCTCTTTTCCTGAACCAACTACCTCCTTGCAGCTTTCACCCTTTTCAATGGCTGCAATCTGCATTCACATGATGACTAAAGTCTATTGCAGCGGATGTGTGACACCTGTAGACTGAAGTGGAAGCTCTTTTGATTCTGTCACTCTCCCTTATTGGTGTGGAAATGGTGTGAAATCCCCAGTGGGAAGCTGATGTATTAAACATGCACCCATTGATTACAGATGGCAGTTCACGTTTCGCTGGACACCAAATCCCATTTTAAGCCTCTTTTGCATTTTAATCAGCAGGTAAAACTGTTTTGGGTGTTTCAGTGTGAACACACAGAGGCCTTTTTAATTATAAAGGATAAATAACTCTTTAAAAATGGTTTATTAGTAGGTGCTACTAATGAAAGAAGCTGTTGGTGTACTTTGTCTGGTTATTTCCTTTTGGATATTTTGACAACTCTGCATGTTTTATCACTATTAAAATTGTTGTAACCCTTAACATATGGTAAATTTGGTATCCTTACAACAGGCCATGACTAAACTCTGCATAATGAGACAGATTTATCACTTTGGTTCAGGTTTGTTTCTATTTTTCTGTTATTTTCAGACCAGTATAATTTAAAAGCTCATGAAATTGTCAGCAGCTGACAGCTAGCAGCTGAGTTTCACCAGCTGCCAGAAATTTTGATACATAAAATGATGTAAATAAATGTCAAAATGTAAAAAGTTAATTGAAATGAGCTCAGTAAATGGTCCAACTCCATGACTGTGCTGTAACTAAAACACATTTTGAGGCTCCAAAGTCTTAGTTTCCATTTTCTAATGTGTGGCTTGACACCAGCTTTTCTTTTCTAATTTGTTTTCCATCATCTGCAGCTTGACTGATGCCATTACTACATCATGACTTTGTGTCTTGTAATTTTGCTGTTGCAGTGGTTCATTCACAAAGGCATGAACGGACACATTTATTCACTGATCAAGCTCTTAAAGTGTTTGTAAAACAGAAATTTAGCCAGACTTTGTCATCCTAATACGCGTGGCTTTGTTTTTAGAGGATTTTCAAGTTTTCTCACCTGAAAAAAACTCTTGGCATAGTTTTTTCTTTCTTTCTTTAAATTCTTTTTGCTTTTGTTTGAGCTCACATGCATCATAAGTGAACCTCTATGTTGTATCTGAAGCTAATTAGAGTCCAGACGTAACACTGTTTATGTCTTTGCTACAAAAGCAACAAAAGCAGATTAGCAAAGAATAATTTTAACAGCTCGACATCGAGGAGCAACAGCTTCTTGATTTCCAATGTGATCAGCAGACATGCAGATAGTCGATAACTGATACCTGGGCTTAGACTTCCTAATAGTTTCCCTTTTCATTGTTTCATTACAATCAAATTCTTTAAAATACAATAAAACGCTTGAATGCTGTAATACACAAGAAAAGCAAATGTTTACCACATCTTATACCTATTTTTTTGTCTTGAATGCAACAAATGTTAACTCAAAGGCCATCAAGCTACACCTAATCTATTTTTATGAATATTAATATACAAATATATGTTTACAAAGATTAACATTTATTATATAATTATGCATTTATAGAAAGAAACTATGGTTTGTTTAGTTTCTCAGTGTTTGTTACTCTTTCTTTGTGGTGTTTAAAGATTTTTGTTTGTTGAAGGAATACTGAATCATCAGGTTTAAAAGAATATTTACTCCATTTGCAGTATATGATTATGTTGTTACTACTAAAAATAAATAAATGTAACCTGAAGGAGGATAAGAAACAGTTTTTTCTGCCCACTGCAGCATGGAAGCTCAGAATAGTAAGACCTGAAGCAATCCACTAGTTTCTAAACCGTTTTATGCATTAGCATTTTTTACCTTAAGCATTATAAAGTGGACTCATACTGTATGTATCATGGATTTGCTTTATATGTGGGCTGCCATGAATATGATTGAATCTAAATATAAAATCCTTACAAATACATTGTTTTAAAGTGCTGCAATACATATAATTTAAATATCTTTAAAACATGTTTTAAGGAAAAATAGAAGATCATGTAGAGAAAACTGCCATTTGCTCGTGTTCTACAGAGCTGGAGTATAAATTTAAGCTGAGCATTAACATGATTCACAAAAAGCACACAATACAGTAGTGTGAACCCACAAGGGAATGTAACCTGGTTTCTAAAAGCTGTTAAGAGCTGTATCAAGTCATTGGGGAAATCTTAGCCTTTATCCTGTTTGTACATGTTGTGCTGCATGTAAAGTTAAATGCATCCACATTTACACCATTTCCATTGCTTTTGCTTTAAAAAAAAAACTGGAAAACATGCAGTAAGAAGCGTCACTGATTACATACAAGAGCTTGATCTTGTCATTAAAAGAAACCCAAAAGCGTTGAAAGACCCCAAGCATGGTCTGTACACATGTAAGTGTCCATTGTTTCCTCCGTTTTGTTTTGGTTGTTTAGACAAAGAAACTTTATTTGACCTGCACAGTTAACCATTGTCTGGCACTTTCCTTGAGCTGAAGCCAGAAGTTTGTTCAAGGAGAGGACAGTCGCACACAACAAACTGGGTTTTTAACATCCTCAGGACACAAGGGAGACTCGAGAAGTCACGAAAAGCACATTGAAGTCATAGTGATAACACAGGAATATGTGTGAAAGTGCATGAGACTATAAAGAGAGGTCACAATAATTTAGAGGAGGAAATGGCTTTTCAGTGCAACGTTGATGGGCCAGGAATAGATGCTAGTAGTTACCACCAACCAGTACAAGGAGAAAATATCATTTCCTGGTACTACAAAATAAAATCAGTAATTAAGATATTCCTTTAATAAATATGCTTTAAATAACCTTTTTTGCAATTTACTTGTAAAAGTGCAGCAAAAAAGTTGACTAAAAAAAAGCTAAAGCATCTAAATACACAAATATTCAGGCAAAAACAACTGAAAGAAAACTTTAAAAGAAGAGTGTTGTGGTTGCAAGTTGACAGGAAAGAGTCAGGAAGGAGCAGACAGCGGGCTCCAAAGAAATGATCATTTATTTTTGTTAATCATAAATATCCTTGGAAGAGTCCCACTAGGAAGCAGAGATGTTGCTTTTGGGGGTGAAAACTGAAGCATAAGGGGTGAAAGTCCAACAACAAACTGGCAAAGGCTGGTTAGTAGACCAGTCCTTTATGTAGACTTACTGTGCAACAGCAGCAGGTGAGCAGCATCTTCTATTATTCACAGCTGAGTCGAGTCGCCAATCAGGATCCCTGAATCACAGGGAGGAAGAACAGGTCAACAAAAATGGAAATAACCAATTCCAATAGGGTCTGTCATCTTAAATCTGTCTTTTTGGCCAAATAACTACATAAATAAAGCCTACAGGATTGAAAAAGGTGTTAAAAAAATAATTGGCCTTTAAGGAAAAATTATTTGATTGAATCAGAGAAATTGGTTTGCCCTTTAATTTTATTTTATTCAAATCTAGTATTCTTGTTTCATACTGAAATAAGCCCATAATGATAAGTATTAGTAATGCACATCCAGTGTTTCATAAGACTAAAATAGAAGAATAGAAAGGAGAGTCAAGGTGAAATGGGTCATCAAGGCGATCTGAGCCACTGGGACTTCCTCTCTCAGGACCAATCAGCCGCTGTTCTGGAGTTTCCTCACTTCTCTGATTGTTTCTATATTTGAAATTCCTGGAGCTCATTAAACCAATGATCCAAGCACTGGTTTTGGAAAGTAATGCACAAGTGTAACTCCCTGTCACTGGACATTTTAGATGTCATCTGAGATAGACACCGACGCCGGTTAAAACAATACGACCAACTGTGCTAAAGGTCAGCGTACATGTGCTGGAGCCTATCAGCTGTCTACTTCCATATTCCCTGTTTAAATTAAATAGTGTGTACAGACCGACGAAATACAAAACAATACGGTTTTATCAAAACTCTAAAAGGGATTGATCTATTATTTCTTCAAGACATTTAATTTATTAATTGATTATATTTTTGATTTTTAAATGATTTCATGACAAACTAATATATTTAATCCACATGTAACTTTTCTTTATTTATACCACATTAATTTATTTAGTTCTATATTTATTGACTCAAATAATTAATTACAAATTTTAGTAATTATTTCATAATATAGTTAAATATTCAGTAAAGTCATTCCTACTTCTATCGGATAGAATATTTAAAATAATAATCATAGTAACAATCTCTCGGAGTATACTGGCTCCATGTGCAGAGACTTCATTTCCTGTTATTTTCCAAATATTTAGTGTTTGTAGAACAAAGCCCACAGACTTAAATGTCACCTTTTATTTATTTATGGGGCTTTGACTTTTAGACTTAGACTTAGACTTAGACTTTATTTATCTCACAGTGGAGAAATTCAATTGTTACAACAGCTCATTTCTTTCACATCAGAAAACATCCTGACAATAGTGATGAATCAATAATCTAAATAATCTAAATTAAAAATGTAATGAAAGCCAAAGTATAACTTGAGCCTCTATTTGAGGCCTCGCTAAAGGTTTTACCCCACACTACAGGTACCAGAGCAGCTCAGGGTCCCTGAAGGCTCATTATTCAAAGTAAAATAACAATACAATCAATCCTAAAATGTGCAGGGAGCCAATGCAGGAATGTTAAAACCGGTTTAATGAGTTCCCGCCCTCTGGCCCTCAATACGACTCATGTAGCTGAGTCCTTCAGAAGACCAGAGAGCGGGGCCTTGCAGTAATCCAAACTTTTAAAGATAAAAGCTTGCATCAGCACCTCTGTGCTGTAAAAAAGAGAAATGGAAGCACTCTGGCAAGGTTTTAAAGTTGATCAAATCCTGTCTGGGAGACATTTCTGATATGTGGAATAAAATCCAAGTAAAAGAGAAATCTCACACATTCAGAAGGTTTTAAACTGTGATTTGGTAAAAAAAATAATCTCTCTCTTTTGTGTTCAGGACCTTAAACTTCCGTTGTGTCCTGGTTAAGCTGTAGATGTCCTCTGCCATCCACAACTTTAGGTATAAAATACAGTTTATGGGGAAGTTAGCCAGAGATAAAGCGGTATCATCAGCATATTTGTAAACATCAATGGTAATCCCCAAATGGTAACATACACAAATGAAAAAGTATTGGTCCTAAAAGGGATCTTTGGGGAACCCCACACTGGATTTTATAACTTCTTCAGCAGCAGGTATCCACATAAACACATAAACATAAACATAAGATTGATGGGAGTAAAACCGCTTCAAACGGTACCTGAGAGGCCCACCCAACGTTTTGTTAATTAAAATCTGGGGATCTACAGGACTATATGCAGCATAGGATGCAGCAGCACCAGAGCAGAAAATCATTACATCACTACAAACTTTAAACGGGCCAGCTCGGTACTGTGGTTTCTCCTAAAACCACTGTAGCTTAAGTGAAACATAACAAACCCTACTAACTGCGGTGTACTTGGAAACTTGTTACATTTCCAAGAAGAAAATGAACAATATTACTATTTTACTATTTCTGCAGCTACTGGGTTTCTGTACAAGTTGATGACTGGCCCAAAAGAGTCCAACCCAGATGGAGCAAAGTTTGTTTTCTGCCGTACTCTAATTTTTAAACCTCACACACAACACCAGTGTTTGATTGCATGATGTTTTTCCAGTTAAAGAAGAAATAGACACCTTTAAATAATCTGAACTCAAATTTTTGAGGGTTTGTTTTCAATGTGACAAATTTTAATTTACAAGTTGGTGAAAATGTAATTGTTAACTCTTCATCTGAAGGCCAGCATCTCTTTCTGTGTATGTGTACCAGCATGTAAAGGCTTTGCATGCCATTGTCAGGATGTGTGTTTTCATAAACCTTTGTCGTAGGACCAACTGTGCTTCCTGGTGCTCTTGGTTGTGGGTGATCTCCACTGATGAACAATTTGCTCAGTGAGGTGTGAGCACAGGCATTATGACGGGAGACACACGGTGGACTGCTGATGCAGTGAGCGAGAGAGAGACACAAATAGAGCAACAGAGAGAGAGAGAGAGAGAGAGAGAGGGAGAGAGCAAGTGGGAGGGAGGTAGACTGGAACTCTGTTCCAGTCAAACCCACATAAGCTCGCAAATACCATCTCGCCTGCATCACAGGCGCTCTCTCATACACACACACACACACACCGCTGGCTGTGGATTCTCCATCTTATTCCATACGTCTGCAGGTAAGCAGCTGACAAGCTTTCATGTCCCGGTCTCTCTCTGACTCTGCATGTTTGCTTTATTAAGCTGGTTTCTAGAAATAGGACACGTATCCCTCTGACTTGCATGCTATCACACACTGAGGAGCCCAGTCTTATCGCAGTTATGGATAAACACAGCGACACACACACCCTGCTCTCTTTCAGAACACATGTAATTAGGTATCTGGGTTGTCACTTTCTAACATCAGCATTAAGGAGATTAGAAGAAACCATTTTGTGGTTAATCTGTAAGAAAACAAGCAATGTGTGTGTTCAGTATGAAAGTGTGTGTGTGTGTTCACTGGTCAGTGACATCTGGACAAGCCTCACTTAAAACACCAGTACTTTGCATTAATGTTAAGCTTTTATTACATTATTTTATCCCTGATTGGACACGCTGCTTTAGATTCTGAGTATATGAATGAGTGTGTGTTTTGGTCAGAGCAAATCAGCTGGTATGTGTGAGTGAGATTGCCTAATAAGATGCGTGTAAAGCACACTTATCCAGTCTGAGCAGCAGAATCCAAAAACGTGCTCAAATCCGAGGGATTAGCACAATGTCTCTGGCTTCAGCTGTCGCCATGGCAAAGGCAGCCACTGGAGTATTTGTGTTAGAGAGTGTCCTTTAAAATAAGCAGGTTCGCTATATTCATAAGCTCCACAGATAATGCAAGTATAAACCCAGTGCAAGTGATGTCATTTAGGAGAAGTCAAAGTGGGTGTTAAAATGGAGATGGTGTGTCTGGTGCATGTGCACACAGCTCAACTAAACTAATGGGGGAAAAGGGAACAAATCCATAAGTTTAAGATGTGTAGAAGGTTTGTAGCTGCACTGAAAATGTTCTGAGGGGAATTCTATGTGTTGAAAACTGGGTCTGCAAGAACACATGCCGCAGATTAGAGCAGCATGGGATTAATCTAGTTTGTAAATAGAATGACTCAGGATGTTGTGTGGCTATAGAACCAAGGGGATATACGTCACCTGTTGGAGTTTTGCAGCTTTTTCTGCAATACCACAATGGTTTTAGCTATTCTTGGACACGAGAGCAGCTCTCATTATGCTCAATAGTGTTCAGGGACTATTGACAGTAGCTGGTTACATAATTCTGCCTGATAATCAGCATCAACTCATGATTTGGTTACAGGACATTACATTTAGAACATGAATTTGACTAAATAATGGTGGATATTTGAGGTCAGAACAGTTCAATTAAACAGCTTTAAAAAGGACCAACAATTGAAGAATATTGTGTAAATGTGTCAGGATGCTAAAATGCATTGTTGCTGAGTGAGTAGCATAGGCTGGAGGGGGGAAAGTGAATAAATAAGAAACAATGAGATGAGTATAAAAGTATAAGGATAAGAAACAAGGAAAGAAACATAAATTATATTTAGCAATGAGATAATGAAACCATGACAATCAGTTAACTCGGATAGGATATGAGTGAGCAATGTGAGGTAATCAAAGCAGAACAAACAATCAGGCAAACTCTACTTTGAAGGAAGTAAAGTGAATATGCAGAGGCAAAACCTCTGATACACCAAGATATAAAGAATCTATTGATTTTCTATGTTTTTAAGCCAAATAAGGGGTGGGGGGGTTGGAGCTGAAACCAGCTGCAAAGATGCTGAACATGAAAATCCACAATAACAAAGAATAAAAGTCAGACACCACAACAATCAGACAAAGTATAACAGTCACTAGCGGTCAGGCACCCTCTTTGTTAACATTGTGTTGTTTATTTTAGGAAATGTCTCTGTGCGAAACATGTTTTATCCTCCAGTGAGGATTTCACTTGTCAGCAAGCACATAATTCCTTTTCATTCATACCACTGACAGACAACATTATCTCTCATCTTTTTTATAGTCATTGATGATCATAAAATTCTGCCGTAATAGAAAAACAAGCTAATAATATAGAGTTCCACAATGATTTCACTGAGCATTTATATATTTATTTTATATAACATCTTTTCAAATTATATGTTTTTTTATTCACTTTTCTTCCTGATAAATGTAATAACTTATATTTACAAATAGACACTTACTAGCTACTGAAGCTAGCAAAAGGAGGTTTATTTCTGATCATTTTCTCCTGTGACAAATGTCCTGATGGGAAATAAGAGCCATCAAATCAAATCTGTGCACCACTGACATGCAGCATGAAGTAAGAAGAGGATAAAATGACAAACCACTTGTTGACTTCTAAGATGATGTTAAGAGATGCAATAAATAAAAAACAAGTGGGAGGAAGCACATGTACTCGCATGTAAACGAACAAACAAATAACCATGGAAATACTAGAGGGAAAGTAAGTGTTTGAGAATACACACACCCACACAGCAGATCAGAAAAACAACCCAAAGCAAAGGCTACTTGCAGGGAGGTAAATTATTCCATTATCTTGGACTGTCACCGATCTGCAGACCTAGCAGCGCTTACAGCAGGTTTGTTAAATAGTAATGGCATCGACCAGTCGGTTCGTCTCCATTTGTGACTCCATGTGGTGTAGAGCTTCTTTATTACAGTCAATCAGCAGAAACACACTCCTCTAAGTCAGCCACTGTGTCTTTGAGCATTTCTCACTCCCTTCATGTTTCTGTGTTAAGATTTTAGCTTCTCTATAGTAGAATTATTTAATCCAAGAAAGGGGCTTGTAACGCTATGTCATTACAAAAATTAGAGGTTTTTTTACATAGAGATCAGCCAGAGCAAGCCAAAGGCAGACTGAGATCAAGATGGCTGATTGTGCCAGGGCTACGAGACAATAAGTGGGGGCTTGTCAAGAACACAAAGGCTCTGGCCAACAAACTAACATTAGCATCAAGGAGACTGCAGCAGAGTTTCCTCCACTGGATTAATAACGTCACAGCTACATGTCAATATGCTGGGTTTGTCTGTTTCCCTCTCCTCTGCTGCCCTTGTCTTTTGCTCTCTTCCTCCCTCTCTGCTTCACTGGATGCAGTACAGTGCCCCCCCAGTCTTTGTCAGAAGCAGTGAGACAAAACAGCAGCAAAATAATAGAAGGGAGTTGCTGCAAATTCCCTACAGACAATTTTTATGGTTTTGTTCCACTTGCCTGTCAAACCAGCCCTCGTCTTCAGCAGGCCTCCTTCTGATGTGGCGATAAATTATGACAATGAAGTTTATTTTTACTGGTGAGGGGCTAATCAGTAAGTTAGCTTGAGTTGTTTGTAGCCTATATAGTTCAGCATTTAAACATACGATACAGACAGAAGATTTGTGACAACTGAATTGAACATAGCTTTGATAAACTGGCTCAAATGTGCAAAGCTGTAAATACATGACACAGCAGTACCACATTATTCCTATGGTTCAGCC